>JBBMOI010000011.1:11377500-11640000 GCA_038088405.1 Porites divaricata
CTACGAAGATCACCTAATATGACCTAATATTGGCAAGGGCGGGAAAGTTTAATCGTTCGCATGAATAAGTAGAAAAGATGGTGGTTTGCCTTGTCTGTAAGCACAGTCTCGGTATAGTTATACTGGCGGCCAGGTAAAACTGTCCGTATCCTTATCCTGGCCATGAAGGAAAAAAGATTGACCCTCACTGTAAAAAAAACAATTAACTGGCAAATAGCGCATTCAAGAAATCCGCGAGATTTTTGTTAACCTTGTTCATGTGAAGTTACGTAAGTATCTTCAGTTGTTCTGTTTTTACCCCTGTCCTTTATTTTATTAAAGAAGTCGTTGGGCATAAATAAATGGGGAAAAAGGATAAATTAAGTGTAAGGAAGATTCAAATTTTGCTTCGTTTTCTATGTCAAGTATAGCCAGAGGAGTCGCGTGTCACCCAATGTTTACTACAAAGTGACTATTCCACACCTGACATTCCTAAAATAAATATATGCAAATAAAAGAAACCAAGTAAAGAAAAGTGTACAGAATTAAAAAAACAGACTGTTTCTAAGAACGTAGAATTATTTCATAAATGGAACTGGCTGATGTAAAAGCTTATTTGCATTTTTTCATGTCTAAGGTTTATTTGTGCTGTAGTAATTCAATTAACATTCTGTGAATGCATTAAAAGCAAATGAAGAGCCTGACTATCTGCCAGGCTTAATGTTCTAATATGACATAACATAACACTTTATGTTATGTTAGAACATCTAAATTGTATCTTTTTTTCATTGCAATTGTGAAAATTCCGTTTTATTTGCTTTGTGTGAGAAATATACATCTGCACTTATTTATTAAGCATATCATAAACTGCTCAGTTAAAGAAACTCTCTGTATTTGAACCATGTGGTAGATTCTATTTATCGTAGCTGTGAAAACGTGTTGTATTTATTTAGGCTCTCACCCTTACAAAGAAGATTATCAAGTATCAAGAATAAGTCATAAAGGGTGTCGAGGACATTTACCCAGCCCTCTTGCAAAGTTTTCCAGTGTTCGAAAATTGAAGATTTCAGAGTCGTATCATCGAATGAACTTCATGCGAGAATAGCTAGGCCACTAAGCTCATTTTAGATTTTTGCATGACGTTAACCTGCGCAGCTGGCGGTATTGTGAGATTAAAGTTTTGGCGGCGGAGCCGCGATCCAAAAAAGGAGTGGGGACGAGGCGTTTGAAATACCGCCTGCCAGAAAAACCCCGGTATTTTGAATAGCCCGCACACCAGTGTGCTGGAAAACTGATTGGTCGAGGACTATACATGTGTCAATCATAGTAGATGATCCTTCGCATATATTTCCCAATTAAGAGAGCAGATGGCAAACTGGAAAAGACGTAAGTGATTGTGGTTTCCCTTAAAAAAAGAGCATAGTTGATGACCAAATTGCCGAAATGGCGTCTTTAAACTTCACAGCGCTGGAATTGTCTTTATTTAGCTGTAAGAAACAAAGGTCAAAGAAAATTAAAACACTTTACAACTGCATCTGAGATCAATTCCTATCAGGAACGCCTACAGAAGAATAAACCACAGGAAATGGTTACTCAGTATGCATGTGACATTATTAAGCCTAGTGTGGCAAAAAAAGATTTACTCAGTCAAAGTTTAGAGTGATACATGCACTGTGTAGTACTAGTAACCTTCGCGCGAGAGCCGAGAATATAAATAAAACCTCTGTTCAAGCAAACCTACAAGGTCTCGTTTCACATTATCACGACTCGCTTTAGGAGTCGTGTTTAGCCTGTCAACGATTATTTCTAAACTGTCTCGCGCGAAAATAATCGGAAGTTTCAAATTGCAGGTTTCTCTTTGATTGGTTGATTTAATTGGGATCAGCTAAGGTGATAAAAGTGGGCGGCATTCGAAAAATCATGGTTCTCTGGCAGGCGGTATTTCTCGCTCCGCCGTCAAATCTCACTCGACTTTATTACAACGGCTCCGCCGCCAAATCTCACTCGACTGCTACACAATACCGCCAGCTACGCAGGCTAGCATGACGTGAAAAAAAAACAACTGTCTGCCTAATCACCTACTTGCCTTTTGAAGGCGACCTCATGTGAGAGACTTAATGCTTCAATTCAGTTTGTTGAAATGTTTTCCACAGCAAAGAAAGTTTGCTAAAAAAACACGGTATATAAGAGCTGAGACATCAGCGGGAGTAAGGGCACAGCGAGGGAAAGAGGGCGTTCCCTATCACATGCTAGAGCTTGTTTACAGTCATCCCCGTTAACTTTGTGAGCCCGATTTGTTCTAAACTCCAGAAAAGTCATTGTCAGGCTATTCAAAGACATTCACAAACCGATTTCTTGGAGTGCAAAGAAGTAACAACTTACAGGTAATATTGTTATTAGGCCAAGAAGGTTCGTTTCTCACTGAGCACGAAAATCACGCACTTAGAAAGGAAAAGAAGAGGAAAAATAGCGAGAGCGAGGAAAATAATATAAGTTTAAAATGATGTATTTACACTTCACATCTGCAATGTTCAGCTGTTCTTAATGAGAAGTAAGATATTTAAATTGAGACATCTTTCAACAGCAGCGACAGTTTGGATAGGGAATTCCCCTAGTGCCTAGAGCAGGCTAAGGATACTTCTGAGACTTCCTGCTTAATATTCTATGGTTAAAAATAAGAGATACAAAAAATATTGTAAATGCGAAATGATTTTCCACGAATAACAAAAGGAAAAGGGTTGCGAATTCCGCATTCCGGATTCCAGATTCCTTACCTTCCTAAACACTACAAAAACATGGCGGACAGTAATTACAAAGCTCACGTTCACCGCCTTCTCCCCCTTCTTCGTTGGGTTAGAACCATAGCCACATGGAAAACAATGATTTAAAGGATGCAGTCTTTAGGAATGGACAATTTTCGAGTGGCATATACCCGATTTCTCGCTTTCTATTCTGACAATCCTTCTGGACTTCGCGATGGTAAAACGTTGGCGAAATGGCCAAGTAAGGCAAGTTTCGTCACTCACCCCTCGACCAAAACTGAATGGCCGCCAAAACTTTTAACAGGATTCAGCAGCTGAAGAATTGAACTACACAGTGATATGCAGGAGAGCCAGTAAGTGTGAGCCACTTTTGAGATTTAATCCACTGAATTTGGCTAAAATCGCATGTTTCGCTAAATGGGTCAAAGGGGCTAAGTGTGTTTCCTCAGATTTTCTAAACGAAAAGGTGTCGATGATTCTGACCTTTATTATTTTAAAGATAAAGGCTCAATTAAAGTAACTAGTAAATTGGAAGCTTTGGGTCGCACTCTTTTATCCGGAACAATCGGTTGAATTTTGACAAAATTTGCATATTTCACAAGCATCTCGGGTCCTCATGTGGTGCCGACAGAAAATTCGTTAAAAAAAAGTTTACAGAAGCTAATTTCTCCCATCTAGTTTCATATTTGTTATATACTTATTAAAAGAAGTCTACAGAAAAATTATGAGCGAAATCCATTTCGTGGGCAAAACTGGATATGAGGATCTTACAGAGACTGGCTCTTAAATATGCAACGACCAATCACAGCGCGCGTAGCATTCATATCATTGTATGTAATTAATTCCACACTTCCGGTTTCGAACGTGTCGGTCTCTGCGTCAGTTTCGCTTTTTGTTATCACGCGTTTGCTCAATTTGTAACAATAATGAAAGGAAGGTTTTATTTCAGTGTAAGATCGCTTTAAGGAAAGTGTCGATGACTGATACGTGTCTTTCTTCTTTACTTTTGAGAACTGCACAAACACCAACGTTTAAGCGCAGGTCTCTTATGAACGGCGGACAGCGATGGCCATGGTACCTAAGGAATTCCTGATGTTTATTGCAGTCTACTCAGTAGTTGTTGCTGGTTCAGAACTCTTAGGTCATCGATCAACATGTCATTTTCAAATAATTTATTGCTCCTGCAAAGAAATGTACGGTGTAGATTTGATTGTGACTGTGGAAAAGTGTGATTACGACTTGAAAGAAGGAGATGCAAAACCTGTTTGTAGCAGAGAGACGGTCATGGAGAAATGTAGAAAAGGTGGGCTTTATTTTCCTCTAATTTTCTGTTTATACGGACACCAAGGAGGCCATAGAATGTGTCCGTAATAATGGGTAATGTCCATATGGAGCATATGGACAGCTACAATGCTCTTAGGTCAGCAGGGCAACCAAAAAGCCAAGGGATCAATTTTTAGTCACACTCATTTTAACGATTTCTGAAGGATCTCTCTAATGCCATAGTCAAGATTGTACCTTATTTATATATGTAGAGTTAGTGACAATCAAAATATTAACCAGAATGAACATTATTGTGGATGATTTTATCAATTTAATTGAATGAAAAGAAATCATTCAAAATATCAAGCAATAAACTTTTGGAAGTACAAAGAGAAGTCTTATTGTTGACCTGTGAAGGTTCTGAACTCCTTCGTGTCACTCTCGATAGTAAAGCTTAAAGTTTAAGAGTTAGATTCGTAAAAACTGATGCTGGTGCCTATTTTCTATCAAGTGAAGAAAATGTTGCCTTTAAGGTGGGGATAGAATGGGGGATTCCAGAAAATATCCATACCATATACCATGGACAGCTTCCATAGTTTAACCGCCCCTTACCTTCGGAATTTCCAAAATGTGTTATCCCCTGATGCCTCCGGATTTCCAGTTCAAAGAACCCCTTCTTGGCCTTGGAATTCCAAAAGCCGTCCATTGTTTGGTATGGATATTTTCTGGAATCGCCCAATAATTATCATATTTTTGCTCTCTACCACCCCTCAGTTATTGTTTAGAGTTGTTGTATAATCATAGTAGAAAAAGTTCAAACAAAATGGAGAAATCCAATCACTAAGCCTCTTTTGTTTTGCAACACAATCAACCACATCTTTAAAGAAATGACCCAGTGATATCTCCACTTAAAGAATAATTGTTAAAAATGGCCATGACAGGTGTATAGTGGTGTGATAAAAAGGGAGTGTCTAGGGAATCACTTGCTACGTAGGCCTAGATGTGTATAAAATGCATTTTCACTCTCACAGCCTAATGAAAATGAATATAGGCTTGTACTATACTTAATTATTAATAAGAACTGGTACCTATGTGCGATATGTCATTTATTCCTTAATTAATCGATTGATGTTTTCCCATATCTTTCATTTCAGATACATTCTCTTTACAAAGACAGAGACGTGCAAACTCTTTAAATCTCAGTTGTAATAATGGAACAATACTGCCAACTGTTTGGTTGCCTACCAAAGGAGGCCCTCCCAACATTACCATGATCAGTGGTAATTCACAAAATGTTATGAGCGATGCCCATGTTAAATTCCAGTGCAAAGTGCGCTCTAATCTTGCAGCTAATGTAACTTGGCTACTAAATGGTTTACCATTAACTGGACAGATGGACTTTAGGTTTTCGTATTTGGAATGCAGGACTGTTTTACAAATTGAAAATGTGTTAAGCAGAGATGCTGGGAACTATACCTGTCTTGTTAAAAATGAGATGGGACAAGCAATGGCATCTTCTTATTTGACTGTGACACGTAAGTAAAATTCAAGCATCAATGGAAAATTATCATCAATGAAATGTTGTGTTATTTTCTTATTAATTTTCTAATTCTGTGTACACTGAAGCTTTCCACTGTATGTGTAGCAAATATATTATTGATGTGTAAAAGAGCAAACTAGTATTTTACACAGCAATAAAATGACCAAATATTTTGTTTTGATTTCCATAGAGAAAAAAGTAGGCCCATACATACTGGACTTTGGACTAGAGGGGCAGACAGGAATGCAGCCTGGCATAGCAGTTACTGCAGGGACTTCTTTAAATTTAACCTGCAGAACTCAAAACACTGATGTTCAAAATTCATTTTTCAAGGATGGTTTTCCAAAGAGGGAGGATAGAATACGTGTCACATGGTATCAAATGGGAGATATTGAACACAACATCAAGGTTGCCAAACTTGAGATAAAAAATGTCACATTAGCAGACTCTGGAAATTACACTTGCCTGTCAATCCTCCATGGTATGACAAAAAATAAAACATTTCCTCTTAGAATCGGTATGTATTTCTTTCAGGGAACTTTTACAATTTTTGTACCTCCTCATTAGTAATGTAAGTAATTGTTAACCAAATTAATTCTGTTCTTATTTTCCTCAGAAAAAACAACAATAAATTTAGTGTCACTCGCATTAAATTAACAACCTGTTGGCAGTTGAACTCAGCACATCAATGTGTATAGTTAAATCTTAAATTATACCTAAATGATGGTGAAATTTTTTTGTTGGTGCTGGCATTTTTTTAGAAATGCTTTTTTGTTTTTGTTTTTTCTAATCTTGAAGCCATCTGGCCAAAACACTTTCTAGTAGTTAGTTCGTATATATACAGACTACATATAGCACAAGTTAACATTTCTAGTGATAAATGTACCTGCCATCCTCCACTCTCCTCCATACTCCAACACCTCATTTCTCAAATTTTTTACCTCAGATATATTCCTTTGACAATATACCTTGGTGAGGAAAAGAAACCTCACTTAATTCAAACAAAAAACATTGTTGGGTCAGAAAGGTTTTCAGTAAACTTTGCTTGATTGTGTCAGCTTTTCCTGAGTTATGTTAATTCTCAAGTGAGGAAACCATTGAGACTCAAAAGATTTTTGAATGAGTTTGATGCCAGGAGAGCTTCATCCTAATTTTAAGACAATGCAACTGACTACTTGACTACTGGAGTCAATTAAGTTCAGCTGTAATCTCTGTTTAATAAGTTTGAATTTAGATTTTATTGTTCTTAACAATATTTATTGTTAATTATTTTTAATTAAACTGTTTTTTAGTTTTGATTTTTAAATTTTCTTTCAAATTAATTATTGTTCTTTGTACAAATATGTATCTATATTTTATTGTATTATGGCATTTAATATCTTAATATTTAAGTTATTATTAATTTTTGTATTGGATTATAGTACATGTAGTTTGAAACATTCTTTTTTAAATGAGTCTTGTTCTCATCCATGTAATTTGGATCAAGAATACATATTATTAATACTTACTTTTTATGTTTAACAAAGACATTCAGAAAATTTGGCCATTCTCATAGAGCTAGGAATGAACGTTTATTCGTTTGTCTCACAATAGAATCGCTTTGAGATATTGATCGCGACATTTCGACTGCAATACTGCTAGTCTTCATCAGGTGATGAGGTCGATTGTTTACGTGTAGCTATATTTATGCACGTTGGTTAGCTGTGATTGGTGTATTTCAATCCTGATCATTATTCCGACTAGCAGATGATGTTCCCTCAGGGGTCCGCTTTGTAGTTGAACGGCTGTTATGCTTTCTGATCGTAGGCATCCATGCTTCAGGAATTTCGATTCCGTTGTCTCTATTGATGTTATTAGAATGAAGTCTTATTTGGATAGCCTCTTTGACCCTACGTGTGTATCAGTGAGGGTCATGATCAATAAACTTGACTTGATTCCATAAAGGAAGATGCCCCGTTTCGTTTGCGTGCTCCGAGACTGCGGAGAGGCTATCCAAATAAGACTTCATTCTAATAACATCAATAGAGACAATGGAATCGAAATTCTTGAAGCATGGATGCCTACGATCAGAAAGCATAACAGCCGTTCAACTACAAAGCGGACCCCTGAGGGAACATCATCTGCTAGTCGGAATAATGAGGATCAAAATACACCAATCACAGCTAACCAACGTGCATAAATAGCTACACGTAAACAATCGACCTCATCGCCTGATGAAGACTAGCAGTATTGCAGTCGAAACGTCGCGATCAATATCTCAAAGCGATTCTATCATGAGACAAATGAATAAATGTTCATTCCTATCTGGCACCAGGATGAACAATATTCACATCTTTAATGACATCTCGTAGAGCTGTTTATCAACAAGACATGATCATAAATTCACCAGATGTTAAAACTCTAAAAGTATAGCATGTGTGTGGAATTCTCCTTATATATTTTCTCAATACACTGTAAGTATAAGCAGTCTTGTGCATACATGTATCTGTATGCATGATGTGAGATTGAAGGGTTTAATGGCTTCCTGACTCAAGGATCATCCCTATATTGTGTTCATGGACTTGGCATGTTTAATAATATCCTTATCATCAATGAAACAAACAACAACTGCATCTTTTAAAACTTTTTGTTGTTTTTCAGTTTGTCCTCCAGGGACTTATCACAATTCTTCAGGAGGATTGTCAAGTTCTTTCTGTGTGCCTTGCCCTAGGGGATGGTATCAGCCACATGCAGGGGCATCAGTGTGTAAACCATTTAAAAAAAACAATGTTTCAAACAAACTAAACCATACATCACAAGCAGCAGTGAACATTACCGACAGCCCTCCAGTAGACAACCCTACAGATTCAAGTAATCTTGAGATGGAGAAAGGTTACTTTATTAACTTTTTATGTAATTTGCCAGCTTTTAAAAGTACAGTGACTGGGCAGGAGTTGTAGTCCATTAGGGATATCATGTGACTGGGTAATTGTTACAAAAATAAGACCCCCATATATAGTGGGGGTTCAATTTGGGCTGCCAAGTGTGCGATGCACTGTGTGCATTATAGCTATATACATTTTCTTTCCAGATAAGTGCATAGCTACACGTATACTTCTAACTGGTGGAATGGGATAGAGATATATACAGGGTGCCCCAAAAGTTCATTCCTCTAATTTCATGCACTATAACTTTTGATCAAAACTTTATTTTTAAATGAAATTTCCAGACGATGTTTATTTCTCTATCAAGTACATGTATTCAGAATTTCAGAAACTGGCATGCCCTTTTTGTTTTTTTATCACACTCTCTAGCTGTTGTGGCATGAAGTGGGATACAGCGTGTAGACCCACAAAT
This sequence comes from Porites divaricata, assembly GCA_038088405.1. NCBI lineage: Eukaryota > Metazoa > Cnidaria > Anthozoa > Scleractinia > Poritidae > Porites > Porites divaricata. The sequence goes on from JBBMOI010000011.1 coordinate 11,386,381, forward strand.
GATCCATTTTGCGCTTTTTTATCACCTAGTGCGCAGGCTCCAGTTCAACCCCCAAACAACATTTGTTTAGTTTAGGCAGCTGAGAAAAATACATTTTGGGCATTCATCCAAAAAAGATAATAATCCTGGCCCCTTTCCACAGTAAGGCTTTTGTACTTCTTGACAAATTTGAAACGAGCTGGGTGTTAATTGGCAGACTAAGCAGAGGTTTTTTTGCCATCTAAGGGGCCTCTAATTTTAAACATCTTAAACAGCTTTTCATGACCCTTTTATTTGGCTTGCTAACTATGTGAGACTGAGCATCCTTGTCGAGTCTTTTACTTTGTATCTAGCCTTCTGTAAAACTATTTTAGTTACTTTATTCAGGGCTTTTGGTCTTCCCCTTAGTTTCTTGCCTTCAAAACCTTCATTTCTCCATGATCATTCTACCACCCAACATTCGGATTTTTCCAGTTTTTAGCAATTTCTACAACAGATAAGCCAGTAAATCAAAGTATACTGGATTATGCTCTCACGCAGCTGAACGTTTTTCCGTTAAGGGGGTTTATATTTCGTGATATTCACAAAAAAACAAGGAAGGAATTCGAGCAATTTGGGCTATGAAATACAAAAAATGTGGCTGGAACATATACTCACGCACATGCACCTTTGGCGCAAAAGTACACAAATTGAATATTGGAGTCAAAAGATGGCACAAAAAGTGTGAAAATAGTGAATTATATTGAAAGACACAACTTTTGTTTAAATGATTTGCTTACCAAGTCCAATCGTACTGAAATACAGACTTATGAAGTAGAGGAACGAACTTTTGGAACACCCTGTATACTTTGTCTTTTAAAATAAGAGAAGATTGGCAGTATTTTTAACTGGGACATTTCCATAGTTATAATGCACCCCTAATTTCTCTGCCCCCAATAAGATAGCATGACAGTGTTACATGATCTTACATGACTATAGTTTGATCTAACCAGATGGGTCAATTTTGGTGTTTTAAATGCTGTTAAATAACAGTAATTTTGTTTTTGTTAAAACTCCCAAAGAAAATTAAGTTTCAGTTTTATTTCTGTCAGGTATTGCATTTAAAGTCAATCTAACTACCCAAGTGAAGAATTGTTTCCATTTGACAGGGTAGTCTACAAATAGAATATTCCTTTCTCGTAAGGAAAGACATGCAGGGAGAGAATTACAACAACTTTAAGCTTTTCTCATGGGGACCATGGCAGGGCATTGTCTCTGCTGCCCCCACAGATAATCATTTGGTGTGGATTTAGGGCCAATAACCCACCTTGTGTTTGTTCCAAATCAACTTCCAAATCTGTTTGCCAGATGAACTGAAATGACCTATCCCCTTCATGCAAAAATCAGTTACTTTGAAGGGGGAGTACGTGGTACACACATTTGCCTTCTGGGTGAGCCGTCCACCATTTTGTCTTTTTTTGATGGAGAAAGCCCATTTTATAGTGAAGAGAATGAGATCAGTCACAACAGCTGCTTGTGTTAAAATTGTATCACTAATTTGTCTACATGTGCATGTAGTTCATTCATAAGAATATTATTAATTTTGATTAGTGCAAGAATGAGCCAAATTCCTTTTAACATTCTTGTTTTCCTTCAGGTGAGCAACAGTCTAGTCATATTACTTCTATGGAGATTGCTGGTATAGTCGGTGGTATTGTCATCCTGGTTTCGGTATCTCTCTGTGTTGTGAAAAAGCGGAAATTACTGTCTTCCTTCTTTTACAAAACCAGAAAAGCAAGTTCCAACCCAAATAATTTGTTATCTTTTCCTTGTGAACCAACAGTAGTAGACAGTGATTTGAATGCTTTGTGTGAGCAGGGTACAAGTAGCATTCAGTGCTCACAGATTGTTAAAAGACCACCTGAAATTGGTGAGTTTGTATATGTGGCATTGACTTGTTAATTTGCACTCCAGCGTTACTTTTTTTTAGCCTCTAGCTATAGGTACTGTGTGTTTGCCATCCTTGGAAACCCAGTTAATTGGCATGGAATATTCAAGGGCAAAACTTATTGAGCTATGGGCCTTAGCTAGGCTGGCACTTATTTCTTACTGTCCCAACTCCTGAAGCATATGACATTTCCTGCTTACATCTACCTTTCTGGAACCAATCAGAAGTAGGTTATTCATGTGCCTCTGGAAATTTTTGAGTAAAAGTAATTGCCCCTGGGCTCTAATGTTCTTATCCCATCCTGAATAGCTGCCCCTCAAGGCCTTCAAGGATATACGGCTATTTTGAGAAAGGTTGTTGGAAAAAGGGTACGCAACAATCCTGAAAGGTATTGTGGGTGGTTTTGAGTGTACTGTTCTTCAAAGAAATTTGAAAGAATGGTGCTGGATGCCACAGACATATCAGGGATGTCACTAAGAGCCAGGCACTGGCTAATTTACCTGGCTAAAAAAAACCTTATCACCAGTTCAAATTGCTCTAGAGAACAAAGACATGGAGTAATTTTGAAGGTGCAGTTGAGTAAAAAGCCAGGTTTACTTACAAAAAAGCCTGCTCAAGTCCAGTCAAGTCAAGTCAAGCCAATTTTTATTTAAACGCACACAGAATAATAATTAATACAAATTAGTTCACAATCTCTCGATTTTATATTTCAAAGCAGGAAAAGAAATTTTCAATTGTAGGTTCATTGTGCAGAGTTTGGGACACGTAAATAGTTCGTGGAACTAACCGAGTAGGTGACAGGGGCGTAGCCAAGATTTTTTCAGAGGTACGCACAATTCTCCAAATCGTTTTGCAACCCCCCCCCTCCCCCCGCTTCCCGAAAAAAAATTCCTTGATTAAAGATTTGGTTACGTTGTAGGCCTAAGAATTTTTTTCTGCGTATGAAATGACATTAGCAACTTATGAAATACTTTGTCTAGTGTTTGGGTCCATTGACTGATGCACATCAATCATCTATCCTTCAATAAGGCTACTTTATTTTGTTACTGGGTTCGTTTCGTCGTTTTTAAGCAGATGCAGCGCGTGAATCCGAATTCAAAAGGTGCCGATTTGGTCAAGTCTCTATAGATTTTGAAAACGAAATCTAAATTGAATCCGACGCCTTGTAAATTCGCAATGTTTTGTAGTGTAAACAATTTGTCCAACTTTTCCGCATTTTATCATACGAGTTTGCAGTATAACTAAAATGGAACTGTCACTTTCACGAATACAGGATGCCTTAGAAACGACGACGGCGAGGGCAACGAAAACGTCCCTAGCTATCTAAATGAATGCGCGTTTTTTTTAACTTTTTCGCGTTTATTTCCTTCAACTCTTTTAAAATGGCAAAATATAGGTGAACTTACCCGGGGAGTCTTGAGGACGGCACCCAAGTTCGGACTCAGAAGAAATTGAATTTGTCCCTGTGTTTACGCCCTCCAAACAACGTCGCGAAAGGAAATTTACGGTCGTGTTCCTACAGGTTGTAAAAAAAAGCGCGCTGGACGTGCAAAATTTGTTGTTTTTCATTTACTTATTGGGTTTATTGCCGTCGCCGTCACCGTCGCCTTCGTCGTTGCTCCCAGGACTTATCGATTTGAGTACACGGTTAGGAATCCGAACATGATTTCAGTAAAAACGCCTGCCATCTTTTCACTAGATATATATGTTATCTGGAAACCGACATTTGGGTGGAGAGGAAAAAGAAAGTCCGTTGTTTTAGAGAAAAAAATCATATTTCAAAGAAACAAGCGGAGTTAAATGAATTGAAGAGAACTGTGCTGTTAAAATAATTATTTTAAGACATTTTGCTCTTTTTAGAATTAACTTTCTATATTCAGTATATATGTTTTTTGTGCACGACTTTTTCAGGTACGCACGTGCGTACCGTGTGTACAGGTAGCTACGCCCCTAGGTGACCCAAGCAAGAATATGAGTAGAAGGAATATAGATACAAAATAGTTGTTTTAGATAAAAAGTATTACTGTACTTCATTAATTAAATAGTAGTTAAAGATAAATATATAACCGTAAAACATTAGGAAGTAATATTAGTATTATAACCATCAAACATAGAATTCTTGATATATTGACGAAAACTGGAAAACGGCTTGATTTTCTTAACATCAGTTATCAAAGAATTCCAAAATTTTGGACCAGTGTAACTGAGAGAATGAATGCTGTATTGAGTGGTATGAAAAGATTTAACAAACAGATTATCAATCTGTGATTGATGTGTATTATATGAATAAATAGCTGAGCTGAGCTTTTCTTTGCCTACATCCCTGCGTATGTTTTCGAGTGCTAAAGGAAAGCAACACTACAGTTGTTAGGAACAGTGTATTGATCATATCCCATATTACCTCTCGGGATTGTCCCATGCACATTTTTTCTAACAACCTTTCTCGAAATAGCTCTTTGTCTCTTTGGCCTGGTAAAGGATTACATTGAATCCCCATTACATGTGTAAATTCTGTGGTGGGTTACTGTAGGGATCTACAGAATGCCACACTAGGGTTTAATAGAGATCAGAAGAGTTTTGGTTAGGAATAAGGTGATTAACCAGGAAACCAGGATGTGTTAAAAAACAGGGTCACAACTATGATTTTGAGCGTCATTTGATAGTGCACATGAACGCATTGCCTTAAATTGAAATCCAGCTTAGCAGATACCAATGTGTCCAGGGTGACCCCAATACCAAGACAAATGGAGGAATTTTCAAAGTCAATAACCATAAGTTAATTGCTTGCTTATGTCTCCAGAGTCCTTAAAATGTTAAATTTTAGCTTATGAACCTGATAACTGATAACGTAAATTTCTGACTCTTTGTTTCAGACTGTGAAGCCATGTATGATGTGTTTATCTGTTACAGCAACAAAGACGTTACCTGGGTTAAAGGTCTATTGGAAGAGCTTGAAAATCGAGGGTTTGTCTGCTGCGTTGACTTTAAAGACTTTATTCCTGGGGCAGCAATTGTAGAAAATATTTCTCAAGCAATTTACCGTAGTAGAAAAACAGTTGCTGTTCTGACGCCAGATTTTGTGGACAGCGATTGGTGTAACCACGAGCTTCAGAAGGCTCTGCAAAGAATACATTCACACCAAGTTGTGCCAGTGATGTTGAGGAGCTGTACCGTTCCTTTAATACTGCAGGGCACATCCTATCTTGACTGGGAAAACTGCCATGTTAAACCCAATTTTTGGCCAATGCTTGAAAGAGCTTTGAGGCTACCTAGTAACAATAGCATCGACTCTGTTGAAAACAACAGCAGCTGACCTTGTGATGACTATCTATTATGCTTTTAGGCCCTGTTTTCAAGGAGGGAGGAGGGTAACCTTGGTGCTAGGGGTGGCCTAGCACTCGCACATTTCTTCTTTTTTACACGTGTTTACGAGGCAGGTAGGGTTACCCTAGCGCTAGGGTAATCCTACCTGAGTGCTAGGGTTACCCTAGCAAGAGGGTTACCCTACCTGCCTTGTAAACACTCTGCTAGGGGTAACTCGCCTACCTGGGACAACGTTCCTCCTTACTGCGTGACCAGTAATCTTGATAATTTGAACGGAATTATCCAATTTCTGAGCTAAATTAGAAACATCTGAACAATAAACAATACAAGGTATTTTCTGTATACGATGATATATTCCAGTTTTTCGTGAATTTAACGTGTTTACCATAGAGAACTTCAATCTTGGACGTTACAAAGAATGTCACGCATGAAGAAACACGTCAGTAAAGCTGGTAAAGTTGACCGCGGTGATAGGGTATCCCTACCTGTGAAATTTGCTTGTAAACCAGAGCTAACTTTAACCCGCTTGCTAGAGTAACCCTCTCTCCTTGCAAACAGGCCCTTAGGTGATAAATAATTGAGTCAGGAGTGCTGGCTCTACTTTAAGTTGCAGACTATCGGTGCAGACTATAGGTATCTTGCTAGACAATGTAATAATGGAAATAACTTGCCAGTTAGAAGAGGGGGGAGGTACGGGAGGATCAATCTCCCTCGTCCCTTTTTTTTTCCAGCCAATTTTGCCCTCCTCCCTAAACGTGGTTTTAAAAATTGGCGACGGGCAACACACGACTCCTGGTCTTAAAGGGAGTTATCTGACCCTCACAGCATCGCCTTTACCTCAACATACCACACGAAGAGGGCGTAACCACGGGATGTCGCACATACGAAGATTGTTTTTATGGAGAGAAAGCCCCTTTACTTACCAAGTATCCAAACCCGTTCCAATTTTGGTGTGGAAACTACCTACAGACCTATGGAACAGGTCGAACAGCCATGGGAACAAAGATGACAAAGATGGTCTTTGCTTTTGCTAACATCTTCATGGCCAGGATAAAAAACCTTAGTTCTCATCGATATCTTTCTCCTCAATTTCTCCCTCCTCCCTCTTCTGTTTCTCTTCCTTCTTAGAGCAAGTCGACCATCATGGATACACAATAATACTGCAATTATAAACTTATCACTGATCCGTGGAAATACTCTGGCATATTTGTCTTTAGCATGTGATGATACTGAGTCGTCGACCTGTACGAAATTAAACCATTAATTCACAAATGTTGCCCACACACGTGAATTTGTCAGCACTCTAGAGTTATAGCGTATAAAATAAATGTGATTCATACAATAACATATCAATAATGCTGTCAAATAAATGTATGAGAAGATCAACTAGTCAATCAGAACGAGCTCTATTCCCATGAAACAGATGAAAGTGGCTCTTATTAGCTAATTCTGTTAAGTATACCTAGGATACTTTTTTTTTTTCATTTTTAACTCGGAAAACACCGGCCAAGCCGGTTTTGTCCAGTTATCGTTATGTATAAGGGAAGAAACTTCCCCGGGGGGGGGGGGGGAGATTGGTTGGGGCTGTGCTGCTGAAACCCTTCGATTCTGACCCTGTTTAAGGGAAACTGCATTAAGATTGTAACCCTGTTTAAGGACGCTAAATTGTGAAATTGAATACTTTTTTTTAAATTTGAAGATCCCAAAAACCTATACCATGCAGAGCGGGAGATAGCCTGCTACCAGGCGCTTAGAAGTTGTGGGCGCAAAAAAGAACGGGCGCGGCACATACCGAGTGAGCAAAACATGGACGTTTCCCCTCCCTGAGCGCGTGTGTCCATCCGTAAACTCCCAATGGAACCATTTTCCATGTGTGGAAGTAAAAAAACAATGCATATCTTTAAGATCGGTTGCGTATACTGGTTACGTACGTGATTACCCATTTTTCGGGGCAGTTTTCCAAAATATACACAAGTTTTCTTGTGAACCAAAGTTTTCATGCTTAAGATCGATTTCACTACAGTAATACTAAATTTTCAGTGATTCTAATGTAAATCACATTTATGTATTCGATTCATAAGTCTTGATTTTACTGCGCTTTTCACAAACATGCGAATTCTGAAGTTCAAAAGCCAACTGACGATTGCGTTTTTCGCTGCCGTCAATCATCTTAACGGACCTCTTAGGAAACAAAGCTTTACTTTAACGGGTTCAAAAGGTCATGGTTTGTGATTGGTGGATTTCGATCCGTTTTGTATGTTTCTGTGTTTCAAGGTTCATTGCTTGTGATCGTAATTATGATTGACGGCATCGAAAACGCAATTGTGAAGGCGGCTTTTGAACTTTACAGAAAATCGAGTTCGCATGTTTGTGAAAAGCGCAGTAAGCAACTCGATAGTTTCACCTTCCATTCATGAAGATTTACATGCTTTCTGTAAACTGCTCGGGTTAGAAACTCGGTCCATAAATGGGGGCGAGGAAACGATTCATTTGTTAAAGATGACATATCGTCAAGACATCATGACTAATTCTGGTTGAGTAGTTTTTAGTGGTCTTTTTGCGTTTCCTCCTTTTATTCAACGGACATAAAACATGAAACGTGATCTATGACGTCAAAAACGTATTTCGTAGAAAACAAACATGATCTCAAAAGAACGTGTGAATTATCAGGAACTACACGAAAATACATAGATTTTTCAAAAAATAAATTATTTCGTCAAAGGGATAACATAGACGTAAGCAAGAAAATGGTAAAGAAAAAATTCGAATAGTATTTCTTCATGAGCTTTAAATTCTAAATATCTCGTTCAATCCTGTACCTCAAAGTCTTCTTCACTTGTACCCTGCTAGCATGTGTTTTTGTGTTTCTCAGCGTTGTACTGCCATTCTCTTCTCTGTTTTGGCTGCTCGCGTTTTGTTTTGGTTGTTTCTGTGCCGAGGAAAAGACCTCTGCAGACAGTCGTTTGGGATTCCTGTTGAGCATGCGCGAGATGAAAATGCGGTTACCATGGAATTTCTGGGTCACGTGTCGGTAATACGATGCCGCCGCCGGAGTTTGCTCATGTATTCATGAGTCAATTTTCCCACGGGAAAGACTCGCACTCGCCATGTTGATATAGCGGGCTCACTTTTGCACAGCAAACTAGTACAAAAAAGATGCGCGAGTTGATAAAACCGGTTCCACAACTGGTTTAGTCATGTGATTACCTCCTAGATCTTGGAGGTATCTAATGCGCATGCTCAACAGGAATCCCAAACGGCTGTCTGCAGAGGTCTTTTCCTCGGCACAGAAACAACCAAAACAAAACACGAGCAGCCAAAACAGCGAAGAGAATAGCAGTACAACGCTGAGAAACACAAGGGAAAAGCCTCTGCTAGCAGGGTACTTCACTCGACTCTCTTACAAAAAAAAATATTCTGAGCTCAACTTTATCGAAAATCTGATACAATGAAACCTGCATTAAGCGGACACTGATCTCGTACCCAGATCTCCTGGGTACGAGATTAAGCGGACACCGTATTAAGCGGACTCCCTCTATTAAGCAGACAGTAGTCGAAGTCCCCGAATTCATTTCCCTTATTTAATTAAATGAAACCTTTATTAAGTGGACTCCTCTATTAAGTGGACGCGGACACCTAAAATGTACCTGAAATGGAGTATATAGATTTAGCCAAGCCTAAAAGCGGAACTACCGATTTCATTTCAATAATAATAATGATGAGGATGATGATGATGAAGATCGTTTTATTCACACCGGCGCACAATAGTTGTAAATACTGATTCCCGCTAGTGTAAAGTCGTTAGGGTTCATTAGTTAATTATTTTATATCGGCCGGTTGGGGTATAAGTAGTCCAGGACAAATTGGAAATTAATTCTCACAGTTTTATACTAGTAATTACCGCAGTTCAGCCGCTAGTTTCAATTTAGTTTAAGGTTCTTCAATTCCGTCAAAAGCTTTTAAGAAGTTTGAAAAGAAAGAACTTTTGTCCAAAAGTTAATCGCCGGGTTTTCAAATGATTTTGGCATCATATTTATTTTGCCTTCATTTGATGATACACTAGCCTTAGGGAGCTGGTGGTTGAATTTATCATAACATCAATTCTCGGAACAAATAGTTTTTTCCAGTTTTAATAGAGTATAAAATTCTGCAAGCAGAATACTGCAATGCTGATCGAACTACGTGAAATTTAACTCTGCAAGACATCAACAAGACACCGAAAGAACTCAAAACAGAGCGGGATTGTAGCCATAGACAGCTGTTTCGCCCTTTTTGGGGCTCGTCAGTAGGGCGCAACAACCAGAGAAAGCTCTGATGCAAAATAACCGCGCACTCTGATTTTAAGCCCTGACCAACAACTCTCAACACCCACAGAATCACGCCATACCACACTTGGACACTTCGACACTTGGACACTTGACACTTGGATTCTAGGAAATTGGGAGGGGGGTACTTCCAGAAATATTGGGTGGGGGTGTGCGGCACCCTTCCTGAAACCCTTACCCTATTTGAGACCAAAATCTGTGATTTTCCCTATCCTATTTCAGACCTGATCAAAAATTTGATAACCCATTTCAGACCTGAAGCCCTAGCCTGGAGTCCAGCGCGTGACCAGAGCGCGTGACAAGCTGTTACGGCACGTCCACGGTTGGCGTAAACATAAAAAGGGAAATGGTCTTATCGCCAAATAATGAAGAAGTAGCTTCTTCTAAGAAACATACCCAATTCAAGACTAGAGTGCATAAACCATACCCTATTTCAGACCAAAACGGCTAAAACACCATACCTTTTGGCTCCGCGCATACCTATATAGCCTATGTAAGGGAGAACCCCCCAAGCGAGACTAACAACACTTTTGGGGTTCACGAAACTAGTAGGAATACCATTCGTCACAGGGATTTAATGACTACCCTTCCACGATGATAAACGATCCAAATGGCCACGATGACCACGACCAAGATAAACCAATGACCACCATGGCAACGATGATCGCAATGAACTGAACAGTATTATCATGACCACAACGACCACAGAACCAAAATGACCATGATCAGGATGAGTAAAATGACGAAATTGTCTATGATGACAATCAAAGTAAAAACTATGGGGAACTCGTGGATACCTTGTTTAGAACTAGGGAAGTCATGCATCAATATAATATTCCTCTAAGTTGAAATGATTTACCCATATTTGTTTCAAGCGAAATAAAAAGGTTACCGAGAACTATTCGAGGGACACGTTGTTTGAGATACCTGCTTGAGTAAACAAATATTAGAATGAGCGGGTATTCAAAAATAAAGGTTGTTGAATATAAGCTCAATTTTCAGCGGTGAATTCTTAATCAAAATTGCAGAAAATGGCAGACCTAAACACTTTTTAGATCAGGACACTGCGTAAAGCGTTTCAGCAAAAAGGTGAAGAATAGCATATTGTGATCAAAATTTAAAAAATGACCCAACGGTGAACATGATACGTGACACACGTCAAAATACATCTTGAGTTGTGATGAATTTGTGACTCGTCCCTCCTTGACAATAAGATTTCATATTTTCAGTCGATAAATGGCCCTATTTAAAGTTTAAAGGCTTGTTCATAGTGGAAAGTGCACTTAGTTTACAGGCACTCCACTCAAATACTTAGAAACAAATAATTCAAATACAACATAACAGGATTAAAACCCCAACTGGCAAGAGGCAAACAGTTGGCTATTTACAAGCATGGCCAAGGATTTGAACTCGTAGCGTGAGAACGGCAGACGTTTCTCCTCGCTCATTGCCGCTGAGGGACGATTTGCGAGGAGGAACGTCTGCGACTCAACTACTGAAATTCCACACTGATGACGTAAATTAGTGTTTACATAATAAATCCCGTAGTCATGGGGTTCCAAATGAGATTTGTTCAATGTTACATTTCTCCTGATCGATTTTGGTAAAGTGTTGTGTTTTGTGGTCATCTGCTTTGTCTATAAATCGGATGTAAATTAGTTTCTCGATACCGTAGAGGATTTCTGTCAATAATTTGTTGATAGCTGATTTAGCCATATTTTGGGACTGGTTTAATAAGGATCAGCGGGCGACTACTACGCCGTTATCAGTTGGAATAGAAAGTTGTTCCCTTGAGTATTTTAGCGATACAAAATTTGTTTATCGGAAAATTTTAGAACTTCTTGTTTTTGCGTGGACTAACATTGCAATGCATTTTTTTAAAGGAATCTTCATTTAGCCAGAACTTAAGTGCTGTAATAACTTTAGGTCGGCATCACATGTTTACTGTACTTCTTGGGAAACCTAACCGTTTGTTTCATCAAAATCGGTCAAAAGATTCGACTTTATTTTCGGTCCTATTGAATACAGTTTTGACTGACTCATTGATATTCATTTTTTTTTTATTTTTCGAGGCATACAGAGCGACTACCACCAACAACATCTCACCACACCAGGTGACTAATCTTCGTCTCGTGTGCTCTTAATATTGTAGCTTTAAAGTGATGGGGAAATTGTTAAACATATATTAATTCACTGCTGAACTGAACACCGGCTTTTGTGCACTTCGAACAGGGTGTCCCAAAAGTTCGTTCCTCTACTTCATAAGTCTGTATTTCAGTACGATTGGACTTGGTAAGCAAATCATTTCAACAAAAGTTATGTCTTTCAATATAATTCACTATTTTCATACTTGTTGTGCCATCTTTTGACTCGAATATTCGATCTATGTACTTCCGCGCCAAAGGTGCGCGTGCGCGAGTATATGTCCCAGCCATATATTTTTCGTATTTCATAGCCCAATTGCTCGAACTCCTTCCCTGTTTTTTTTGTGAATATCACGAAATATAAACCCCCTTAACGCAAAAACGTTCAGCTGCATGAGAGCATAAACCTCTTTACTTCGATTTACAGGCTTATCCGTTGTAGAAATTGCTAAAAACTGGAAAAATCCGAATGTTGGGTGGCAGAATGATCATGGAGAAATGAAGGTTTTGAAGGCAAGAAACTAAGGGGAAGACCAAAAGCCCTGAATAAAGCAGCTAAAATAGTTTTAAAGAAGACTAGATACAAAATAAGAGACTCGACAAGGAAGCTCAGTCTCACATAGTTAGCAAGCCAAATAAAAGGGTCATGAAAAGCTGTTTAAATGTTTAAAATTAGAGGCCCCTGAGATGGCAAAAAACCCTTTTCTTAGGCTGCCAATTAACGCCCAGCTCGTTTCAATTTTGTCAAGAAGTACAAAAGCCTTACTGTGGAAGGGGGCCAGGATTATTATCTTTTCTGGATGAATGCCCAAAATATATTTTTTTCAGCTTTCTAAACTAAACAAATGTTGTTAGGGGGTTGAACTGGATCCTGCGCACCAGGTGATAAAAAAGTTCAAAATGGATGATGCGTGGGTCTACACGCTGTATCCCACTTCACGCCGCAACGGAATGTGATAAAAAAAAGGGCATGCCAGTTACTGAAATTCTGAATACATGTACTTGATAGAGAAATAAACATCTTCTAGAAATTTCATGTAAAAATAAAGTTTTGATCTAAAGTTATAGTGCATGAAATTAGAGGAACGAACTTTTGGGACACCCTGTATTTCTATTCCTTTCCCATTTTAAAACAAAGAAAATTGAAAGTGTTTACTTGCATCAATAAACGTTTCGCCACTACATATACGCGCGCTGTTGGCCAGGTATGGCGTTCCGTTACTATGGCGTTCCGTTACGGACAAAATCATCAAACCGTACACATATACAACTAAATTCAACATATAGACATCGAACCGTATATATATACATTGAATTAAAAATATATATATCGAACCGCATTCATACAAATCGAGATTACACATATGAACATCGTACCGCATGCATGTACATCGAACCGCGTACATATACATTGAAGTTACACATTTATACATCGAACCAAATACATATACATCGAACCAAATACACATACGTCGAAATCACACCTATATAATGGTACCGTGCAAAGAAATCGAAATGCATTCGTACACATCGAAATAATATTGGTTTATACTTTGAACTGTTTACTTGTGTATGTCGGGCTTTCTTATATGAAGTATTGAACCGTGAAAACTTTTATATAAATCGAAACTTTGGGCAACCGGTCAGCGGTTACACAAGCAGGGACTCCAAACGTGATGAGAACGTAAACGCTTGTTTCCATATCTCAAACCGCCCTTGGAGAGAAGAGCCTGGGAAAGAAATCCGATCACGCATATCGACAGTTTAAGCCGAACTGCCGAATAACTGCCGATATATTAAATGTGACCGATGAAACCTTGTACGACAACTGCTTTGGTCTTACACAAAAGTTTGGAGAGTTGTCAGACTTGCTGAGGACGAGAGATATTTGTGACTTTTCACGTAGAAATAACTAGGAGTCGCCAACAGAGTGTTTAGCTATTCGGGCGCCTCCAGCTATAGAAACAAGTCGATGCTGACGTGACTTACTTCGTTTCCATAACTCTTGTCGCCCAATTGGGAGGAAGTGATTTCCGACAAAAAAGAAGTTTGCACATTCTTGTGCAGGTAAGGAATACGCTAGAGCAGGATTTAGATGGATATTTATTGCTGTAAACTGGAACTTATATAGGTTATAAAGTGCTCGGGTATTCTGCAATGTAGCTCATGTTTATCGTGGAAGTAGTGGTTATTAATATTTATTAAACCTTATTTTGGTTTAAATTTTTTCAGACCAGTATAGTTTTTACTTTCCGTTGTCTCAAATCAAAATAACCATGATCACAGACACTCGAAGACAAAATTAAACTGGAATGAAAAAATTGAAACCACAACCCTCAGCTGCAGGGATCACCACAACATATCACTTAGTAAATATTATAGCCCCCCCCCCCCCCCCCCCCACCCCTCCTCCCACCGCCACCTAAAACACTTGAGCAAGTTAAAAATATCTATTGGAAATAGAAAATACAAGCAAGTACATTGTAGGTTAGTGTACAGATTTCGGGACACTGTCTTTTTTGTCAACTGTCCTTATGTAAACCTTTCTTCCTTTTTGAGGCTAATGATGTGATATTAGGTTTATTTACTTTAGGACCAAATGTCATTTGGTATTAATGTGAGGTGGGCCCGGTTAGGGTTAGTAGTCTCTTGGGTATTGATGTCAACAGGAGCAAGAGACTGTCTCCCACCCCGAGTGTGAGTAATTTGAATCTCAGGCCGGGTCGCTAAGCTATCTTTCAACCGTTTGGGTAACGCGGAGCTCATCCCGAGCCTCGGTCGATGGCTTCAATCGGGAAGGTTTGCAGAGATTGGCGACCTTTGATTCGCTCTCGGTGCAAAGGCGTCTTGAAGCAAGGTAACGAATGGAAAGGAGAACTATCGTGTGTTACCTAGGCGGAATTTGGAGGCGATTGGAGCAGTTGGACGGAATTTACGGCCGTTTTCCTTCGGTGGATCAGTCGAGCCGCTTCGCTGGAGTGCCCAACCTTGGTAAACCTTTATATAGAGAGAAAACCGTTTACATAAAAACCCATAAAACGGCCATAATTCGGCCCGTGGACCACACAGGAGAGACGTAACACACATTTTAAGTAAGGTAAGCTGTTTTTTATTGAAATCCTTTCATTTTCGTACGTTACAGAAACTGCAGGTTTTTTACCCATACAAATCCTTATTCGCCGATGCTCATATTTCGAGCTTGGGCTACCTGTGGTTGAACTGTCGATATGCGTTCATTCCCGGGCTCTTCTCTCCAAGGGCGGTTTGAGATATGGAAACAAGCGTTTACCGACGAGAACAGGATGAGAAAGATGTCGGCAAGAAACCAGGTAACTGACTACGAACTGGAGCAATTCTTCCGTTCTTTGCGAGACTTGTTTTAATGCTTTCACTTGAGGCGAACTTGTCATTCGACTCTGCGGAATTTCTCTCCCGAAGACTTGATGGTTTCGAAAGAACACTAAACGTTTTGTCTTCAAGGTTACGGGTTTCCTTCCCGACCGAGGTTCAACTACTAGTCAACAGAGGCAGCATTGCGAGGACTTATCTTATTTGGGTTTGCGTGTGAGGACGTGCCCACCTAGTCCTCAGGCCTCCTGGGCCCCTACCTCGAGCCATTTAGTAACCGCTGACCGGTTGCCCAAAGTTTCGATTTATGTAAAAGTTGTCACGGTTCAATACTTCATATAAAATAGCTCGACGTGCACAAGCAAACAGTTCGAAGTAAAAACGGATTACTTCGATGTGTACGAATGCATTTCGATTTATTTGAACGGTATCATTTATATATGTGTAATTTCAGCATATGTGTATTTGGTTCCATGTATAAATGTGCAACTTCAATGTATATGTACCCGGTTCGATGTACATGCATGCGGTACGATGTTCATATGTGTAATTTCGATCTGTATGAATGCGGTTCGATATATATATTTTTAATTTCAATGTATATATATACGGTTCGATGTCTATATGTTGAATTTCGTTGTATGTGTACGGTTTGATGATTTTGTCCGTAACGGAACGCCATAGTCAGGTCAAGTGGGGAGATGAAATTTGATAGTAGCTCGTGTATGTTAAAGCCGGTCTACTTCGCTTTTGTTAAGAACATGTTATATATTTTTTGCAAACTACACATGTACATTTTGTTAAATCACGAGCACATTCGCCAAGACCAACGAGCAAAATAACCTCGATGATAGCTTTGAGGCGCGCCATTTTGATGAAGGCAGACCCTGTGGTGAGCCTCAATGCTCATCGCTTGTTCAGCGGTCGCGCATGCTCATGTAAAAAAGAGCCCTGTTACCTAGCACATCGAAGGCAGGTAGAGAAAACTATTTCTTGCCTTTAAACGTGAGGCTGTACAATTGTTTAATATGGCAAACAAACCTTGCCGTAAATCACTTACCACTAAAAGCCCTTCCTACCGTTCAAAAGTGAACTGCAAACTGCAAAAGCGACCGCGATCACGTGGCATCTTCAAGTTTGAAAAACCTGATGCTAAAGGTCTCTTAACAAAAGCTTAACGGGGGTCTATCTTCTCACTGGGTGAAAAAGGATCCGAATAACGGTCACTTAACAACGTTGAGTCGTCAATTCTCAAATAATTTGTTGTTTTAAAACTCTGTTTCACAATTAACTCGTGAAATATTTCAACAAAATGTTTCACTCGAAAGCAAAATCAAGACTATTACCTGGAAAAAAAATTCCTTTTTTTAATGTCGTCCACGGACAATATAGTTAAGGTACAGTACTTCATTTTCAGTTAAAAAGTCTCATTTGATGACTTCCTTTGTATACCAAAAATAAACAAGAACACTCTTTTAGTTGTGCATTCTACAAAAAACAAACACCTTCCTCACCTATCTCTGATAAAGTATTACCGTTCCTACCAAAGAGGTCAGTAGACCACTGACTACCTGCTCCTTCCCACCCTGTGTGACGAGTATTGGACGATCTATTTCTTAAATCAAACAAACAGGTAGGCGCCACCTAGAACTCAAGAAGAAATCTACCCTACTAGCAGAGACTTTCTTTCGCTTGCTCAATTTTGCCGAACTCATTTTCTCCTCCTCAGTAAAGAAAAGGACAAAAGGTCTCTTAACAAAAGCTTAACGGGGGTCTATCTTCCCACTGGGTGAGACAGGATCCGAAAAACGGTAACTTAACAACTTTGAGTCGTAAATTCTCAAATAATTTCAGTGAAGAAAAAGACAAAACGAGGCTCTGCTCGCAGGCTGAAAAAAAATCCTTTTAAATGGCAAAATCTTTTTCAAGGTTGCTATCAACAATTAACAACAGCAACTCGTGTATTGAACGGTAGTAGTTATGCAAATGCAATGCCATGCCTTTCAAATCTGGGACTGAATCACATGAACAAATCAAAACACGTTTTTTAAACAGCTACAGGTATTAGATCATCTGAAATGTTTCGATCCTAGCGGAAAAATATCCATCGTCTATGGCCGTGTATAACATGAAAATGGCAAAATCTTGAAATAGAAATCAACCAAAAGTATAATGCAGTTGAAGAATCCAAATAACGAAAATCATCACCATTGCTGCTGCTTAGATTGATGCTAAATATCTTCGCATTTCAAAGGTGAAATGGGTTCCCGATATGCCAACAACAGAAAAGGTCCTTGCTTTGACGCCTGTGTGCGGACGATCTAGTGGCATTTCGAAAAGACTAGAACAGACCAAGAACATCCTCAGTGACTGGGTCCAAGTCAATGTCGTAGAAGCAAGGCCTTGTAGGTAACCCAGGCATGGTGCTCATCTAAAATGGAACAATCAAAGCACTAAAAAATTAGCCAGCACTCAGCTGCCTGAGCAAAGGGAAGTTATTCTTATTATGAGCCGTAACAGAGGTGTTGAAATACAGATGGAAAATTGACACGGGGAGGCAGGGATAAAGGTGTATATATTTATAACCACTTGTATGATTACAGACCGCACTTGACTCCACTCAGGCCTATTATCATTTCTACTCATAACAATCATGCTGAACAGAAGGCACTTGCTTTTTTTTCATTTACCCAGGAATACATATGAAAGAAATTATGAAATCCCAAAGAACGCTTCGCCGTGAAAGTTAACGACGTGATAATTCAGAAGGAAAGAACATTCATGGCCATCCTTTAAATTAACCACTTTCAAACCGCTGAGGGAGTCATGCGCAACTGTACTCCTCTGCCTTTGACAATGGTCTTGGAATAAAAACTGCAATTTTATTAAGTCACTGCTCAAACTTGTTAAATGTTGCGAATTTCCCAGAGCTGAATTTTAAGGGAGTGCATCGTGCACCCCAGTTCAGCAAGAGACAGGAAAACTCGTTGTCCCGTGTGTACATCGTCTACATAACGTCATATTAGGAAGTGCAGTGTCAAAAATAAATTTTCCTATTTATGGATTGATATTCTCATTGCCGTCGCCGCCGTGGTTTCTTAACGTCTTAAATAGAAAACACAGTCCCTCATCCCTTTTTTTCGCAGGAATGAACTTATTACTGGGGAGAGCGTATTTCTCGGTGTAATACAACCTTCAGGGGTGTAGGGTTTTCGCAAGGACACGTTGGGTAGAGTGTGCACATAGGTGATGATAAAGAACATATACCGTGCCAACAAGCGGGTAAAGAAATCCTGCGCCGACGCTAGCTCGTACATCACGGATTGGGAGGACGAATCCTGAGGAAAAAAAATAGAAAAGAAACAGCTAGATAGGTTAAGAGCACAGGTGTTTAAATTTTCCAGAGGCTGTGGTACTTCTCACATGTCATGTTTTTATAGGACACAGGGACTTCCTTCTTACAAAAGTGTCCATTTTTCTAGTTTGGAGGCCTTACAGGAGTTCTTCCTGTTACTAAAACAGTCACATGGACAGCGCAGGTTATGTTTAGTGACGCAAGACTGTGGAACAGACTATCTGCAGAGCTAAAAGACAACCAATTCTTTTGTTAGTTCTCTTCAAACCTTTACCTATTAGTGGTTTTGTTTTGTTCATTTTTTTCTGAGTTCCCTAGTCGGTCCATTTTTAGATTATCGAGAGATATTAAGTGCTCTCCTCAAAAAAGAAGAGTTCCTGTCTAGGCATTTCAACAGTATACACCTTACAGTGTTGTCCGCGCTAGAGGGGTATCCACCTTAAAGAGATGTTCGTTTTGCTGTAGGGGCATTATGGAAGTTTGAAGGTGCTGTCGTTGTTTGTGCCTCGTGGCTAGTGATAATGCCTTCGTACCTTTGGGGCATCCCTTCAGTTCGGGATTGTGCGACAGCGACAAATGCGTCTTGGCCATACATACTGGCAAGTCACTGAAGCCCTGAAGAAAGTAAAATACGGACGGTTTAAGACCGAAGCTAAAAAACATACTAAATTAACATGTAAGACAACTTAATTTTTGTTCACTTGCTGGTGCAAATAGGCATTACATTAACGCGCACGTTTGAACAGAATCCATTCAAAAAGTACGGTAATTGGCGGTCCTTGACTTCTCAAATGTAAATGGAAACACAGATTTCTGTGTCTCTGTAAGAACCGACCAGTGATTTCAGATCAAAAAATCGATTTCCCTTATATTCCGGGATATTACAAAAATGCATTTTGTTTGACCGAAAATGCCAAATATAATTTTTTACGAATTTTTAAATTTTCGGCCGGTTGGCACCGGCGCCATAGCCTGTGAAACTGCAAAAATCGCCTACATTTCCGGCGCTACAGAAAACAAGCAACTCGTTCAAGAAGCCCGATTTTCTTTTTAATACACGGATACACCACTCTAGATGTCCTAGCCATATCACAGTTCCTAGTTATTTATTCGGTTTAACGGCAAGAATCTTTTTTCTGGCACGTGTTCTCGGCCTTCCATCAAAACACGAAAATAGCTCAACTTTGAGGGCAGTTTAAAAAAGTGTGGCACCTGTCTGAAACTTGCTATCTGTATTAATACAAACTAGAAATGATACTAAAACGTAAAAAGGAATAAAATTTTTGTGCTCTTGACGTTTTCGAACTTGACCACCGTTTGAATTTACAGAAATTTTGAAGACCTGATAATTAACGAACACTTGCCTTGTTGCTTTGCTCGTGAAAGTCCAACTTCACTTGATGGTTTGATGGATCTAACCTTAGTTCTTTTTCATTTTAAGGTTATTTCTTAATCATTTGAAACTATATTGACCGATGATTCCGCGTTTATACTTGTTTTGTTGCAATGTTATCTGGTTTGTAAAATGTCGTATCCGCGAGTGTGACTGGTTCGTGACACCCGACCTCGAGGTCTTTGCTAAAAATAGTTTTTCATTAAGATCGACTCCTCAAGATATGGCAGTAAAATTTCTTGGGCAAATAAAACTAATTTGTCCACAAATGTGACGCGATAAGACGCTAAAAAAGCGATTTAGCCCAGTTATCTATTTGAAATACTGTATGCGCGACTCTTTGTATTTCATGCCCAGTCCTCGTGGACTGGACACCAAGCAGACAAAGGGTAGCAATTTCTTCACCAAAGTTTTCCTTCTCGGACTTGGGAAATTCTACTTGAAGAGATTTTCGAGGTTCAAAATATTCAGTATCTACGTTGCGAAAATGACAGGAAGATATAACGAACCACTTAAAATAAGAACTGATATTCGTCAGGGCGGGTCTGGTCCTTTGTGTGAGACATAACCGTCATAAAATTTGGGCTGCAACTGGCTCGAAACTGGCGCCCAATTAAGATGATGTCGATATTTTCTTCATTTAGGAGCAATGAAAAGCTAAAAATGATCATGTAACATCACTCAATTTTTGGTAACACAATTCCCACTCTGTCAGGTAGGCTTTCTACTGCGCTACTTTGCGTTTGCACTTGCCTTTGAGGGGCAAGCATTGGTACAGTTGGTTATTGCGTGGCCTGCTATGGGAGACGTTCCGAGGTCGATCTCCAAATGTGACCTCCAATCCTTTTTTCGACTTCTTTCCTTTCCGTGTTATTTATTAGCCAGCGTAGTTTTGGTCTGGCGCGCAGTACAAGCTGAAGGCGGGCGAGGGCTGTGAAACCGCGAGGAGATTGGGGCGGAAGCAATGATCGTTCGCGGGAGCTTCGGGCGACAAAACCGCCATGCTAGGCAGGCTAGTTTATATTTACAAAGAAGTTCTAGATTTTTGCTTTATGTTAAATTTTCACGGAAGGTTTTTACAAACTATTTCTTTTTTCTGCATCCAGATTTCTAGTATTCTTGAAAGTCAATTTAATATTAATCGACATTTCGCTTTTAGTAGAGTAGATGCACGTGACTCAGGAAACAACGCGGAAATTTGACAATAAAGAAAGAATCATTGACAAGGGCATACTATGAGGCAGGTGGAATGAAGTAATAGACATGGAAAAAGAAATATGCATTGCTGAAGTAATAGCGCCAAAAGCTGGGGATCAACGATTTAGATCATGCGCTCCATTGTCAGATCGAAACAACAAAAATCCTTCCAGTGCCTTGCTTGCTTTTCTAAATATGCCCTAAAAAGGAACCTTAAGACCCAGGTTCTTAGTCTTAATGCTTACCGCTACCTGATGGAAAAGCTACAAAAGCTACATGAGCTCTTCGGATGCATAATTATGTGGCAAATAAAGAGGGCAAGAGTTCACGTTTCGTGGTCACGGCCTTGTACATTAGCCCTTGCCCTTGTGAATCATTTCATAGAGCTGTGCACATTTTTATTACCTTTATTGGGTTTCATTACCTATAAATAATTACGTAGAAACGTTTTTAAAAAAATCCTCGACGTGTTAGTCCAGTCCAATGTGCAACAGTGGGGCCTGGAACGAACTTTAGTAGCGTCACCTCATTCTTCGTTTTCACTGTCACGCAATAAACACGGCACAAAGGAAATACTTTGAAACCGTCCAGTGGAAGAAGCCAAGAAAATGAAATGTTATAAAAGACTAAAATATAAACAATTTGTCCAAATCTCAGGTCTTTGTGGCCCACAGTTTCTGAGTTATTTGCCGAAACATTTCACGCACCTTTGTAGAGCTTTGTATGGAGCCGCCGGAAATCAACAAAAACATCTGGAGTTCACTTTTTCTATAAAAGCTCTTCCTTTTCACTCGAGAGCTAGCATACGTGCGCATAAACACATCTTTTAATACTTGAAATGGTTAAACTGCTGAAAATCAAGCGGAGAGACTTTTTTCAAATGAGACAGCATTCCTATTTTGGTGTCACGCACTGTGAAAACTCGTAAGTTCAAATTGCTGTATTTTCGGAATGAAACATGCTTTGGGGCTGGAAACTTATACAAAGATTTGTTTTTTATTAATCTTCAACCTAGTGTAAATAAAAATTCGTAAAACCTCGTTTTTTTGACTTTGCAATCTGATGACGTCACTGTGAAAACCATCAACTCTCTCCTGGTAGCGTTTTAGTGGATTCTCAATTTCCTTCTCTAAAATGTGTCGAGTCAATTTTTTCAATGCATCTACGTTGAACTAGCCTGCGAAAACATCCGTTTCTCCTCGCTCTTCGCCACTGGGGACGTTTTCGCGAGGAGGAACGTCTGCGACTCAGCGACAGAAATTCCATACTGATGACGCAAATCAATGTTTACGTAATGAATCCGGTAGTCATGGGGTTCCAAACATAAATTTGTCCAATTTTGCGTGTCTTCTGGTCGGTTTTGGTGAAGTGTTGTGTTCACCTACCAACGAGCTCCAGCAAAACTCAAATGCTTCTTCAAGAGAAGACTATATCCCAGAAATATTGACTGTTTTGTTAGAGATTCTTCGCGTTTACATTTGACCTTTGTGGTCTTTTGCCTTTTGTCTGTCATTCGTAAACAATAGCTAAAACAATGTAACTACTCCGGTGACCAATCAGCGCTTCTGACCGGATTCTGGACAGATTTTACGTCATCAGTATGGAATTTCTGTCGCTGAGTCGCAGACGTTCCTCCTCGCGAAACGTCCCCAGTGGCGAAGAGCGAGGAGAAACGGATGTTTTCGCAGGCTAACGTTGAACTAAAGAAGTAAATTTATCGATGTATGGCGATTCAAAGGCAATTACGTCCAACAAACAGCAGAAAAAAATTTGAATGTCACGAAACAACCGTGTCACGCTCGCGGCCAGCAACGAGTGCCATTACTTTTATCACAAACAAGACAAAAAATGCCGTTGGAGGACTGATGTTAAGAAAACGAATATTTGTATAGTAAAAGCGATTGCTTCAGGCACAATAGTTTCCTCCACAAACCAAGAAGGACATTACAAACAGCGAAGCTAAAGGAGGATCGAGAATAACAAGGCAAGTGTTCGTTGATTATCAGGTCTTCAAAATTTCTGTAAATTCAAACGGCGGTCAAGTTCGAAAACGTTAAGAGCACAAAAATTTTATTCCTTTTTACGTTTTACTATCATTTCTAGTTTGTATTAATACAGATGGCAAGTTTCAGACAGGTGTCACACTTTTTTAAACTGCCCTCAAAGTTGAGCTATTTTCGTGTTTTGATGGAAGGCCGATGACACGTGCCACAAAAAAGATTCTTGCCGTTAAACTGAATAAATAATTCGGAACTGTGATACGGCTAGGACATCTAGAGTGGTGTATCCGTATATTAAAAAGAAAATCGGGCTTCTTGAACGAGTTGCTTGTTTACTGTAGCGCCGGCAATGTAGGCGATTTTTGCAGTTTCGTAAAAAATTATGTTTGGCATTTTCGGTCAAACAAAATGCATTTTTGTAACTAATTAGGTAAAGACTTTAATATCCCAGAATATAAGGAACATTAATTTTTTGATCCGAAATCACTGGTCGGTATTACGGAGACACGCTCTTAAATCTTGGATTGTGTATGAAAATAAACAATGTGATTTTGCCGAAGAAGCTCTTGAAAAGACCTTACCATTTAAGTCATTTTCTTGGAGGATGTGATGAGTCCAACTTCTCACCTGTTTCTTGTATCGTTCAACTTTCCTTTGGGCTTCAGGCTCCAACTCAATGTCATCTGCTCCATAAATTTTCTGCGCGATAATTCGCATCTTATCTTCTATTGGAAGCTGAAAATAATGATTGTTTCACCACATTACTTGGCACAGAGGGTATAGAACGAGCATTTCTAGCGGCATATAGTTTGTTGTCTCATGTCTCAAAAGGTCAAACGTTTCACCACTTAGAGAGACAAATTATCATGAATCGAACTTATTGCCTTCCGTATGCTGTTTGAAGAGTTTCCATGGAGCTTGAGGGTGTCTAGTGGAGAATTTGGTCATCATCGCATCGCTTTAAATCTCCTGAACTATATCAGCTTACACCACAATACTCAACATCAAGCTACACTTGTTAGTAAGCAAATGAAGAGCGGTATCCCACTGACCTTAAGATCATATAGGAACTTAAACTCCACAAGTTCTTCTACTGCTCTAAGCACAGCGTCAGCCAAACGTACCGCGCCTTTACCTACGCCAAGAAAATACAACCAAACTTGTATTAAGCGGTAGAGAGTGTCTGCAAGTCCAAACGTTTCTTTCATATTTTACCAGTGACTATCACAAAACATGATTTCTTGAGCACATTGTGGCACTCATACCAAAGTGTTAGTCTCCGTAAATTTTGGGTTTTGAGGAGAGGGGAAGAACCAGAGAACCCACAGAAAAATTTCTTAAAGCAAGGGGAGAATCAATAACAGTCTTAACCTATGTATAACATCGCTTCTGGGTCTTTGATCTCCACGCGATCAAGTACCAACTTTGAACATCCGTGTCTCCTTTTGCGTATCGGCTATCATGCTGGTAGAGTGATTCTTAACTATCGTTTGGCAGGCAAAACGCATAAAACCTCACCTCAAACTATAGCTATTGTGGGGAAAATTCTGTCACTTCTATCATGTTTTGGTACTTTTATCAGTGAGAGCAAAGTTGGCTGCTCTCTAGGATCACTAAAATTATTTTCGGCCGTGTTAAAAGCCTTCCAATTTACATTATTCCTCTTGTCATCTGTTTTCTGGAAGCTACTGATAATCTCCCAATATAGACCAAGAGGCGGTGCCAACCTCGTTCCCAGGTTCTCTCTCCTACCCGTCGAGAGACCCTGGTTGGGTCTACAAACAAACGACTTGGGGGAGGGGCGGATAAGTGTGAGATTTGTCTCTACAAAGCGTAGACGTCGAGGTCAGTAGAAACTGTGTATCTGACCTTGTCTAAACGGTCATGTTTTTTATAGTTCCCGGACTAGTCAAGACAAAACCTCGATCGCCGAGTCCTCTGACAGCGAAAGCGTAACTTCCTGCAGAATATCTGGATGTTTATCGGATGTTGCAAAGGAAATCTCGTATTCACCACTTGTGCAGTCAAAAATATTTTAGGCGGTTGTATTCATACCGAAACGCAGTAGACTTGAATTGCCATTTCTATGTTATGGAGGCCACCTTTAGAAAGCAAACGTATGTATTTTCAAAACTATGATTATGCAGTTCGAAGGAGGGCCGAAAAGATGTATCAAGCGTTGCCGTCCTCACCGACCTCGAAAATATTAAAATCAAACAGAAGCAACAGGAAGATTGATTGTTCAAATGAAAAGAGGTAAACGAATTTTGGAAAAGTATATTTTTATCCAACGGCTCTGTGTTGTATTTTTGCCCTCGTTTAAAATCAACAGGATAGCCGTATAAGTTTCTTTGTTAAAAAATATGGCTTGCACGACTGCCAACCGTTTATTGTTCTTTGCTTAATTTTCTGGAGGGTTAGGTATATGCTTTAGAGGATTCAAAGAAATCACTGAGCTACATTTGTTTTTTTAATAAAGTTTTCATTTGGACCGTATACAAGAAATCCTTTTGCTTTGGAAGGTCATCACTGGGTTATGTTGTCTGTTTTGTCTCTGTTTATAATATTTCCTGTTGTCTTCAGTGTCGCGTTTTGGTCATCTTTGCTTATGCAGCTACTATATTATATTTTTTACCTAAATTTACCACTAAAAGCGATACGTTTTTTCTGTTGCCGCATCATAAACATAGGCACGTTAAACGTGCATGAGCTATTTTGAATGCTTCAGTGTAACTTTAATGCTTCGGTGTAACCTTACCAAAAGTGATGAATCTACCTCTTTCATCCTAAATGTAGATTCGGTTTTTGTGCGAAATTGCGTATTGCGGTACATAAATGAAAACGCGAAACGCTCAGCTGAATCGATCTTCAAGCTATATATTCAATTTCTTCTGTCTTTCCCCGTTACATCTGGTGCAAGTTAAACAAATCGTTAAAGTGAAATAAATTTCTACTCACCAAACATTGATTAGAAGGAAAACTCTAAGGTTTCCTCAGAGTTTCTTAAGCCAAAATGTGACTCATCGAATACTGAATAGTTACGAAATACCAGGATTTTTATCATTGTGGTAGATGGTTGCATCATCATAATTCACGAGGTTTTCACGTGCGATTCTACTCAGTGAAACAGTCTTTAACTCCGACAACTTATTTCTTCTTCTCAGAAGACAAGAGCCTTTTTTAAGGATTTGGTTTCAAAAGGAAACAGGTCTTCATACGTCCAAGTTACTATTTATCATTGTGAAAAGCCAATCTGCATGAGATGTACAGTCACACAGCTAGCACGTGAAAGTGTTGGACTTTGCCCCCTTTCGTCGTTCGTACGTGAGGGAATTCGAGTTATCACACAGTAAACTAGTAAACAGAATTCTAAAAATAACTCACGCACACAATTTGCACGTGAAGATGTTGGTCTTTCGCCCTTTTACAATTCGTACGTAAAAAAAAGGCAAATTGTTTTACTACAAAATTTTCTCAAACGATTTTAAGAAATCACCTCGGCTTCATTATAACATCTGCAATTAAATTATGTTTCATCCAACGTCAAGGTTGATAACCTAACATTTATTAACATTTGTGAAACAGTCTTTAACTCCGATAACTTATTTCGTCATGTTTTAAAAGCCATTGCTTCTTAAAAGACAAGAGCCTTTTTTAAGGCATTGGTTACTAAACGAAACAGGTCTTCATACGTCCGAGTTACTATTATTATTGTGAAAAGCCAATCTACATGAGATGTACAGTCACACAGCTGGCACGTGAAAGTGTTGGACTTTGCCCCCTTTTGTCGTTCGTACGTGAAATAACTCATGCACACAATTTGCATGTGAAGATGTTGGTCTTTGCCCCTTTCACAATTCGTACGTAAAAGAGAGGCAAATTGTTTTACTACAAAATTTTCTCAAACGATTTTAAGAAATCACCTCGGCTTTATTACAACATCTGCAATTAAATTATGTTTCATGCAACGTCAAGGTTCATAGCCTAACATTTATTAACTTCCAAGAAAATTGTCAAACTGCCGAAATATATTTCTACTTATATCATGTTACTCCACTCAATATAACAGTATCTAATTATTGTGTCAACTAGCTTCTTCCAATTTTATTCCCTAACGCTACTGTTTCTACTTAAGTTACGCATATTTACTAAATAGAACGAAAAAGGTCGGTTGAACTTTGTAAGCGAGAGAATAATATTTTTAAAGCTTGTTTACGGGATTAACAATACTCGATACAGCTTTCCAAAAAATAAGCTGCCTTTTAAACTTCTAAAACCACATTTTATAGGGCGCATACTTTCGAATTAAAGTCTATATCTAAATATCAATTATTGCTTCATTGGAAGAGATTTGAAAATATATGATCTTTTAACTCTACCTAGTTGTAGCAGGTGAAACAGAACTCATACTGACGTGCGTTGTACCGATAGCCGAATTAGGTCAGAAATGCCCCGAAGCAGCAACCACACTTAGATATGAACCCTCAAACAGCTGCATCACTGTTCACAGCGTTTGAATCATGAAGATATTTTATGTAATGCTTCCAAACACCTCGGTACCCGTAATAAAAGACGAAAAAATTGTGAAGGATCAAGATGGCGGTCTCAAAGTGCCCTTGTTCGACCTTTACCAATGCCATGTTTAAATAGATGCCAAGATCTCATTGGTTCCTAAGCATCAACTCATAGTACCTTCAACCTTATTGGCTCTTGCAACAAACATCCCAACATGCAAAGCCACAAAGCCACAGAGCCACAAAGATACATACGCTTACACCACTGACATATGAGCTATTTTTTCAAAATAGCTCAAAAAAGGTTAGGGGTAGGAGAAAGCTGACATTTCAGACTACAGCTTTCCGTTAAGTCATTAAAGGTAAAATATTATTTTGACCGTGTAAAATGAATCCTCTGCTCTCAACGTAACTGCTATGTTTTGTCACCGCTAATGGTTTAGGCTTGGCATGTACTGATTCGGGCCGATTACCAGCCGCTGTCATCGACGAACATCGATTCTTTCAATGCAAGTTCAACGAACAGGGATTTTCCCTTCAATGCTGATAAACACGCGCTTGTGTCTTACTCAGGAACGTAGATTTTAGTATCTAATTGTTGTCATCGGTTTAACTGCGATAACACGAGTTTTTTTATTTATCCGCTGGTAATTCGCTTGTTTATCTGGTGATAGCTCTGTTTAAGCAGAAATTTCCCGAATTTCAGTTATAGTTGGAGGCTTAGCAAATCTAACTTGCCCTTTCCATCATTGTATGAACGGTCAAAACGAACCAGACAAAAAAATATTATTCATATATTTAGAGACAAAGGACTCCTCCCTCGGAATTAATTTTGGTCCGTGACCACGTGACCAGACCGAACCAGGGTCTTCCCTCTATCTCTCTCGCTCCGTAGGGACGGGTAGGAGAGAACCCTGGGAACGAGGTTGGAGGCGGTGCCTGTTCAAACTGAGTTTGGAAGTTTACCTCCATCAGCCCAGTGAGTGCACTCCACAGCATCATATGCTCCTGCTTCTTTTGCAAGTTCAATCACAAGAGCAATTTCTGCATCTGTATCAGTCCTGACGAATAAAATCAAGTCACGTTCTCCCGTCAGATTCAGTTTTGCGTTCTTTAAGACGCACTTTAGAGGAACGTTTTACCAGAGGTATAGCACGTAATTTCTGGTCTATATACTAGATGATCTTTGGGTCAAGTGATCGAACTAGTCGAGGTTTGTTCCAGACGAATAATGTGCCTCAAGAATACTATAAGATTGAACAGCTAGCAATGATTGGAGGTGTAAAACGAAGATGTTGAAACACTTGTTTCTGAGCAAAATAGCAAGGAACGAGACGGGGCCAAAAAGAACTAGAATTTTTCAGCCAGGAGCTAAAAAACAAATCCGTGCCCTCTCATGGATCTAATAAGATATAGTAAAAACGTTTCAGGGGTTACTATGGTAAGAGGTGAGCCATTGTAACCAAACGGAGATCATTGTACAAGTTATCACTCGCAAAACAAAACTGACCAAAAAGTAAGACTTAACATTTTCATATCACTCACGGGAATCTGTTGACAGCAACAACGGCATGAACTCCAAAGAATCGAGCATTCTCTATCTGCTTGGCCAGATTCACAATTCCACTTCTTATGAGGTCCAAGTTCTGTGCCATAATGAGACTAATCAATAAGGGTCCCTTTCGGAAGTGGCGATTTTGGCGAAAATGGCGATTAATCGCCAAATTGTTAGCAACATATCAAATGAGATGTCAAAGGTCCCTTTTGGAACTGGCGATTTTGGCGAAATGGCAGAAATGGCGATTAATCGCCAAATTGTCAACAACATATTAAATAAGAGGTGGCGATTTTGGCGAAAATGGCGAACAGTCGCCAAATTGTTAATAACATATTAATAAGATGGCCAAGGGCCCGTTTCGAAAGTGGCGATTTAGGCAAAAATGACAGAAATCGCGAACAATCTTCAAATCGTTAACAATATATCAAATGAGATGGTAAAGGGACTCTTTTAAAGGTGGCAATTCTGGAGAAAATGGCGTATTTGGAAAAATATTCTTATGAAGCAAATGGATTTGTTAACATAACCATTGTCGATTTGTACGACTTGGTAAAAGGATCCCTTTGAAGCCATAATGGGACACATGTTTTAAGAACGAGACAAACATGTACACTATCTTTTCTTTATTATTTGGTTGATGAAAAGATTCAGAATTAGTTTCAATGGGGCATGTTTTAAGAACGAGACAAGCATGGTGTAATGCATTTAGATCCAATGTTTTTGTTTAATAAAAGCAGTGAAGTATTGAGCACTAGTGACATTTCGTTTAGGTATACATAAGGTAAAATAAGCGAATTCAAGCATTTCAAAATGGCGCACGCAACCTGATGGACATTTCGGCTTTCGTTACTTCATTATCCATGGTTACTTTTAGGGGACCGTCACTCTAAAGAGGAGAACAAAAAGGAATGAAGGGCACATACTGGTCATTTCTGAAAGCATCTTTTAGCCAGGAACAATGAATTTTGCAGTCAGTTTTGACTTAAGGCTGCCTCACAATTTGATGGAACCAATGTTAAGAGAATTGTCAGCAATTAGAATTGTTTAGGTCTACATTGAACCTCAAAAGTTAGTGTCCATTGTAAGAAATTATTATCATTTCAAGGACTTGGAGGTTGTCTTCTCGAGTAATTAGTGGACTAGCTGTGGGTGGTGAGATTGCTTTGGTTGGCTTGAACGAACAATCTCTCGTTTTTGTAAGACTTTGAAAGGAATAAACCATACAAAAATGATACTTGATACAAATGATGTTTCAGCGCATCACATTACTTTTGGCAAGTCAAGAGACATCGAAAGTAATAATAAGAAAATGTTTACTTAACCTGTAATTTTTATTTACCAGCTTTTCTGGACACAATCCTGCCCAGAGGGAATGTGCACGAACGGGACTCAGGTCCCATGCGAGGTGCCATCCCTACCCAATCCAACAACCCGTAAAGGTTGGCCACACCACCGGGGTCTACGACCCCTACTCTTTTCGAATAGTGATGTGGGTTAATTCTTTTACGTCCCAAAAGAACAAATCAGTGAAAGTGCTGTGAGACGGGACCTACAGTTTTTCGTCCTTATCCGAGAAGACTAGAAAGTCTAACCAATTGCACCCGAGGGTTGGCCCGGCCAGAGTTTGAAACCGCGACCTCCCGCACGGCAGACCGGCGCTCTCCCAACTGAGCTAACCAGGCGGTGGTTAAACACATTGCTCAAATACATAAGCTTAACCGAAACGACTTCCATTCATTGTTTTCCGATATATTTGATTCAGTTGTATTTGATAACTGTTACCTCACAGTTATAGGGGCATCTTTTAATTAGTTATCTAATTTGAAAATTGTTTTGGGAAATGATACCTTATGGGGACCTCTTTAATTATCTAATTTCAAGGGGCCATTTGGCATCCAATTTGAATATCGGATATCACCACCCCTCTGGCAATTTTTCGCCACCCAAATTTGCCATTTTCGCCAAAATCACCAATTTCACCAAAATCGCCACTCTCTGAAGGGCCACTTTTGGCAGACACTTTGAATCGACAGCCCCCTGGCAATTTTTCGCCATTGCATGCATTTCTGGACATAAGTGGAATATGCTGTGGCATTTTGTTACGCATCAGTTTCACTCAGGCGATAATCATTACTGCCACTGCATAGCAGACATGAGAAAGTAGTAAAGGAAACTAACCTCTTCGGTATATTCAGGGGGTAGCGGCTTTCCTGCAACAACCTACGATTAAATAAATATTGAGAAAGTAAATGAATAAATAATATGAGGTATGGTTAGGACATGCCTATAGTGGCTGTATCTACTGCAGTGAAATTATCACAGTAGACACTCCTGCTTCCTTTCCTTGCTTGCCAATTCAAGCACCAAAACCTGATCTCTTGCTGTTACAAAAGGGCGGTGTTTGAGATTGGTAGATGTACTTTAGATAAACTATCCCTAACCGAATTGGCATTTGGAAAAATAAAACTATAAAGTAACAAGGAATTTCACTGGTCAAGTATTTCTTAAATTACACGTCATGCAAGTACAATCTAAGCAGTTGTTCCTCTTGTTTTCCAGATTTTCAGTCAATCACCTTTGGTCCTCCACCATGCATCTTCAGGGCTCTAACAGTCCCAACTATAATAGCACACTGAGGTGTCAATCCTGTAAGTGACATATAAATAAACAAAGTCAGCTTCACGTTAAGTAATAAGCTGAGTAAAGCTATAAAGTTTAGGTTGATGACGTGTTAGTTCACACAAATAGCTCCATATTCATTACGTTGCTAGTACTACAGTAAAACACAGTTAACACTAGTAATAAACATCTTCTTGAATTATATAAACCAAATGTATCAGAATGGTGCACATTCATCGTACATTCCTTGGAAAGTAAAGGCATGTTTGTGAGTGAAAAACTAACCACTATATCTGCACTTAATGTTGAAGAACTTCTCCATTCCAATGTCAGCCCCAAAGCCAGATTCCGTGACTGAAGAGTGAAAAAAAAATATATTAGCTAATATTACAAAATGTTTTAATTAATTTTTCCTTAAAAGGAAGAATTAACTATCAGAAGAATGGATACAAGCTTTAGGTATGACAATTTGTGGGATTGTGTAGGTATGCAAACGTTAGTTACGATGGGTTAACAAGGGCCTTTGGATACTATCGCTATATCATAACTACAGCTTTTCTATCCAAACGATCCCAGACTAAATTCAACACTGTAACACCGAAAGCTTGTCTCCATCGTGGTTCGACTTTTATCCTTGGCTGAATTTTTTTTTGGTTTCAAACTCATTACCATACATTACAAAACTCGAAAAAAAAGGAAACACAAAATAAACCAAGGATAACCTGGAACCACAACACACCTATTTTGCCCATAGCTTATGGGCTCATACATTAATTCTTTAGAAAGAGGCAGATTGGTTGTTTACATTGAAACCCTTCGCAGCTATATCCCCTCCCCCCCCTTTTGGTTGATTGCATTGAAACCCTTCGCAGCCAAACAAACTTACATTGGCAAATGACGCCAACAAGTTTTCAAAGACTGAAAACCTCTTTCATGTTAAACTTCAAAACGTTAAGCAAATTAACAGCTTATTAGTAATACATTAAACTTATAGTGACATAACAGAGACAGTGCCAATAAACAGTGTCATATGAAAGAACTTTTGGTTGCTTATGTTTGCTATTTTGATGATATTTTTTCCGAATGGTGATTATGTTTTACTTACAAACAAATCCATTTGGTCCAACCAGCTTTAACGCAATCCTGTCAGCCAGAATGGACGAGTTGCCATGTGCGATATTTGCAAAAGGTCCAGCATGAACAAAAACAGGGCTTCCCTATAAAAGGAAAATGCAAGATGATGACCACAGAAGCACTTCCGTCCAAAATCTTACAGGGTAATGGATCACTGCAAATGGATATTCCAGGAAACGGTCTCCAGAGTAGGCGAAGTTGTAAACAGCCAATTATCTGGCAGACAGCCCCAAACTCCTAAGTATGCATCTAGTTTAGAAACTTGAGGAGGCCCGTAAGGATATTCTCTTTTCCTCGATAAACGTTGAAACATACGATATTCTCCTGACAAACGAGTCTTTTATCTATATTTATTTCTAATACTTATCCCTACCTCCAATGTTTGCATCAAGTTTGGTTTGATTGTCTCCTTCATAAGCACTGCAAGTGCACCACCTACGCCCTAAAAAGGAAACAAAGTGAATATTTTAAGGCTAGGGCTAAGTGGCTGGAAAACCCAAAAGGTAAATATGTAGAAAAACATGACCCTCGAACAATAGCAGTGACAACAAGTGCAGTATGCCGAAAGAAGTATATTGAGCATATGTAGCATGCTTCAAATCATGATTAATGCAACTGCATCCGCAAGAAAATGTTACAGAGACATTTTTGGTAATGCATGAACACAAAAAGATTTATTATGTTTGCTGTATTCGAATTACTCAATTGATGTTTCGTTGCAGAGTAACGTTATACACATAAATGTTCACGGCGCCCTTGCACTATTTTGTCGCCTCAACATACTCCACTGAACTACATGAAACACATCAAACGCCAATACTTTTTAAGGCCAATACTCATTTGCAGGTACAACAACAAAATTAATATTAAAATATTTGGGCCAGTTATTTCAAGGGAGGTTGGCCAGTGTTTAACAAAACCGTGTTCTAAGCCATTTTCAGTTTGCCGAACGCTTTTATATCTACGATTTATCGAGAACAGTTCCATGAAAGCATATCGCGTAGACTAGAAAAGCATTTGTCTTCTTAAAATAACCCACTATGGACGAGATTTAAAAGTCCTAAGATTTCCTAAACCGCGGTCTAAGTTAGACTTTGTTTAAATAACCAACCCTTTACGTTGTTGTACCTGTAAATGAATATGCAAAAACACAAAATCCTGGTAAAAAAAGGTTAGGCTGCAGTCGCCATCTTAGCAAGGTGTTTTCTAGCTGTTTACAAACCATATCATCTGCAGTTATGGGTTCTCCTGTCTTACTACTTGCCACAACAATGTTGCCAAGCCTACAAAACAATAAAACCCTTCCAAGATCTGCAGTATGCAATGCCTCAAAAATTCCCCCCACAATGAATACTAATAATACTAAAAAGGACAGACAGCAATGCGACAGGTAAACGTTCAACACAAATTGCTGGTGGTGCCTTTGTAAACTTTTAACTAAAACAAGACTTTTTGCCACCAGTCAGACTTCTAAGAAGTCTCAAACAAATATGAAACAAAATCGACTACACAACAATGGAGAGTCAGAAAGAAGTTAAAGAATGAACTGGAAAGCAAAAAAAAAAACAAATCTGAACTGGAACAAGCTTTTGTTTTAAGTCAACAACACGACAAATTTCACACATGGAAGTTGCAGATTATAAAGCAAAAATTAAAGGAGCTGGTCTCAAGCATTATACTCCTAATACAAATACCAATGAAATACCAGGCCATTTCAATTTAACTTTGTTTGGTGTAAAAGGCACAATTTCTTATGAAACTATGCAAGCACACCTAGTCTGGTATTTCATTGGTGTTTGTAACACAAGAAAAACTATTACTGGCCATTGATTACAAACACAAAATGATCTATCGTTTTTGGCTGTTATAATTTTAATCACCGTAAACAGATTTTTTAGAAGAAAAAATAACTTTAATTTAAATACTTCCCTGGTTACCTGTAGATAAATAACAATTCTGTACGATAATGGATGGGGAAGTGAAAGAAACATTTATGCAAACCTCTTTCTCATATCCTTCAAGTCTGTTGTCAGAGCCAAGATAGCCATTATCTCGCTGGCTACAGTGATGTCAAACTGGGTCTACAGAAATAAAAAAAATACATTCAGACCAGCCAGCAGCACAGGTGAGAAACGGGCTCGGTATTGTGCAGAGGTGGATACCATCTTTGATAACTACTGCAGAAATAGGCTGCAGAGAGTAAAGTCTCTGATCACTGGGAATAAAAAAAACCTTAAAGGGGGGAGTACAAGATATTTTCTTAACATAAAACGTTTATGTAAGTCTCCATGAAGCAAAAAAAACCTACAGGAAAGAACTTAATCGTATCAGATGCATTTAGAAAACAGTTTCCATTTACAAACCCGTTAAGAATATTCATAACACTGTAACTTTGAAATCTGTGGGTTGACTAATCTTGACATGCAGAATGAAGACTTTTCTACAACGGATTTAATCTTCTGTTTGTGTTATGCTATCAAAAAGAAAATTATAACATCTGATCAGGACTCGAGAAAAAAAAGTTGAATTCCAGCTTGCCCTTTGGGTAAGCAGCTCTAACATTTTGCTTGCCGCCGGGGCAAATTCTTCTTAGTCTTAGTTAATGACTTAGATGATTTGCTTTGAACCTTAGCCATTGGGCAAGTGAGCTTTAAAAGCTACTTGCCCAGCAAGAAAATCTACTTGTCCTGCCCGCCAGGACTACTGGACTACGGACCTTTTTTTTGAGCCCTGTTGATAGTAATGAAACAGTGTCATTACCTGTCGTGTTAAACTCTTTTCTGTGGGTGACTGCCCAATAGTTATCTTTCTTAAATATCGGTCATTTGTGTCAATCACTGTGAAGGACAAAAAAATGTATTTCAACAATGGGCGATTTGCAAGATGACATTATTTACTACTACGACTAGAATCCTTCAGGGTTTTCCTTTCTTGTGCAAATTAGTGCTTTCGTCATTTAAATCTCGCTGGGATTACCAAATATAAATATGAAAAGAAAAACGAAAAGGATTCCCGTCGTAGTAGTAAAATGACGCCACCGTGCAAATGGCCTATTATTTTTCAAGGATTACGACGCTGATTCAAAAGTTGCTCACTCTTAAAAGAAACAAAGGTTGAAGTTGAAGATCAAGCAAATCCTAAAATAGGAATGAAAGAAGGTCAAAGAGTGGACAAATAAGGAACAAAACAGAGACAACAATAGAATATTCCATGAGAAAATCAGGTTAGTATTGTAGAGTGCCATATATTAATTACCACGTTGGAAAGTTATGGTATCTGGATCAATGTCAAGCCTTGCAAACTTTCCTTTCTCTACATCTGTCAGCTCACTGGGGTCTGTTTTGTCAATTGCAAGTTTCTACAAAAACAGAAAAGTTTCTATTAATTTTCTTTCTTGTGCTTTGTAACTAACATGCCACACAATGAAATTATATGAAAACCAAAAGTTAACTTTACTCTTGTTCTAAACTACCCTGGGTACCAGAGGTTTTCACATGTGAGGCGGGAATTTTCGGTGTTGGCCGAAGGCCGACACATCTTTGGCCATATGCCAAAGCCATGACAGAAACCAGAAACCGCACTAGAAAAGTCTCTGGCACCCAGGGTAGTTCTAAACAGGAAAGAACAATAATGTTGAAACATAAAAATCACTTTCAGCGGGCAAAGTTGAGTGTGACAGTGACTAACATGTACATTGATTTGTTGACACATCATATCATTGCTCATGAGTAAGCTATTGAAAACTTAGGGGTAATGGCTATCTTCCAGGTGTATGTTCTTCTTACTTTGTTAAAGTAAACACAGCAAAGGGAGAGAACGGCGTACGTAACATTCACATTTAAGTCTTAAAACCAAACTAACGGTACGTATACTTCCTCCCACAACTCAAATGGCGAGTGCGAGCAACTGCTGTCAGGAACTACATGTTGTAATTTTTTTTGGTTCTTGGGAGTCTTGATTGGTTAAATTATTTTTTTTTCAGTGCAGAAATTAAAACAAAATGGCGTACCTGGAGTCTTGTGAGCATAATGTTGGAAAACTCTCTTTTTCCCTGTTTCTCAGGAACAAGTCGATCATACAGGGCCTAAACAGGAAAACAAAATGATGTTTGGCACTATTTCCTCTTATACATTTTTCATCACACCATTATTTAAATATTATTTATATAAAAAATATGCTTGACCTACAGTATACTGCCTCATACAAAAGACTTGCATCGGTATATCAAATATTAAAAACACCTTGTTAAACCAGTTATGATAATTTTAGAATAATCTTTGCTAGCAAACTACTACATTCTTTAAATTAATCAGGATTACACTTTTTGTGCTTTTTTACACTTAACAGTTAAGGTTGGGAACAAAAAATATCTGATGCAGCCTTTAAATAGAGTAAGAACCAAATTCCCAATTAAAAGACTGTACCTGATCTGATTGAGTAGATTCATGAAACATCCTGGTATCAATGGCAGCAGCTAGAGAAACAGCAATGAATCATTTGCTCTGACTTCATGATGAACAGTGTTAAATTCAAATAGGTGCTTACGGCTTAATTATGTTATGCCAACAATAAACTTCTGTGCCTAAGAAACAGAGTTTTTATGTCAAATTAAAAACTAGGTATACTGAAGGTAAAACAGCAAAATAAAAGCCACACAACTTGCAATCAGAAGGGTTCCAATGCAAAACTTCATGGCATAAGTGCTGGTTATGACAATTAAGTTTGAATTAGTTTCTACATAGCTGGTATTCAAAGGCCAGTTCAGACACTGTTCGAATTTGGTTTTAGTGAGAATTTTTAACATTTTAAACATTCTTAAGAGACCAGAGGTCTTCAATGAACTGTTTTACATGCAGAAGACTACTTAAAATTGTCTCACCCAAAAGGTTGTTTGCTGCTGTTATAGCATGGATATCACCAGTCAAATGAAGATTGAACTACATAGACACACAAAAAGATTAATGAATGCATATCAAAAATGTTCTACCAATACACTGTTATACAATTAATTAAACCTTTGAACGAACCTCTTCCATTGGAATAACCTGAGAATACCCTCCACCAGCAGCACCACCTGTAACAGTCCATTACATTGTTGGAGAAAAATTAATAAGTCATAAAAATTATGGTTCTCCCATGTAGTGCAGTATAAATACACATCATGTTTGGAAAACACAGATGTTCCATTAGACCATGTGCTGCTCATTTATTGTACATGTACACTTGGATAGGTGTTGTTTACACTGGAGGAGCTTACTGCAATGATGGATAAAACAACTATTATATTATGCTTCCTGTCCTGGAAACATTTCCACATTACTATTTTGACTTAATGATGAGAATCATATTTACACTTAAAAAGAGAGAAGGGAACATGCAAATATGAAAACATATATCAGTGAGTATGAGGAGAAGAATGACCATGATGACAGAATGGATGTTGAAATAAACTGATGCCTAATAAAAGGAGTTTCGATACAGTTTTTTGGAGACCATACTGATATTTTGCATTCGCCTTAAAAATAATGTCTCGTCTGATTGCCATAAAATATTTGCCACTAACTGACCTTGGATTGAAGATTGTCACCATTTATAGATATTACCATGACAACGATAACAAAATCTTTGAAAATTAATCAAAGGCGACTTTTTTTGCTATAGAATTTGTAGAGTCATCGCCTCGGTTTTTCGTTACAATTTTCTACCATTTTTTTTTTCTGTCTGAAATGTTCTAAGTCACATGACATTTTTAAGTATTTTCTCTCAGTTTGTTTCCTTTCCTGCACTTTCATTTTTTCATAGCTGTGATTTGTATTCCGTAGTAACCTGTAATTTTGTTTTGTTCTTAGCAACCGTAACTGTAATTCGATGTAACTGTAATAGAAGACGAGTTGGAGCCATGGGACTACTTGCTACAATATATAATAGGATCTTTCAAACAGCGATATACTGTTTGGTTTTTGGCAAAGGAAAGAAAATTACTTGAATGTTTATTAATCACATGCTAGTGTACTAAGCAATATATTTATGAATGTCATAATAAATGCACCTATCCTTCCAATAAATTTTTTTAAAAAAAATCAGTTATGTTCACCAGTTAGAAAAGAGACTTATCAATTCAAATTACAAAGTAGTTGACCAGGAATGTAAATGGGAAAAGTTTCAGTTATTCAGTCTTGGTAGTGAGAATTAAAATACATCTTGTTTCTTACTTTGGTAATAGTAGTAGTAGTAACTTTCTTTTTAAACACCATTCCTTTAATGCAACTGTGTGCAAAACCTTGCATGATTAAGGGTTCTTAATCAAGAGTAGTAAGGTGAAGAGGAAGAGGTCTATTTTTCCCTAACATTTTACTGTTTATGTTTATGTTGAAGCACCTATCATTGTCAAAATAATAATGAAAAAAAAACACTGTAGCACTATGCTTCCAATATATTAGACTCTGCACCTTTGATGCCAAATGTGGGGCCCTGAGAAGGTTGTCGAATACACGCAAAGCAGTTCCTCTGCAGGTGAGCACTCATGGCTTGAGCCACACCTATTGTTGTTGTACTCTTCCCCTCTCCAAAAGGTGTAGGAGTCATTCTGTAGCAAGAAAGGAAAGATTTGAGTCATAACAAGGTGCCTACAAGAATCCTTGCTGTAAGTGTTAAAAATGAGGTAAGGCATGAACCAACATGAACTACATGTATTCATAATCCATCCAAACAACAAACCTCTCTTACCCAGCAATAACAACATATTTTCCATTACACTGGTCCTTCAATCGTTCCAGAACATTTAGTGAGACTTTAGCCTTCTTATTCCCATAAAGTTCAATCTAAAAGAGAAATCATCTTACAGGTTAGAGTTGTATTACGTCTTACATGGTCCAACCAAAATGAAAAAACTGGTGACAAGGCCGAGAAGTGAGGGCATTATCCTATGTATAATGCCCTCGCTCCTTGGCCTTCTTAACAATAATGACTGAGCACTCAGGCATTATCCTATATGTAATGCCCTAATTTAAGTACCCACGCAGGTCCTCAATAATTTATATGCTTGACAGCTGAATATAGGCATGTTTTACATATTTTGGGGGGGATTATTTACATTATTATATCAAGCACACATAACATGAGTGACAAAAAATTAGTTGCTTGTAACTTTTCAAAAAGCTGAGACATCCATATACAGGACTATGGTTGGAGCCTTACCTAATCCTAAAGGGAATGCATTCACTTGAAAGATAGCCTGGGTAGCAGGTGTTTGAAAGGGAACGAAAAGAGGCAATGAAGGAGCACCAGACCATGAAGGGCAAGAGAAAGAAATGCAACAAAGTCACTGCTTTTGCCTGTCCATCACTCATTAAAACTCCAACCTCTAATTAAAACGTTCAGTTAATTCCTTCACAGGAAAGTCACGGCACCTGAACCACATCTTGAGTTTCCTGTTCCTTCTTAAAAGCAGGAGAAAAACAAAACTGCATAAAACCAATTTGAAAAAAGAGGCCATGACAAGAAACAAAAAAGATTTACCAGGAACTTTGGCCTCCAAATTTGCATTTACCTTCAAATGCCTAACACGAAGGTTACCTCATAGAGAAGCAATAGAATCAACTGTAACTTTCATCTTTTTACAACATTTTACCTCATGGTCAAGAATTGTGGCTTCTTTTGCTACAGTTGAAATCTTCTTAGGCATCTGGTGCTTGGAAATATCAATGTCACTGCAAAAAACAACAAGTGCAAGAGTCTCCTTAGTGCCAGGCAGTTTCAGTGAAATGAGAAAGATATTAATCTGTTGCTTATAGTTAAAATCAGTTGTACAACTTACAATAATCAGTTTATGCGTTCAAATGTCACACCATGCTCATATAATATTTTCAACAATATCTTACGCACTTTACCTTGGAACAGGTCTTTTTAGATCAAGTGGAAGATAACGAATATCCCAGGGACCACCCTGAAAAATGGAACAGAAACAATGGAAAAAAAGTTCAAACAATTTTGTTTTTGTTTTATTACTATACCTCACTTTCCAAACTTACACCATTTAATTAGCATCATGATCAAGGTGAAAGAATTT
This sequence comes from Porites divaricata, assembly GCA_038088405.1. Classification (NCBI taxonomy): domain Eukaryota; kingdom Metazoa; phylum Cnidaria; class Anthozoa; order Scleractinia; family Poritidae; genus Porites; species Porites divaricata. The sequence goes on from JBBMOI010000011.1 coordinate 11,427,266, forward strand.
TCAGCGCCCATCACTAAAATAACTGGTTACCAACTGCACTTATTTAATTTTTCACGTTTCTTAGAGCATCACAAGATCATAGCCCAGAAACTACTGCACACACTTCCTCTTCCAAAATACTTCCTCCCACTGTTGAGAACATCTGCTAGGCACCAAACCAGGAAAGCAGTTGAAGACCATAAGAGATACAAGACAATTTCCAAAAGAATGGTTGTGTTAAAATGATAACATAACATACTTGATAATCACAAAATGTATTTTATTTTGCTCATCAAAGTACTGTCACATTCAAAATACTTAAAATAAAAGTACACAAGTATCCTCCAGCAACTTTGTTGTGTTTGTTTAATATAATGGTTAAATTTTGTTTCAACAAAGTACTGATAATAAAACTGACTTAGAGAATTTAAGTTAAACATCATTTCAAATACTCCTTCATTAAAACTTTATAAGCATAAACGTTTATTTCTTGATGTTATTGATACATGCAAAAGAGCAATCTGCTATTTACGATAGCTATTATACTTGTCTCCAGCAATAAGGTATAAATCTTGAGCAAGGGAAGGACCTGGACAAACTGTTTACAGGTAAAAAAAGTACCTCATTTTAAAACTCTGAAAACACTACTGACTACATGACTGAGGTAAGAGAAACCAATACCAACAAGATGCCACGGGAGCGTACATTTGGCCATCTTTGTACGAGGTGCATGTGAAGTTTTTTGTGTATTTATAGGGAAGTGTGAGAAGTGCAGTAACGTATATTTCACGTGTTGGTTGAGATGTGTGAAGCGCAAGCCATGGAGATATTGGACATGGATTGGTAACATATTGGCTGTAGTTTGTTCATCAGTGAAACTGGTATCTCATAGAATTTGATGTGATGTAACAAAAAATAACTTTTTTGGAAGGTCAAAGTGATTTTAGGTGTTGCAGTGAAGTAGTTGTGCGAGTGCTAATTTTGTTATGAAAAGATAATGTAGTACTGTCTGTTACAGTCTGTTGAAATAAAGTGGTGGTGGTTGTGAAAGATCTTATCAATAGTTGAATATACTTAATTTTCTTGTACTTATTTTAAATGTTGCTAGAGTTTCTGTTTAAGATTGTTTTAAGGCTATTTTTGACAACATTTGTATGGATAAATATGGAGAAGGGGGTATGAAGATGTTTGGGGGACTGAAAAATTTTGGGTGTGTGGATTCAGGGGCTTTGAAGAATTGGTCAAGGGAGGAGGTGTAGTATCTGACTATAAAACTAAGTGCTTGATTACATGAGCAGCAGAGATTTGGCACCTTAGTTAAACACAAAAACAATCAAATTTGCATTTACATGACACCCAAGCCTTCCCAGTTAGCTGGGATCCTGCCTGGAAATTTTCCAAGTAATCATGTTTGCCGGGCGGTCAGGCAAACGAAAAAAGTAAGGAACAGGACAGTGCGTAACACACTGCTCATGCCCACTGCTTCCAATCACTATATAAAAATGCCCACTCTGGGCTGGCCGGGTTCATGTAATGAGGAGATAAAAGTCACCTTGGTGGAGCTAGCCAGCCAGGCTCATGTAATCAGGCCCTTACTGTGACTTGTATTGTCACGCAGTTTGCACATAAAAGCTTTAGAATTTGCTGCTTCCATGGTTTGGGTATGAGAAAAAACAACTTAATCTAGTAATTAATGCAAGGGTTTAAAAATATCTGTAATGTGTCTGAGCAGTTTGCACATTAAAATGTTGGACTTTGCCCCTTTTAGAGTTCGAACATAAAAGAATGCAACTTGTTTATGAGATCATTTTGCTTGAGAAATCACCTCCTTTCCGAACATCTGCAATGAAATTACACACATACATACACTTTATTGAGCATCAGTTGATTAATTAGACATCTCTTAAAAACTTTAATTAACATTGATGATTTCCCTTACGTCTTTACTTAAATTATTCCAGATTTTCACACCACGGTAACAAAAAGCGAGTTGGCTAGCATTGATTCTACAAGATGGAATATTGAGCTATCTCTATATCTTGTCTGTCTATCATGGACAATAGCTCGAGTTGAAAATTTATCTGACAAGTAGCTCGTTTGACATTTTAGCCATCGAAGTGATCTTAGACCTGCAGAGAGATGGTCATATTTGCGAAGCCCCAAGATAATTCTGACTGCAAAATTTTGAACAAGCTGAAGCTTATGGACGTTAGTTGCTGAAGTATTGGTCCAAACTGAGGAGCAATAAAACAGCCTGCTAAAAGCAAAGCTATTAATGATAAATTATGCATCATTCAATGTCAAGATTAATAAGCTAGCATTAATTAGTTTCAATAAAATTGTCAAACTGCCGAAATACTACATTTATGACCACTCATTGAAAAAATCCCTTATTTATCTCATGCATGATCACAAAATTTTGCATGACATCAGAGATGCCAACCTCTGGAGACCTAAAATCGGAAGTCTGTCTTTTTTTTACCCCCCTTCCCCCGGAATTTCAACGACCCCCCCCCAAAAATTGACCCAGCCCCCAATGGGAATGACTTAGGACATTATATGATGTCTTACATGATGTACATACTATCAAAATTCGAATGCTAGAAATAATCTTTGTCAATGACAAAAATGCCCCAGAAACTGTACTGCGAATAAGAAAAATTCAAGTTTTGAGCTAAAAATGGGCTAAATCTCAAACTAAGTCTGTTTTATTTTTTATTTATAGTGAACATAAAAAGCGGGAGATTTATGTACCAAAGCGGGAGACAAGGCAAAAAAGCGTAAGTCTCCCGCCAAAAACGGGAGAGTTGGCATCACTGTGACATCTTCTTTGACTCTTGACAACTGAGGGTACAAATATTTGTCAAACTCTTGGCTATAAGCCAAACGCGTCAATTCCAATTATTTTTCACAGATTTCTGGAAAAATCACCCAGCTTGTACGCAAAATTAAAAAAACTGTAAGGTTAAGATTTATAAGTTAATCGTTTTTAAAAAATTATCTGTGTTGCTTTAACATGTTCATCGCTTTTAATCTCTTCATCCCCGCACATACGAAAAGATCATATATTTTCTCTGAAATTAACCTGCTCAATATGAACTCTTGTTAATAAGGACAATGGTCACTTTCTACGTATTTCTCATATAATTATTGTACAGTGGAACTTGAAAATAACAAAGGGCCAAGGGACTGGCAAAATGTGTTGACTATAATGAAGTTTCGTCATATCAAGGTTCTCTTTCATATACGCCATATGTTACTATTACTGGGGTCAAGAATATCATTCTGTTCACAGAGGACTTTGTTATATAGAGGTTTGTTATATCGAGGTTCCACTGTACACATTGGACCCTGCTCAAACAATGACAGATTTTTACAGATTAAATTAAACAAATTTTGTTGGAAAAAACAGTAGCAAAAAAACATGACATGACCTTTGACCCCCATTACTGTTAGTAGTCCTTAAGTCACGTTTTCTTCCTCCTTAAACAAGATAGTTTCACTTCTTGGCATTTTGCTTCAGTCACTGCTTCTTTGTATCTTTATATCATTCTTATTTCCTTGATGTTTTTTTTCCTTCAGACTGCTTAATATGGACACTGGCCCCTCCCCCTCAAAAAATGATAAAGCCAATCTGAATTTTATTAAGCTGAACTTAAATGCAAGCTTTGAAGACAATTTCAACTTAAAACTAAAGTTTATTTTGCAAAAATGCCTGTTTAATACTGGCTTACTTGTTCGTAGGCTACTTATTGCTAACCTGGGGGTACATTTTAATCCACATTAATGTTTCTTTTGTTGAAAGCATTTTCTTAAGTTAAATTTAACTAGTGATTTTAGAATATACAATTGAATATCAAATTATCAGAGAAAAGGATTTAACTGAATATACTTGGTAAGCAGTCAGATCTCAATTCTATTTCACACTAACTTTGGGCTACCTTGATAACCATTCCATGGGTGTCTGCTCAATACAGGTTGCAACAGATAATGTCATATCAAGTGTCCAAATGATACAATTTAAATGAACACTGGAACAATTTAGGATACTCCAACAAACTTCCTCTGTATGGGGATATAACAACATTACACCTCAAATCTCAAGAGATGAAGTGAGTAAAACATGATCTATTAATAGCAATTAACATGGCAATATTTGTGTTAAACAATGGCGATGCCAATTAAAACATCTTTTTCACCTTCCATTTGTTGAGGAAACAAGCCAAGGTAGTTAAACCCATGTGGGCAAGATTTATAGGCCTATCAAGGTAGCCAATCATAACAAAGCATTTGCTCACTTGAAATTTGTTTTCACCTCATCTGGATTGCTTGAAGTACTATACAAGTCACATTACCATGCAACATGGTAGAATAGCTTCTGTTTGTACTTACTATCATGGGCCTCATGCTTTGAAGTTTGCCTAGTTTTATTTGAATTGTTTTTTTTCATTTTGTGGTATCTGTAAGCCCTGAGGATGGGACCTTCATTGTACCTGGTAGCTCTATTTCTTTATTGGGCAGTCAGCATATTTCTGTACATTTGCACTTGTCATGAACAAAAGAGGAAAAATTCTAAACAAGCTGCCCTTTCTATCTTACAAAAATACACACAATTATCTGTTATCACAATAATAGCGGCTATCAAAAGTCTGTCATTGCCTTTCAAAAACATCCCACTGTTTTATAACGTTGGTTTCTTCACCCCATAACTACAAAGTCTTGCAAAACAATTGTGAAAGTGTCAGCAGGAGAGAAGAAGGGAATTACATACATCTTATTAATCCTGGAAAAGTAATCATCATCTGCCCAACAGGGTAAAAAAAATTGACAAAACTACATAGTATTACCGGTATATGGCAAATATGGCAAGAACCAGAATTATTACCAGTATCTCTTGTGAACAATTTGCCTTAACAACTTTTATCATCGTTGCCTGGAACTTACGCTGATGTGCAACAAATTCTCTGGAAAATTGTCTTGAACCCTTGGCTGGTCTCAGATCCTTCCCTGGCTCAAACAAGTACAATCGTACTACATCACAACTATACTCGTGCATTCTCGATCCAATAAATTGTCTTTGCTCCTAATTTCTTGCATTTAAACTGGTAATAGTACTTTACATCTTTAATTAAAATTTTATTGTAACTGTATTGGTGACTATAATAATAATTGGAAAAGGATCAAAAAAGCCAAAAGCAAATGCTTGCACTCTAAATGTACACTAGTTAGTCAACAGCATTAACGGCATGATATACAGAAATCTGGCAATCTAAGAAATATCACAAAAAATGACCTTTCTGAAAGAAAAACTCACAAAAATATAATGTGGAAGGGACAGCAACTGGGGGTCCTCAAATCTGAAACTGACGTGTCATGCTAAAATGCATTAATTAATTTATTTCATGATACAGTTTGTACAAGCTTTTTGGTGTTTCATGAGTGTGAAAGGACACTGTAGCTGCACCTACACAGGACAATGATACTATTATTTTTTTGAGTCTCAGGAACAAATAAATCACTTTTTAAACTGACTCATTAAAATGCTTTTCCATCTTGTGGACAAAAGACAATTATTCTGTAATTTGTGTTTCTTAATACAGAGTAAACTATGTATTTTCTTGCAATATCCAGTAAAGAAAGTGCTGTGGAAAAAATGTGAGAAAATGTTTTTGTTATCTTCAAAGAAACTGCTCAAACAACTTGACTCTACTTTCTGTTGAATGTATTTTTCCACAGACTTATTTTTAGGTCACATGTTTTGAAATAAAGATTAAGTACGAAGTCATGCAACTCATCTTTTTGCAAGAATAAAAGAAAATTTTCTCACAAGTTATGCTGCCACTGATGGTACTGAAAGTAGCTAAAATGCATGTAGGGTTAAACTTAAAAAAGCCAGGAGGTTGAAGTTTTCAGAAGCTGTAATAAATACAATAGCATTCCAGTACATTTATTTTAGGCATTAATAGAGGATTCATTAACGTATCAAACGCCTGAGATAAGGAAGCAAAGGAGCTAAAGACAGGCCCATTCTCAAGGTAGGAGAAACCTTTTGTATGTGAAGAGACCGCTTAGCACTGTCCACTGTGTTCATCATCAGCATAGCTACTGTCATTGGACCAACACCTACCAGAATATAACAAAAGTGTGATATTAGCCAGTGGTGGGTCCAGATCTTCAAATAAGTGGAACTAGCCCGGAAAGTCATTTTTCTTGGCCCTGTAAGCTTCCCTTGTATTTCCCACAGTTAGCTATAGTCAGTGCCAAAGAAACATTGTGTTGAACCTTAATTAATTTTGGGTTTTTTTTTCATCTTTGGTTAAAATAATTTGAGAGGAGTTTAATTTTTCTTTTTAAAGTAAAAACAAATACTCAACTAGTCTGAAATTTTTTACATCTTTGAAAGAACAAAAACATATATTAAGCCGCAAACGGTACACTTTACGACACAGTGCTTTAATATGGTTTGAAATTAGAAAATTATAACAATAGGCATAAAAAATGTACAAAGAACATTATGCATGTTCATGGAGCTTGGTTTTCTTTGGTTAAAATGGTTTCAGACAAGTTTAATTTTTCTTTTCAAAATAAAAATAAATATTCAACTAGTCTGAAATTGTTTACACCTTTGAAAGAAAAAAAAATAATATTAAGCCCTAAAAGGTACATTTTATAACACAGTGCTTTAAAATGGTTTGAAAAATAGAAAATTATCAGAATAGGCATAAAAAAGGACAAAGAATATTATGCATGTTCATATAGCATGGCAGATTAATGTGTGGGTTTTTCTTAAGAAACCAGGCTCAAGGATAACATGTCGAGGGTCAAGGTTAAAATGTCAACGGTTTAAAAATGTTGGCATTGTATTTATTGTCATTCATTTACTACATGCTTCATTATTAATATTTTCTAAGCATGATTTGCCATATTTGAATATTCCGTATGGTAAATTGTGGCTTTAAAAGAGAGGAAGACCTCCGATACCTGGTACTTGAATCTCAATTTCATGTAGACCACAACTGTCAAACGTGTTAAATGCATATTAAAAGTGACCAATGGCAATACAGTAATCAAATGATTGTCAGCCACTGTTTACTTAAACAAGGTAGACCTGGGAAAATTGTTTGAATGCCTCTTTTTCGAGAATGTTTTGCGCCAAAGAAAATGTAAGAAAAACACCAATGAAGTCAACCATGACTATTGTATGACTATAAATATTGCAGGCTTTGTAGAATCAAGTCCTGAAAAGGATAACTTTGCACCATGGTAACTTATGTGTGTGACACACTCTTCAATGTCAGCAACTGAAATATCATTGACTTCCCAAGCCCAGTTGGCAAACACAACCTTGGGATTTAAGACTGCGAGCAACGCTTTCTTTTGATGCTTAGTGAGACTTTCAACCTCTGGAAACTGCTCCTTGGGTAACAAGATCAAAATTTCTTATGAGAGTCTTTTGGGAACAGAATCCGCGTGTCAAACTCAAGCATATCTTGAATGTGTCTTTAAAAATATACAGCCCACGCAATTGGCTAAGTAATATTTTGCAAACAATTTCCTGTTCTGAAAGAGAGAGGCAATTAATTTCCCTCTCCAGTGAGAGATATCCTCGCTGTCCCCTTGGTTGTTCTAATTTTTAAATTGTATGAACCAATGAAATTGATTTTTTTGTTTGTGAAAAATATAAACCAATCAGCACCTGTGGGTCAGATCCTGAGGCTGCGATGTACATGAAAGCGAGATTTAAGTCCAAGGTAACCAGAGGCTATTCTCTTCTTTGTACAACTTGGCCTCCCTTAAACAGAGAAAATTTTCCCAAAAAAAAGCCTGGGATCGGGGTAAATTATAACCTTTAAAAATAACCCCAAATTAGAAAATAAAACATTTAAGGTAGGGCAATATTTTCCAAACTACCCTCAAATACAAACTACTGTAATTTAGCAAAATTAAAAAATATTGTTAGAGACAAGCCCAGACATCAATAATGACACATTTGATCCCTGTGAACTTTGGCAGCAACAAGAACAAGCTACGATAATATAAATTATGAACCACAAAATAGTCAGTAATTGTAGCCACTGTTGTTGGTTAGCTATTCAATTGTGCTGCTACTCATACACAGAATTCCCTCTTTAACAAAGTTTTCCAGTGATGAAAAAGTCACTGCCACAGTAATATAACATCCATTTTGTTCCATTCAAAACAAATAAAACAACTCTTCTCCTAGCATTATATTATTAACTTGTAAAGAGCTGCCTCCTCCCAAGTAGAGGAGGGATGGTGAGAGAACTGTACACTGGTTCTCTAATAATAAGCCCAGGCCATACTGAAATGCAAAACTCTTTTGCATAATTAATATTTTTAGTCTTGTTAAAGAAGACTTTTGAAGAATAATGAAGACCTGTGGTTTACAGAGTATTTTCAAAAATATAAAAGCAACCCTGATTTCTGAATGGTTAAATAAAAAGAATACTTTGTACCTCCTGGCACTGGAGTTATCCAGCTCGCCCTTTCCTTTGCTTCCTTAAAATGCACATCACCAACAAGGCGACGCCCACTCTTCTTGGTCTCATCTAATAAAATGAATATAATTAATTCAGGCTACACGTGTGTGCAAATTTTATAAACATTTTACACTGTCTTATAATTATGTAAAAATGACCAAATCAAATAAGGATGACCGGAGTACAAAGGATTTACACAGTGATGTTAGTTCTGGAATAACTTTTCCACTTGCAAAGAATGCCATATGATTCAATGACTCAAGTAATTATTTGGGAGCATGCAGAACCATTCCACCATACAGCAACATCTAACCATTAGAAAAATTCTATTGATAAATAAGAGTCTGGTCATTGAATTGATCATTTTACCTGGAATAACATTAATTCCACAATCGACAACTACAGCACCTTCCTTTATCCAGTCTCCCTGTGACAAAAGAATGTAACACCATAAATTATTACAGTTAGTACACTCAGCCATCCATTGAAAGGATGACATAATAAAAATTTGCATACCCAAGTTAGACTTTGTAGATAAACTTAGCAAACTTTCATCTTGTCTAAAAGTGGCTCCATTATTACTACGGTCGCAATGACCTATGACAATGATTTTAGAAGTAGAGTGGACTTGAAGTCTTGTTGATGAAGGTGGCTCTGCTGTTATTAAACAGGTGCGATGAACGTTGACAGTTTGATGGGTTTCTTTTGAAATGCATTGTCTACACTTAGGTTTCTCTAGCTTAGATTCTTTGTCTAATAAGTGCAGTAGTGTGTTAATAAGCATTAACAACTGCGCCGCTTAGTGGAGGTGGGTGCCCAGGATGTCCAGGGGCTTCCACTTTTAGCACTTTTGAAACACCAAACAAACACCATGGCCAAATGCGGAAAGGAACGTCCCGCCAAGACTGTCGGCCAAAATTATGAGGAAAACAACGATTGCACAAAAGCCAAGCGTAGCTGAAGACAACAAAGAAAGAAACAGCTTGAGCGAACAGCAAAACAGCGAGAATCATATGGTAAAAGAATGATCCAAAGGCTAAACAAAGAGAGTGGCTGCCAGGAAAACCTTGTACTGTGAGGCAAGCAAGGCTGACTGTGCTTGAGCCAAACGACTGACCACTGACCATGCCCTGGCTCCTCGTTGTTAACTGTGTTAAATAAATTTAACTTCATTTAAAAAGTTACAAACTTTTATTTTGCAATAGAACAAACCTTGAAAACACTGAAAATAAATAATGACCACTGAACAAGTGACTTTTTTTGAATGGTTGATGTTGCTAGTACCCCCTGAAAAGATGACCAAGCCATTCCAACAACTGTAGTTAACAACAAACAAATGAACGAACAGATGACCAAGTTGTTGGAGGAGGATGAAGTTTCCAAGGAATGGGAGTGAGCAAGCCATTAAAAAAGGTTGATGTTTTCAACAAACAGGTGAGCAAGACATTTGAACGGGCTGATGTTTCCAACAATATGTTACGAAGCCGTTCAAACAGCTGACCAAGGGCTTGTAAACAGTAAGCAGTTCATTTACTTTTTTGGCAAGAGAGGTCACATTTATAAGCAGATAAAAGCAGTTCAACAGAATTAACAACAAGGAGTGCCAGTCTTATCTTACTGGCCAGCAGTGCTGCGAGATGCGCATTTAGCAGGAACCCACATGCTCTTGCAGTTGTGTTCATTCTAGCATGCATACATACATACTTTATTTGATAAGGCAGGTTAATTAAAATGGCAGTGAACCTACTGTATATCAACTGAACAGATAAATACCAAAATAAATAAATAAATAAATAAAAGATGATATATACATTTTAAAATAGCAAAAATGATGAAAAAATAAAAAGAAAGAAAAGGATTTCAAACATTTTAACATACAAAAATTTCTGAAAGTTAAAAATACACAAAAACATCTATATTATTGTTGGTTGCAGTTGAATTTGTACCAAATGTAATTTGATCAACAGTCTTTGAGTAGATTAGCTTTAAAAGATGCATAAGTTTCCGCAAATTTTATATTAACTGGGTTGGTAGACAGTGCGAAACTATACTGGCAAAAGAGTTATGGAGTACTTTAGCTTTAGAGTGGATAAATTCAAACTTCAAGTTGTCCCTGAGGATGTGCAAATGTGATTTAGCATTCTAGCATTTTTGGGCAGTTTAAGGAGCATTTATTCCGCCTTGGCATTTCACAATTGTGGGGACTCAGTTTATAGTGGTTCCCATAGCATTAATTTTGTCTTCTTGTTTGTGATTATTTTAAATGACTCAAAGCTAAGGCGATCAGCCCACTCAACAAATAACAGCATAGCCACTATGTGTGACCCTCTTTGGGAAAACGGACACTAACGCTTTACCGTTTAAATGGGGAAACCATTTACTAACCGTTTAAATCTGTTTAATAGGTTCATGCAATAGGTTTGTTTAATAGGTGTGCTTATCCATTTAAAAAAAGTTACACCCGTTTAACACTTTAATGAAAACGTTTAAATGGTTTGCTTATCCGTTAAAAAAAAATTGCATTGGATTCATGCATTCGTGAAAACGTTTAAATGGTTTGCTCATTCATTTAACACTCTAGGGAAAACGTTTAAACAGTTTGCTTATCCGTTTAGGAGGAAAGCAAGCAGCTGTTTAGAACTGCGAACAGAACTATAAAGCATGGTCGCTCGATACTCACCAATACGTGAACTGCTGAACAACCATAAAGTATTGTTTATGTATTTTTAGTTCTAACTTATCCTTGTATTTAGAAAGCAAGTAATCGTCGTATCCTTGGAGAAACGGCTAAAAAGTTAAATAAGTTAAAACGTATTGCATCGAGAGCCGATGAAGCCATTTGTTGACAGGAGAGTGGCGACCATGGTTCTGTACTTGATCTTGGTTCGGATTTGGTGAAATCAAATAAAATCACGCTCTCTTGGTTCCCGTGTGATTGTTTTGAATCGTTCCTCGAAGACAATTTTTTTAGTGCAGAAATTTAGGTCATCGCTTGGTGGGATTGTGATGGGTTACAATTATCCAGAAGATGTTCTTTCTTACTTATTCTGTAGCCAACCAGACGACGGGAAGAAGATAAAAAATTAATAGCGAGCATGTGCTCATTATTTTGATTCGTGATGATTGTGATGTCACTTCACTGCCTTCTTCGCATTTAATAATGATTATAAAACGCTCACTGACAAAACACTAAATCAAGTATTCCCAAGACACTGATAGCAGTCGTTTACGACGACTTCAGTCTATCCTCACTTACGCTATGCAATTTGGAAGGGGCCGAAAACATTGATGACGCTGTGACCTGCTTTGGGAAACAAAAACCAGGTGAAAATCTTGAGTAAACAACAGCATGCAAATTCCACATTTGCCATTGAATTCAAAATCCGAACTCAATCGAACAACTTTGTGCTCACTGTCACGCAATCAAAAACAAAAGTTGAAACCATCACACAAATAAAATCAACAATCTGGAAGATGAAAGAAGATAAATATGCGAATATTCTCGCCAAAATTCAGGTCAGTGTGGTTTTTTGTAGGTGAGATATTCTGAGAAGTGTTTTACCCAGATTTATAGAGGTATGTAAACTAAACTAACAGAAACATGTGTCATTGAGTTTTACTATGAGAGCGAACAGTCATCACTCAAGACCTCATATTTATTGAAAACAGCACTTATTATAATGCAACATTGTTGGAGTCTAATGAGATTTCTCCACTAATATCATAGGTGATGAATTACTCCTTAATTTTGGCGCGAAATTTCAGCGTTAATTTGTAATTTCACATGTGAAATTACAAAATTGCCATGGCAACCTGCCGTAGGTCTCCGTTTCAAGATGGCGACGAAGTTTTAAAATGTCATGAATGAAGATGTCAGGGCATAAAAAGACGCTTTAGAAAACCTGAACACACGAAAGAGCACATCAAGAAGGATTCTTAGAGGTATGTTGTCGAAAAATTCTGAAAACTTAAGCCAAATTTCAGCTCTAAACGTTGAGAGAGTGGAGTTCACGATCGATCGATACAATCCAGGATAAACAAGTCAAAAATGCTCTATTGCTAACGTAATTCGTCACCCATGATATTAATAGGTAATCAAATGGTATACTCGTGAAATTAGGGAATAATTTCACTTGCGTTTTGTCCAAATCCTAAGAATTTCCCTCGCCTAAAGGCTCGGGAAATTATAAGGATTTGGACAAAACGCGCGTGAAATTATTCCCTAATTTCACTTGTCACCATTTGATTACACATACTTACCTCGGCTTCTGATACCAGCTCACTGACTCTTTCAGCTGCAGCGATGTCTTCCCCTTCCTTCATCCTGTCTCAGTACCTAAGAACTTATTGAGCCTTTACTCAAGCCTAAGGTCATTATACAACGTCTTCAAGGGCTTTGTCCTCACCTTCCTTGGGAGAACATGGTTCATCAGTCTCAATGTCTTCTAGTACCATACAACTCATGCTTTGTTGTCCTGCTTGGCAAGCCATTCCACAGGCAACATCTTTGCGCTGTCTTTTACTCCTATGTATTGCTTCTTTATGTACCACATCTATTGCGGGAACGCCATCTTTGTTTGGAGCTCGTGCTGCCCCAAGAGGACCTCTTGCTATGTCTGGCTTGCCTAGCTCAGATTCCCTACTTTTTGGGTCTTCAGTCTCATCTACCTAAAGTCTTTGTGACACTCCTTCGCTTAAAGGCCATTTGTTGTGGGTCTGGGTTATTCACCTATTATTCAGAGTTGGTGACCAAGATTGGATCTAGCCGACTTGCTAGCACAAACTCTGGAGTCTTAGATATACCTTGATGGCAAACTCCATGTTTATTCCTCTGTGAAAAGGATTCAGGAGAACACAGACATTTTAACTTGTGTTGAGGCATTCACTGTTTACTTCTGGATTTTTTGTTTCATCAACTTTCTAGCTGGCAAGAGCTGACACAATGAAAATTTCTCATTGTAAAGACTTCCCACCAGTTCTCAGGAAAAGCTTGGCTACATTTATGACATTGCCTCTCGTAAAGATGCAGCAGCTGCAGGTTTGGTCCCCCATGAATCTGTATCTTTACAATTTTCATACTTGCAAGTCTCTACCCCACCCAAGCTCCTCATCATAGGGCTTGTTGCAAGCATTTCTTCCAATTTTTTTGGGTTCATGAAACAATGGCACACGTCACTGGCCGTTTGATCAGTGCCGTTTTTGCCACAAACCACATGCATCACCTGGGGCAACTCCAGTACCTCCTTCACTGCTGGCCCAGCTTCCAGTTGTTTGATGAAAAAATGACAATTTTACCTACACTTAGCTAGTGGTTTAGTCTACTTGTCAGGTCTGTGCCCCTGCTCAATGTCAATTCTTAGAATTCAGCATCCAAGATATGTCCTCGAGTCACACTCAGCCTGAGCTGCTGGCTAGCAAACCAAAATTGATGTGCTTCTGTACCGAATGAGCAGATCTTCTTCATCATTCTTCCATCAAAGTGTACCTATCTGCCGTTCATTTCTTACATACTGACTATGGCTTTCCTGACCCACTCTCCAATTGAAGGACTTCAACATCTACAAGAAATTGAACAACACCAGGATTCAAGTTCTCCTTAGCACCAGCAGGTGATAGCGGATATCATGTCTCTCTAGCCTGCGCGGCAGGCACAAAAAGGGGAGGTGAGGGGGAGGGAGAAAAGTGCAAAAGCGGGGAAAAGGGAGGGTAGCGCATACTCTTACCTTTATTTTAGTTCTCACAGTGTTTATGGAAATACGGTTAAGAGAAAAATAAACATCAGTATGTGAATTCGTGTATCTCATCACTTGAGCAATACAGCATGCTCCCAAGATAATTACTTTGTTTACCGGAAATTATCAAGTCGAGACGCTTTTTTCAAGTGATATCATAATCGAGAGAAATAAGATACCGGTATATTTTTATAGTTCCTGCTCCAGCAAACACAACATAGATTATGAGCAGTCTCTCTTTTTTTACTGCTTGCAAGCTGCAACAAACAATGATCAGTTTTGTATGAAAACATAAGACCTTTAGTCTTATCTCATCAAACACAATGGTCACAAAGAACCGAACAGTCACCAGGATGAGACACGAATAAGGAAAGGAGAATTTATAAACAATTGTTAAAAAGCTCAACGGATAATTTTACCAAAGCTTCAGCTCTCTCTTTACAGACCATTTATAAGTTCATTCAAGATGGTATATGTTTTTGCAGAAAAGGCGGTCTTCTGAATATCAGCTTTCCAGATGTCTGGCAAGAACCACAATCGCCTTGAATCGCTGCTCGGTGTTTGGAAAAATCCAGTATAAAAACCTCGTGAGCATCTCTGCCGGCTAAACAAGCAACTACAGTTGGTTCTAGTTTGGGTTTTAATGTGAAGTTGCTACACGATTGGAGCAATTTTGATCTTAAAAATTTTATGTCAGTAGAACACATTTCCTTGATGACTGCATCATATTTGTCTTTCACTAATAAACACCAGGATTCACTCCAATAAGGTATATTATGGCTCAACCAATCAGGAAATGAACAAAAGAGGGTTGTTATAGCAGGCGTCCCTTACCCTCTCTCCCCAATCCCCCCCTTTTCCCCTCCCTCTCTATCCCCTACCCCTTTTAACACCTGCTACACAGGCTGATGTCTCTCCTACACCACAGGTCCTCGGACCTCACAACGCCTGACAACGTCACACTTTGCGCTGGCTGCTGCGTTGGCCTCCTTGGAGCCAGTGAATCCACAGTAAACGTACTGCACTTGACTCTGGCTGATGAAGGAAGGGCTGCTTTATCTTCCTTAGCCACGGTTACATCCCTCTCCGTCCAGTGGTTTCCTTGGTAAATTACCTTTATCTTCATCACCAAAGCCCTCTTTTTCTCTGCACAGGTGGCACCCCCTTTCTAGAACCTTGCTATCTTCTTTTCTACAAACTACCTTACTGTCGACACCTGTCCCTGGAAACTTTTCTGATCATAGCTTTAGAATTGCGGCTGCAACAACTGCTGCTGGTCGTGGAATTCCAGACCATCTCATTAAAACCACAGGCCACTGGTCAAGCAAAGCATATATTATTGCAATCAAGGTACTAATTTGTGCTGCGTGTTCTGTGCATTATTGGGTGTCCTGTGCAATTAATAAGGGAGGTTTTTTTGAGATTGCATTTTCATTGTCGACACACATTTGCCTTACTTTGAGGCGCTTGCTTCCGTTTTGTCTCACTTTAACGCGCTAACTCTGTGGTGATTCTTGTGTCCTCAGCATTCATCTTTCAAAGGTTTGCTGAGGTCTGATGTTCTGTCTTCGTAAAGTGTTCATCTTTTAAAAAAGTTTGCTGAATCTTCATAAAGCGTGCATTGATCTGTGTTTGCTGAATCATCCAAGGTGTTCATCTTTCATAAGTTTGCTGTTAAATTTTACTTTGGATTAAGCTATTTTTCAGCATGGTTCATCACTGTCTTTGGAAAATGTCTGCGACTACTGGTGCACGCATCAAACCAGGTTCAGTTCGGCGGCCATTGTACCACAAAGTAAATTTACCAAGTTGTGTAGTTCGGTGGCCATTGTGTCACAAAGTAAATCTACTGAGTTGTGTAGCTTGGCAGCCGTTGTGCCACAAAGTAAATCTACCGAGATGTGAAGCTTGGCGGCGTCATTTGATCATGACTTGTGATATTTTCTGTACCGGACAAACAACCACTTTTAATTAACTCTATGTTATTTATTGGGAAAAACTTATAATAAACCAGCCCACAGTAGCGCCACTCAAGAGTCACTGAAATAGACACGCTCGACCACTGGAAAAGTTATTGACGTGAGCCGCACACACATTGAAGGCTTTGACAGGGTTAGTGTAAAGTTGAATTCAGAAGTGAAAGCTTTTTAATGTAATTAATTTTGTCAACAAGTTGATGATTGGATGCTCTTAAAAATAACAGAGAAAATTATCCGACGAAAGAAAAAGAATCCCAGGTTAAGCACTAATCGGCCTTTTAGCAACTGTGCCCTGTAACTTGCACAAGTAAAACAAAATGTTCTATTTACAAGCCCGACGCACTCTGGCCAATGTCTCCTCTGATTACAAGCACTTGACACAGAACCATATGATATCTTTCCAAAACCTTCTTATAATGATTGCACAGTTTAAGTAGAGGTTTCGCTGTACACAACCCTTACATTCAAATTATGCCATAATCATATTTATCTATATCGCAACCACCCTTCCCCGTCAACTGCTACCTGTACACCTAACAAACATATCAAACGCACTCTCCTAAGCTCCAATTGTTCCTAGTTTACTGTATGTATGTTTTCTGGTGGACACACTACTGTTGGAAAACTTGCTTAGCAGGTATGGTTTTTATCTACTCCTTTGTTTAGCTTTGTTGAGGGTCATCAGATTCTGGTATTCTTATCGGGCTTCTGGCTTCCCCCAGCCATTAGCCTGCTTACTCTCTGAGCTTTGATCTCCAAGGCTTGGCATGGGGGCTCATGGCTGGGTTGCCAGGATTTGCCAGCCATTGGAGCAGTCCCCTTCGAGGAGCTGGCTGCTAATAAAGAAAGCTCCTGGATATCTCAGACACCCAACTTCCACTTCACGACACAGTTGTTAAAAGCATATTTAAGCCAATAATTATTATCTTTTTCTAATAACTAAAAAATTGCCTGGGGCTCGGCTATAAAAACATTTATTTGCATGAGATAGTGCAATAATGTGAAAAAAACACAAATACATACAAGAAAAATGAAAAATAAAATTATTCCACTTTTCGATGTTTCTAACATCATTGTCAAGATCAAAAACCATTAAGTGTCAAGGAGTTGAGGTTTGAAAAAAATTAGATGGCACTTTTTAGCTGGTGGTTGCTTGTTTAACATTCTGATGTCCTAATAGAAAAGCTGGGTGCAATTGAGTCTGATTGAATGTTTAAAGCGACTCAATTCCACTCTGCAAATTTGGGACATCAACAAGGCATACTACATGTATGTACTTACCTTAACAAAATCGGCTCTTCCAACACCAACAACCACAATATCACCTCTTCCAACCTAACAAACAACAAAAAAAAAAAGAGAGAAAAAGTACAGTTATCCATCCAGCGAAGGCTTAACGAAGTATGGCGTAAAACAACAAAAAGAATTTAGTTTTAGCAGGGCTGTCACTAAGTCACAGTGGCCAGGGATTTCCCCAGGCTGCTTATGAGCATGACCCTCTGGCTTTTTTTCTAGGCAACAAAAGTAAAATGACACCATTCCCTTTCCCATCCCTTTCTGTTCAGTTCCCCACCTACTAATACCTGGCAACTTGAGATCTTAATGATAGCCCTGGTTTAAGGACTACACAACTGAAAAAGAAACCTTTTTTATAATGGAAATAGTGATTCACTAAGTCTAGTTCAATATAATATATTTTTCACATTTTTTGCATTTTTTGGTCTTTTTCTCACTTTTCACTTGCAGTTTGACCTCTGGGTTCTAAGGTTCACAATAACATAATATAGACCTTAAGATAACTATATCGCAAAAAGGTTATCATAAGATTTTAAATGAATGGTTCCAAGTTATGGATCCAATTAAAAGATGACCATAAACATAATATACAAAACACCAGTGTATGTACAAAGGAATACAGTACCTACCACATCTGGCAAGTTTTTGGTCTTGGAATGACATGTTGTGACTGTAGCATGGTGCCATTTAAGAAGATCAGCCATAGGAGACCCCTGAATGATAAGCAAAGATAAGTATAATATTGTAGATAAAGGTGCTGATAATAATGTCAAGGAATTTAAATAATCAGTCAACTCTTCACACCACAGAGACTGGTATGCAGTCCATGTTAGAGATGTAGGAATGGTGGAAATGAACTCAACAAGCCAATTACGTTTAGGAAGGTGTTTATCATATGGAAGTGCCCATTAACAGAGTTGACTGCAGTGACATAGAATGGTATGGAGCAGAAAAAGTCAATATGTTTTCTTACAACTATCTTGCTCCTTCCCAAAACAACAGCTTCTTTGCCAATAATCTCTGTTCCTGTAAAAACAATACAGTTATTTACAAGTACCACAGATGCTCTTATAACTGAAGTTAGTAACAGTGCAGGCAGACCACCCTCTGTTTGTGTGCCAGTTGTTATTGAAATCTGAGCATTGATCTTTTATACATTTACATACATATTTGTACTTCCAGTCATGTTGAGAAACTGCTCTAACAACTTCAGGATCCCTTTTCCCTTTACATTTTGGAAGGATTGAGCTGAGCTTTGCCGAGGGAATCAGATGCTGGTGTTTTTATATTACAGAATTCATGGAGCCCTACTCACTTGGTTTAATTCTTTTCTAACCAGTCATCATCAAACAGTTATTTGGGAAAGAAGGGCATCTAAGGCTTCCCCCGTTATCTCTGGGGTCCCACAAGGAACAGTTTTGGGCCCTCTACTATTTTTGAGTATGTAAACAACCTGCCCAACGCACTGCATTCTGAAGTGAAACTGTTTGTTGATGATGCACTGTTGAATGGTATTGCGACAAACGATGCAAATTGCGATTAACTAAAGGAAGATCTGCACAAATTAGAGGAATGGCAGCACCAATGGCAAATGGAGTTCAACCCCTCAAAATATAAAATTCTATGCATCTCAACAAAACCAAATCCACCAAAGAGCAAGTAGACATTTTGATTTAACTTGATCAAGTTGAATCTGTCTCATATCTAGGGGGTTACCATAAGTAGCAAGTTAAGGTGGTCCCAGCATATTGCTTCAATCTCAAGAAATGCGAGTAAAACCCTAGGGTTGATTAGACGTGATCTCTTGAATTGCCTCAAGAATGTGAAAGAATCTGCATATTGCTCCATTATTTGATCTAAACTAGTCTGCGAGCACCTCTCGTGACCCGCACTACAAGAAAGAGGTGTACACACTAGAAAGAGTTCATGAAAAGGTTGTATGTTTTTGCCTCTAGATTTTCAATCAAACAGCTAGGGCATTACAGACATGCTTAGAGAGCTGGAATGGGATACTTTAGAAATGAGAAGAAAGAGAAACAGATTAACACTAATACACTAAGTCATAGTCTTGTAGATATTAACCCATTCGCCCCTGAACCGCCCGTGCGGATCCACGTCCTTTCTAACCCTCGTGACATCATCAGTTTTAATGGTCAAGGCCAACTTTGTCCGCTAACTTGTGCAGATTTAAGAGATCTTTCAAACCATACCAGAATGGGCACATTTCAGTCAAGGACACCGGTGAAAACGGCAAAAAACCATGCAAGATTGACCAGTCCTGTAAATCTCCATGAAAATCTTGTTCTATTACCCACCTACCTTTCCTTTCACCTACTCCTAAGATCCCAAAAGCTTTCCTAAAAACTCTTCCCATCAAAATGAAGCCTACTAAATGCCCAGCAAGAGAGAAAAAAATGAGCAAGAAAAGCGAAAAAAGAGGGGACGAGAGAAAGGGAAAAGTAAAAGTCAAGACTGCTGTGTCACTTTTAAACCCCAAAACTCTCGAAATTTTGCTTTCTGCGCATGCCTGAGCTTCGCAAGCTGATATTTTACATCTGGATCAGAAGGCCGTGAAGAGTACGACCGGTAAATGGGTTTGTGGTAAGTTTTAGCTCTTTATAGCATGACAGTGACCAGAAAACCACTCAACTAGCTTCAAAACACATTTTTTAGCAAAATCTCCAGGAGCGAATGGGTTAAAACAGAAAAATTTCTTGTCCGAATAGTGAGACCAGAACACGTAGCAGCCATGCGTTTTTAAAAGTATAGAATATCCAAAATTAGCAAGGACATTTTCAAGTTCTCTTTTTTCCTAGATTCATGTGTGAATGGAATTTTTTGCCTTCAGAGATTTTGAATTCTAAGTCACTAAACTGTTCTAAAACAAATTTAGTAAATTATCTTAAATATGAATGAGACACCACTAGGATGTGTATTCATCAATTCTATTTATTTCCATATATTTCTTTTAATATCAGCACATACCTATATAGGTTCACCTTTTCTATTTAGCTGCTTGCTATGTGTTCTTACAAAAAGTTGGTGTGATGTCTAATCGACTTTACTGATGTAATAAAAATAATGTAGATTACACTAAAACTGGATAGTTATTGACTGTTCCTCATGTTGGCACTGACAGAGACTCATAATTACAGGGCAAAAATGAAAAGAGCATTGAGGTTTGAGTAGTGGCTCTTCTGCACTTTGTAATAATTATGCATGTCTGGTCTCTTGCTAATACAAGGCATAGCCATTAACAAAAATTGAAAATCACCTGCTCTTACATTATGTATTACTTCTCCCCTTGGTTTCAAAAGCAATTTGAAAGAAGAATCTACAGTGGTAGTTTATCAGCATGTCAAAACAAAGTGTACCTACCTGATTTTTTGATCAACTCTAAGCAGCCTCTGGGAGTGCAAGGCACAATGCAGTCATTTAGCTCTCCTCTGGACAACTTCCCAGCATTTACATCATGGAGCCTGAAATAATAATCACAGGAAATAAATTCAATTTCAAATTCACTTAGAAATCCAAATGAAAAATATTTCTTTAAGTGCATATGGTGGCTAATATGAAGCCTTGACCATTAGCAATTGTCAATAGTGTACACTGTAGGAACAGCTACAAACAAGTCATTGCTCTTTTCTCTTACTGTGCTTAATCCCTTTGCCCTGGATGCTTTTGCTGAAAAATGCTGTTTGAAGCAGGTCAAACTTAACTGTTCTCTGGTTACCAATTAGCCAAAACAAATTAAACCAAAACTAGCATACTGTACTCAAAATACATAAACATTTATTTACATGTAATTCACTGCTGGCAAATACTTACCCATCCACATCTTTTTCTGGAGCCACAGCATTTGTACATATTCCAGGATCAATTGGTTCAGAGGAATCAGGTGGAAGTTGTACAATTATGCCATGAATTAATGGATCCTTGTTTAGCTCATCCACAGCTTTCAAAACCTAACACACATAGAGAGATTACTGTCAAGACATGTAATCAACCCTATAAGTTGCGACCATTTTAGTCACCATGGCACATAAAATTTTGGAACTGGTGAGTTGATTTGGAAAATAGGCACCACGTTGGCGACAGTGAACAATAGGTTCGAAAAGAAACAAAATGATAATCACTTCTACTGACATGAAGAACATTATTTTATTCTAGCTGATTTGATTACTATTACTTTTTTCCTTTTCCGCTGAAAAAAATGCTAAATTGAAAACTTGAAAAAGCCTCAGAGCTAGGCGTTTTGAAATGAACATCAATGAAACTTGACCTGCATTCGTTTGCCTTGCACATGACATTTTAACCTTTTGCCACGTGACAATTAGCACACAATCAAAGCGCCTTGCTTGTCGACAGTGTTGATTTCATAGATACCTTAGGAATGCTCGTGGCCAAGCTTGGTGGTTTTTTAACTGGATTACATATTTTAAATTTTTTGAATTAATAAACTATCTAATAGAAGAGGGAAAGTTAAATTGGAGCAAAGTCAACACAGAAAATTGTGTAACAACTGTAACATGAAAGCCGAGCAGTAAGTTTAATTGCGGTTTTGTAAATAGAAGCGATAATTGAAAAACTGATAGCTTATGGCTGTTGCAAAAAATTTATTTGTTAAACGCCTGTAATGATGATAAAGGAAAAAGAAAATCTATTATTTCAAAAGCGGCAATTTTGTTTGGGTCCCTTTCAATGGTTTGGGAAAAAAATGTTTTCCCAGTATAACTCGTTGTGAGATTTCCATGTGTAGTGTTTAGACATTTCGTTACTGTTATATAGAGTTATCGGTGCACAAAGAATCATGGTACTGTAACATGGCGTGTTCGCTGGTGTAGATTAAAGAAACCTGTTGAGTTTATCTGCACTTTTGGTGACAAGGATGATTTTCAAAGTGTTCAAAGATTAAATTCGTGACATAATGCCCGCGACTGGAACACCCGCAGAAAAGGAGAGCAACCCAAGTGCATCATCATGCACCAACTCAGCCAAGGCAAGTGCAAAACAGATCCTGGAGGCCTGTGTCTGTGGCCTTCCTTGCTTTGACCCCAAGGGAGAGCTGAATTCGTTGTCTGTTCTATGGAAACGATGAAAACGTGCTTTTAACCTGTATGTGGCCTCGAAAGGAGTAACCAATGAAGGGCAGAAAGTAGAGTTGCTGTTACATTCGGGAGGTATTGAGTTACAAGAAATTTATTACACTCTGGTGTCTGAAGATCAAGATACTTCATTTAACGATTGCGTTGCAGTCCTGGATAACTATTTTACACCAAAAGTTAATGTTTCATTTGAGCGACATGTTTTCCGCCAAATGCAACAGATGGAGGGGGAAACTGTTGATCAATTTGTGTGCCAGAAGGCTATATCCTGTGAGTTTCCAAGCGTGGATGAAGCCATTCGTGATCAGATCGTCGAAAAATGCAGAGATCCGAAACTTTGTCGAAAATTTCTCGAGAAATCAAGTGAAGCAACCTTGACTGTGCTGCAAGAAACTGTAAGAGTCCATGAAGCTGTTAACACTCAAATGTAGTCTATGGAAAGACCTGAGCAGGTGAACACAAACCGTCTCCAAATGATCGACAAGCAAAGGAAAAGGGGACAAAAGGAAAGAAACCTGGAAAACAAAGGAAATGCTACCGTTGTGGTGGAACTGGTCATCTTGCACAGGACAAGAGCTGTCCAGCATTAGGCAAGACATGTAAATTAAATAAGTGTGGTAAAAATGGTCACTTTGCGGCTTGTTGCAAGACAAAGTCAACCACGAAACCTAGTGGAAGACACCGTTCAGAAGGAGCTAATAAAGTCTCAGAAGAGAAAGAAGAAGAAGATAACTATGCTTTTGTGTTGGATACGAAAAGTACTAATGGCTCGAGTAGTGTTGTTGATTTGTGTGTTGGAGGTGTGCAGTTAAAGAATGTCCTTATTGACTCAGGGGCAACAGGTAACATTGTGGATCGTGCTACATGGGAGAGTCTTACACAGAAAGGAGTGAAGTGCAAATCCCGAAAGTGTGAAAAGAAGCTGTTTGCTTATGGCCAAACCAAACCAATCGAGGTTGTTGGAACTTTCGAAAGTGAAATTCACTGTGAAGAGTCTGGAGAAAAGTGTGTGGATAAGTTTACTGTTGTTGAAGGTCGTGATAAAGCTCTGCTGGGAAAGGGTACAGCTGAAAAGCTGAATGTGCTGAGAGTTGGACCTCCGAACCCACCACAAGCATACTCAATCACAAGTGAAGGAACTTAATTCTGTGGATATTGTTAAGAACTTTGCTGAGGTTTTTTCTGGAGTGGGTAAATTGAAAAATTTTCAGCTTAAGTTGCATGTGAACAAAGATGTTAAGCCTGTTGCACAGCCTTTCAGAAGGCTACCCTTTGGTTTAAGAGACAAAGTTGGCAAGAAACTAGATGAATTGCTTAAAGAAGACATCATTGAGGAAGTGCCTAGTGGTCCAACAGAGTGGGTCTGTGTGGATATGAGAAGAGCCAACAAGGCAATCGAAAGAGAAAGGCACCCTATTCCCACTATTGAAGAGGTTCTACATGTACATGATTAAATGGGTCAACAGTGTTCAGTAAATTAGATTAGAAGTGGGGCTTCAACTAGGTGGAACTTGAAACTGAATTGCGTCGTATTACCACCTTCATTACACACCAAGGTCTTTTTCAATACAAGAGGTTAATGTTCGGAATTACCTCAACTCCTGAGAAATATCAGAAATTGTCAAAGATGTGCTGATTGGCTGTAAAGGAGTTGCAAATATTGCCGACGACCTGATCATCCATGGATGTGGAATCAAGGAGCATGATGAGAATCTGCTAGCTGTTCTGCGTCGTCTCAGAGAACGTAGATTGAATCTAATGAGAGGAAGTGTCATTTCAGACTTCCAAAATTAACATTCTTTGGACGTGACTTAAGCAGTAAAGGAATCGCTCCTAGTGAAGAGAAAGTGTCTGCAGTTCAAAATGCCAAGCCTCCACAGAGTACCGCAGAGGTCAGATCTTTCTTAGGCCTTGTACAATATTTTGCCAAGTTCTTGCCAGATTTTTCCCAAGTTGCCAAACTGCTCAGAATGCTGACGAGAAAAGACCAACAGTTTATGTGGGAAGATGCTCAGCAGAAATCCTTCCTGAAACTGAAAGATCTGCTAACCCAAACAGAAACACTTGCTTACTTCAAGAACGAATGCAGGACATGCACTGCTGCTGATGCTGGTCCCACAGGCTGTCCTCACTCAGCTACAAGATCGTCTGTGGACAGTAATTTCCTATGCATCAAGAAATCTTACTGATGTGGAAAGGAGATATTCCCAGACAGAAAAAGAAGGCCTTGCCTTAGCATGGGCCTGTGAGACATTCAAGCTGTATGTTTTCAGTCGAGAGACTGACTATAAGCCTTTGCAGTGCATTTACAACAAGTCTTCAAAGCCATCTGCATGAATAGAACAATGGGTCCTTCGCCTACAGGGTTACAACTTCAAAGTGATCTATCATCCTGGTAAGACAAACATCGCAGATGCTCTCTCAAGATTAAATTCTGTGAATCAGAAAAATTGCAGTGGTGAAGAAGCCGACTTCATTAGAGTGCTTGCACAAGAAAGTACACCAGTAGCTGTGAAGAAAATCAGAGAACGATCCTGAACTGTGTAGTGATAGGCACTACATACAAAGTGGTGATTGGTCACAGTGTAAAATGCCTCATTACTTGAGTATGATGAATGAACTTTGTGTGCTAGGGAAATTAGTGATGTGTGGAACAAGGATTGTTATTCCCCAAAACCACAGAAGCGAAGTACTGTACTTAGCACATGAAGGCCATCAAGGCATTGTGAAGATGAAAAATCGGTTGTGAACCAAAGTTTGGTGGCCCAAAATAGACCATGATGCTGAACAAGTCTGCAAGAGTTGCCATGGATGTCAAGCAGTAGGAGAATTTTGTGCACCTGAACCTATGCAGTGGGTAGAACCACCCTCTGGGCCATGGCAAGATGTAGCAATTGATGTCCTAAGTCCTCTTCCTTCTGGAGAGAACTTGCTTGTAGTAGTTGACTACTACAGCTGTTTCTTTGAAGTAGTTATCATGCATTCAAACACTTCCCAGAAGATGATAGAAGCGTTAACGCCAATCTTTACACGGTATGGTTACCCATTCAGCCTTAAGTCTGACAATGCACCGCAGTTTGTGTCAGAGGAATTTGAAAACTTCCTGGCTACACATGGCATCCACCACCAGAAATCTCCACCCCTTTGGCCTCAAGAAAAATTTAATGTCAGAACATAACGACTACAGTCAGTTTGCACTTTACTTTTCTGGATAGTTCTCAGACTGTCCAACAATCCCCATCTTGTCCAGATTCCCCTAATTTTGCTTAAAAATCTCAAATCCAGACCAACATGCTATGGGATAGGAGAAATATCAATTTTGACAACCGTTCCGTTCTGATATTTTCAAATGAATTATTCCGACTTATATGATACTAATACAAGAACACCTAACAGAGTGTAGTTTAGTGAAACTGATACCCAGAAAACTATAATAAACTGCACGGAATAAAAAATGTAATACCGTACTTGTGTATGAAGTCATGCAAAAAAAAGAAGCACAAAATGGCAATTGATTTAGCAAATATTTTAGACAGAAATTATCCCCTCGAAAGACTAAAGAAATAGCATTTCAGTGGATCAAGATTTCAAAATTGTCCGGGGTAGATGATGCCCCAGACCCCCCTAACAGCATTGCACTCTTGGCGCTTGTATGATTCATCGGTGACTAAAAAAATTTCCCAGTTTTACATATTCAAAAGGTTGGAAAGTCTGATCATGAGTTCTTGTGTCTTAAAAGTTTTTCTTTATAGAAAATATTAGACTGGGTTAAGTGGACATCACTTCTGCTTAAAGTGGCTGAACACAGTTTTGTGGGCGGTCAGCAGTAACACGCGTGACAGCGCGTGTTTTAAATCAGACAAACAAAGATGGCGGTGAAAAAAGCAATGGTACACAGAAGACAATTTCTCAAAATCTGCTCATTAAAATTTTGTGATATTTGGCAGAATTTATACCTCTTATTAGCTGAGTTTTTGGTCCGTACTGTAAATTACAGACCAAGTTTTTTTCCATCAGTTTATGGCCCAAGCGTGAAGCGTGCGGGCCATAAATCGATGGAAAAAAAACGAGGATCCGTAATTTACAGTACGGACCGAAAAAACGAGGCTAATAAGATGTTTATTATATGACTTCTTCCTGTTTGGGAGACCGGAAACAACTGCAGGACACACGATTTGACAGTCAGTTGACAGGTGTCAAAAAGAAAGTTTTTATTGGCACACGAAAACAATAGCACATAACAAAGGCTTTCCGAGAAAGTAAAAAAATTAATTCACCATGTTAAAAATGTTTATTTGGTGAAAACTAAGAGCACTGTAAGTTTTAGCTCTTAAATGTAACGCTGGAGTATTTTGGAAACCGGACATTGTGTCTGTCTAGAAGTCGTTTCCATCTTTCCTCTGTTTGTCCTTGTGAAAAAACACTGCAAAAGGCAAAGAAGCTTTTCAAGGCAAGTTTGTTGTCATTGTTGAAGAATTCGCTTGTTAATTGCAGTAATTGTTTTTGGGGAAACCTCTCTTTCTGCCAGTTCATTCTCGTCTTCAATTGCGATCCGCATTACAATTTTCAAACACTGACTACAATTCTCTTTCTCGGTAAGGTTACGATTCAGTTCCTACAACAGCTTCGTTCTCATTAAAACTGAAGCTAGGTTAAAATTTGGAAAGGCAAAGTCAACATCCCAGTCCTCAGGGTTTACATACATATTTCAAAGTTTATTCGGTGAAAACTAAGAGCACTGTAAGTATTTACCCATTAATGTGACACCGGAGTCTTTTGAAAACTGCACATTATTGTTCTGGCTCGAACTCGCTTCTATCTTTCTTTCGTTGGTCTATGAAAAAACACTGCAAATGGCAAAGAAGCTTGTCAAGATGATCGGGTGCAGGTATGTTTGTTATCATATTTGTTGAAGGAATTACTTATTTTCTCTCTGTCAGTCAATTTTCGTCTTCATAACTGTGTACTACGATAAAATTTTCAAACACTGACTAGAATCCTCTCTGATTAGATTACGAGTTAGTTTCTTCATCACCTTCGTTCACAAATAAACACAGTTTAAAATTAATGTTGAAGGCCAAAGTCAACATCCAAGTCCTCAAGGTTGACAGGCATCTTATAACTTTATTTAAACATTTTTTGCAAGGTAAAGAGATTTAGACCTCCAAAATGAGCATTTTCTTTAAAAATTTTGGTCCGTACAGCAAGTTACGGACTGCAAATTGGCCACTTGCATGGCGAAAATAGACTCAGCCATATAATAATTACTTTTATCATACTTTCAGTAATAACAACTTAGTACAATCATATCATTGATTATAGTAAAGACTTGTCTGTTAAAATTTGGTCAAATAAGTTTCAAATGGTAATGATTGATTGTAGTAAGCTGTGTGCAAGTTTATAGGAAAATCTAATGAGCGAATTTTATAATACCTGATCAAAAGTGAAATTTTAAGGTTGCATTCAAACACTCATGTTGCCATGGAAACTACAAAAACGTCACATTTTACCCATAAGTCAAATCTTTCATCAGTATATTTTCACTTGGCAAGTTTCGCACAATGTACAGGTATATATGTTAACTATTTTAATATAAAACTAAGAACTATGCACTTACATCTGCTTGTGTGGATGTGTTTGTGAGCTTCACATGCCTTGCAAACATACCGATCTGCAGAAGAAATATAATAATATTGTTTTATAACTACACATACACTTATAATATTCCAGAAACTCAAGGAAGTATAAACTCCGAGAGAAAAGATTAAATTTCATGACAGGGGAAAAGTTAACATATAATTAGGCAAGTTTGCAAATATTTTTGGCAATTAATGCAATTGTACAATGTGTTGTAAAACACTAATTTTAAAAGTTTACAGTTCTTAAGGTACATATACATTGTAAAAATATGGACAGGTTCCAACACGCATATTGCATTACGTATCATTTTACCAATAACAAGAACATGCTCACAGGGGCATTCAGGTCTTGCCAGCTAGAAGATTAGATCGAGAAATGAGGAGGCAATTCATTATCTATCTACTATAGACCAAAATTGCACGACACGAAGTTTAATTACCACTTTATTACATCCATTTTGAAATCACTCATTTTTTTTTAATCTGTATTTATTGGTCCACGAGGCTGGTTCGTAAAATGCGTAACCGGAAACGCGTTTACATGTACGTGCCATGTCAACATTGAAAACAAAATGACAGATGTCACTTAACCAAAAACTCATTGACGCGCAAAAACTTTATTCATGCAAATATCCAAGCAGTTCTAAAATCTTGTTACTGCAAAAATAGTCTTCTTCAAAGTTTAATCCTCGTCGTCTGACTCAATGATATAAGCCTTTCGCTTCTTCTGCGGTTCTGGCTGAGGCATCGCGTTTTCTTGGGAGAAACAATTGAAAGTAGAGCCGGTGTAATTCTGTGATGAAGCGGCAGGACTACCAGCACACGTAAACGCTGCCATGCGGTACTGAAACTGTGAGGGACAACTTGGCGGAAATCCTGCAAAACCAGCAGCCTGAAAATCAGGATTCAGGAATTCCACGGCCTGGTGCATTAATTTTGACCTTGCTGTTGGACGCGATTAATAGGAACCAGTGGTGATCGTTGGGGTAGGACTAGCTGTTGGACTGTGTTTTGAATTGTTGGTGCCTTTGCAGCTGTACTGTTTTGATTGGAAACGTCGTTGGGACCGTTTTCATTTGGCACTACCTTAAATCTGCTGATTATGTGAGACAGTCCTTTCCGTTGATTCTCGTCTATTTCGTCATAGTCGTCCAACGAAGATTCACGTGCATGGCCTGTTATTTCACAAATAATGTTGTTAGGCTGACCAGACTTTTTCAATTTGGATACCAACGTTTTTCTCATGCTGTGGTTGGTCAGTTTTTTGTTCGTCTTTAGACAGGAGGCCATGGATTTCATGATGTTGCCGATGGTATTTTCGCCCATTCTAATTTTGGTGTACCAGATATCATTTGATTTGGGACGATTTATAACGCTCAGGTACAGTGGCCCTTTATCTTTCATTCCGTCGGGTCGCTTGGATAACCAAAGCTTGAAAAGGCGCACTGGATCAGTTTTTCCGCCATCGGTGGAATACATAGCTTGTGGTAAACCGAACCACTCCGCACTTTCCAGCGCGATCATTGAAGCGGCATTCCTTCGACACAAGCAGGGTGGATAAATGTTGGGATGATAAATGAAGAGTGATGGAGGTCAGACGTGTCGTTCTGCTCTCCGTATTTTTATCGAATTTGCTGACCTTGGAGCTCTCGGTCTCATTGAATTCTGCATGGACTCCTCCTGTTACCACACAACTTGCACATTTCAGGATTTTAAAGTTCCAGGATTGTCGAATTTTGGTTCCAACATCAAGATTGACTTTTTACTTGAACACAAGTACTACTACTGAAACCATTACAATTTGCATATTCTTCGGTTCCGGATCACTACCTGCTAATGAGGTATTTCGCGTTGCTTTGTTCCCTTCATCAGTGAAACATCAACGTATTGTTTTTCTAGTGCTGGTGAATAGAAGATCCAAACGATGCTGTTTGTATTATGCTAACGCGTCTGCAACATTCCGACCGCTGATTGGTGATATTCTTTTCAAGTTGAATCCTGGTCCCAGCACTAATCAGGGTGAGAACAATGCACGTTCTCACCGTTCCTCTAATGTGGCCTTTTGTTTGCTGAATGCCCGTTCCTTAAAGAATAAAACTGTGTCATTTGTTGACTACGTACAAGATTGCAAAGCTGATATTTTTGCTATTACTGAAACTTGGCTTACGCAGAACGATGCTGTAGTTTGTAGAGAAATCACTCCTGCTGGTTACCGACTGCTCCACTGTCCTCGTGTAGACCGCACTGGAGGTGGTACTGCACTTCTATTTAAAGACAGTTTTAACGTACGTCAATTTGCTGCTGGTGAAAGGAGTTCTTTTGAATTTTCTGAGTATTTGGTCGACGCCTCATCTTTTCAGTTTAGGCTTGTAATCATATACAGGATACCATATTCTGCGGTTCACCCCATCACTTCAAGTACCTTCTTTCTGGAATTCAGCAACTACCTAGATTCGTTATTACTATCCAAAGTTCCACTCTGCATATCTGGCGATTTCAATTTCCATCTGGATGTCAGTGGCGATGTAGATGCTGCTAAATTTGCTGACTTGTTGGAATCGTTGTGTCTTACTCAACATGTTAGATCACCCACGCATATTCAAGGACATATTTTGGACTTGGTAATTACTCGTAATTCTGATAATATTATTAAAGGTAGACCTATCTCCGATAGGTATATTTCCGATCATTGCTCTGTGTTGTGCAGTCTCTCTGTTCCCAGACCATTGCCTACAGAAAAACACATCAGCTTCAGGAAACTTAAATCTTTGGATCTGACTGCATTTAAAGATGACATTGACATTGCTCGTTTTGATTTGTCTAATGATGCTGATCCTGATAAACTTGTTGATCTGTACAACAACACACTGCGCCTCCTTTTGGATCGTCATGCTCCGATCATGTCTAAGAAAGTCTTATTTCGACCCAAGGTTCCTTGGATCAATAGCGATATCATCAAAGCTAAACGCCAACGTAGGAAAGCAGAGAGAAAATGGAGAACCACGAGATGTCAGTTTGACCTCATTCTGTTCAAGAAAAGTAGGAACTTTGTGACCTTCCTAATGAACAAGGCTAGGCGAGAATACTACAGTGATGTCATTTCTAATAATAGTAATGATCTCAAACATCTCTTCAAAGTAAGCAAGAATCTCTTGAACATTGCAAAGACTCCCGTTTTGCCACCGCATGAGGACAAACAGCTACTCGCTAACAAGATGGGCGCCTTCTTCATTAGGAAGATTGCTAATATTCGTTCCGATCTCGATAATCATTTACCACAAGTCTGCAGAGTTGGCTCCAATGACTCCAATGATTGCAAAATCGATCTCCCTATCTCCAAGTTTAATTTGCTATCCCAGGAGGAGGTGCGAGACTTAATTCTTGCATCCAATAAGAAGACCTGTTGCTTGGATCCGATTCCTACAAAATTAGTTCTCGACTGCCGGGATATTCTTCTTCCTGTAATTACCAAGATTATCAACTACTCTCTCGAGCATGGTGTCTTTCCGTCAGTGTGGAAAAATGCCCTGGTTTTTCCTCTACTTAAGAAAGATGGCTTAGAACCGATATTCAAAAACTATCGACCTGTCAGTAACTTACAATTCATCTCCAAATTGACTGAGAGTGCGGTAGCCAGGCAACTTCAGTACCACATCAACATGAATAATTTATTTCCCTCGCTGCAATCATCATATCGTAAGTTTCACAGCACGGAATCCGCTCTCTTGAAAGTTAAAAATGACATTTTATTAAACATGAACAGACAGCATGTCACCTTGCTTGTTTTGTTGGATCTGAGCGCGGCTTTTGATACCATTGATCATGGTATCTTACTTGAGAGGCTTAGGTCGGCATTTGGAGTTCGGGATATGGCACTGTCCTGGTTTGCATCATATTTAAGTGGTAGAACTCAGCAAGTTTCAATCGACGGCACACTCTCGACGAAGTTTGAATTGGAATGCGGCGTACCTCAAGGTTCGTGCCTTGGGCCTTTATTGTTTGTTGTCTATGCTAGCAAGATATTTGAAATTGTCGGCAATCATAATTTAGAGATCCATTGCTATGCGGACGATAGCCAGCTCTATTTATCATTCTGTCCTAATGATAATGCTAATCAAGAGGCCGCCTTGGCTAGGGTCGAAAGGTGTATCGAAGACATTCGTAACTGGATGCTTAACGACAAATTAAAACTGAACGATGAGAAAACTGAATTTTTGATCATTGGCACATCGCAGCAACTGGCTAAAGTATCTATTAACAGCCTTC
Organism: Porites divaricata; assembly: GCA_038088405.1. Classification (NCBI taxonomy): domain Eukaryota; kingdom Metazoa; phylum Cnidaria; class Anthozoa; order Scleractinia; family Poritidae; genus Porites; species Porites divaricata. The sequence continues at coordinate 11,459,763 of JBBMOI010000011.1, forward strand.
GTGTTGGCACTGCAACTATCCCTCCTGTGTCGTCTGCAAGGAACTTGGGTTCGTGGTTTGATTCCAAGCTGACGATGGCAATTCATATTTCAAAAATATGTAACTCTGCCTTCTATTATTTGTATAATCTGAGACGCATAAGAAAATATCTATCTAAAGACAACACCAAAACTCTGATTCATGCCTTTATTACAAGCAGAATCGATTACTGCAACAGTCTTTTATATGGCCTCCCGGAGTATCAACTCAATAAGCTACAGCATGTGCAGAACATGTGTGCTAGATTAATATGCAATGAAAGTAAATATTGTCACATTACTCCTTTATTAGTAGATTTACATTGGCTGCCTGTAAAATTCAGAATTGAATTTAAAATCCTGTTGATTGTTTTTAAGATTTTTAAGGGCTTAGCACCTTCGTACTTAAGTTTTTTAATTACTCCTAAGCTTGTATCTAAATATAATTTAAGAAGTTCTAGCGACAGTACCCTACTTAGTTATCCGAACGTTAAGCTTAAGGCAACTCTCGGTGAACGGGCCTTTCTGTTTGCCGCACCTAAGTTATGGAATGCCGTGCCAAGAATTATTAGGGAATCTACTTCAATTGACACTTTTAAGAGAAAATTGAAGACTCACCTTTTTAAAAAAGCATTTTGTGCCACTTAGATTATAAGATTGTATTCTTAGTTTATTAGATTATAAATAATTTTTAGCTTATAATTTTTAGTTTTTGCTAGCAGATTTTATCTTTTTAACTTTTGGTCATTAGTTTCTCTATTCCATATCTATATTATTATCTTATTTATTATTAGTAGTACTATTATAATTATAATTATAATTATTATTATTATTATTATATATATATATATATTTTTTTTTTCCCCTATGGCGCATTTGAATATATTTATATAGATATTTGCGCCTTACAAGTTTTGAAATTATTATTATTATTCTTCGCAATATTGTTAGACCACCCCTTCGTGTTTTAGTGGGACCTTCGTGGAATTCAACAACTTCGCTGCTGTCTTCTTGTTGTCTTATGACAAAGTCCTCTACGTAGGCGTCATAGTGCTCCTGCCGACCTCTAAATCCAGGTTGCTCAGTCAAGTTTTTGAAGTTAACATTGGTCAAGACTTTTCCATTGAAATCACCAAGCTGACCTTTTACCCAGAGGGAAGACTCTTCCTCTGAAGTGAGAGGCTGAGATTTGTTTGGTCTTTTCCCCTTTCCTTGTTGTCGGAGAGAAATTGCCTTCGCGTGGAGGATTTCTTGTGAGTTGTGAAACTCCCTCGATCGTACGATGCTCAGTGGATAATTCTTCTCCTTTAAATACTTTTCAATGGCACTCTGCATGATTTTAAGGGATTCTGGCTCGTAGTCATCTCCATCCCTTTTTTTTACTTCGGCGTAGAACTTGCTCAGGATGTTGTCAAGCTCTTCCGGCGCCATTGTTTCTATGTTTACATTTTCTAGATGACGAGACTGGCACCAACTTTTGAATACATTCATCCACTGTTTTAAACCTGGATAACGGAACATCTCGACTCTGTAGTGAATGGCTATATTCGAAAATGGCTTGATATTCCGATATCTGGAACACTGAGCAACGTTTTCCTAAAACGCAATAAATTTGGTCTTAGTATTTGTCCTCCCTCTATTAAATTTACTCAGTGCCAAACAGTTCTCCGAAATTCATTAAAAGAGTCACCAAATGATTCCTTAAAAGATCTCTGGAAATCGTCAAGCTGTCACACTAATATTCAATATGATGTGTACAAATCCACTAAGGAAGTTCTTAAAGATTTCCGTTCTAATCAAGAGGATAAACTGCAACACCACCTAACATCTCAAGGTTTCTTCTTCTCAAATGTTATCAAGTACTCATTATCATCTGTAAATTCTATTTGGTCAGAGGTCCAGTCTCATCTACCCAAGAACATTTACAATTTTACCATCCGCTACATCAACAACTCCCTCCCTACACGTAAGAATATGGCAAGATGGGGATTATCACAAAGTCCTGATTGCTCCTTTTGTCTTAATCCTGAATCACTCCTTCATGTTGTCGCTGGTTGTCAACATTACCTGGATCGCTTTACCTGGAGACACGACTCAATCCTTAACTTCATTGCCAAGTCACTTCAACCTGTAATTAATGTTCAATCTTCACCCTATGCAGATGTTAATGGTTTTCTGAATCCCTCAATAATAACTGGTGAAAATTATCGTCCAGATCTTCTTTTCCTAATCCAGTCCAAGTGCCTATATGTTCTAGAATTAACAGTTGGTTTCGAGTCCAACCTTAACAACAATGCAGTGCGTAAGAAAGAAAAATATGTGAACTTGATCAACGAAATGAGTAGAAATTACAGATGTGTGAGATTTGTAAATCTCTCCATGAGTTCCCTTGGCGTTTTCTCCAATGAATGCTCCACGTTCTTAGACATGATGAATGACATTGGCATTGAGAAAAAGCACCAACGTTATGTAATCAAGAAAGTGATAAATATAGCCATTAGAGCAACGTATTACATCTTTTGTTGTAGAAACAGGAACTGGGATAGCCCAGACTTAATGCAATTTTGATTTATTGTGAATTTTTTTTTTTTTTGATTTTGTTTTGTTTTGTTTTTGTTGTTTGCTTTTTATTATTATTATTATTTTTAATAATTCAATCTCAAGCAGCATTTGTAAATTGCCTATACGTAGCGAGATTTACAATTGTACATTCAAAAACACAAATAAAGTTTCCATTATATATATATATATATATATATTTTTTTCCCCTATGGCGCATTTGAATATATTTATATAGATATTTGCACCTTACAAGTTTTGAAATTATTATTATTATTCTTCGCAATATTGTTAGACCACCCCTTCGTGTTTTAGTGGGACCTTCCTGGAATTCAACAACTTCGCTGCTGTCTTCTTGTTGTCTTATGACAAAGTCCTCTACGTAGGCGTCATAGTGCTCCTGCCGACCTCTAAATCCAGGTTGCTCAGTCAAGTTTTTGAAGTTAACATTGGTCAAGACTTTTCCATTGAAATCACCAAGCTGACCTTTTACCCAGAGGGAAGACTCTTCCTCTGAAGTGAGAGGCTGAGATTTGTTTGGTCTTTTCCCCTTTCCTTGTTGTCGGAGAGAAATTGCCTTCGCGTGGAGGATTTCTTGTGAGTTGTGAAACTCCCTCGATCGTACGATGCTCAGTGGATAATTCTTCTCCTTTAAATACTTTTCAATGGCACTCTGCATGATTTTAAGGGATTCTGGCTCGTAGTCATCTCCATCCCTTTTTTTTACTTCGGCGTAGAACTTGCTCAGGATGTTGTCAAGCTCTTCCGGCGCCATTGTTTCTATGTTTACATTTTCTAGATGACGAGACTGGCACCAACTTTTGAATACATTCATCCACTGTTTTGTCGATCGGGAGGTATTTTTGTTGACAGCAACAGCCTTGAGCTCTTCAATTTCTTCGCTTGAGATTTCAGGAAACCTGGTAGAATCTACATTTTGTGCTTTCTGAGTTGGCTTTGGATTTGTGTCTTTGTTGCTGGACTTGGGATCGCACGCATCCGGAGCGGACGTGGAGGAAAAACTATCAAAATATTCGTCAAACTGGACACTGAATGTCGGAAACTCCCCTAAAAGTACTTCTTCAGCCTCAAGGAGATCACTGTCATCATTAAGAAACTGTAAGTAGTTAAATTCATCCATTTTTGCTTGTAAAAAGAAAGTTTTGGCAACAAAAAACTTGCACAAAGTTTTCCAGACAATATTGCCTTTATTTGTTTTTTGTTTTCCTGCAATTTGATTGGTTACTGTGAATGATCCTTGAAATCTGATTGGTTGTTTTGTTTAAGTGATACCTTCTCATTGGTTGAAAAAAAGATGCGATTTAGAGCACAAAATAGTGCGATTCGTGAATAAATCACATCACTCTGAGCCAATCAGATTGCAAGGATCACCTGTGATTTCCAAATGGATGTAATAAAAACAAATATATACCATGATGACCACTTAAACATCTTGTTTGTTAAAGAAAATCAGCAAATGCTTCATGAAGGAAATCTATTACTGTAGGCCACCTTAGATTTCACATATTTACAATTTACATTTCATAAAATCATTGTCCTTTGTTGTGTTCCTTAAGCTTACTTTGAGATACAATGAATGTACAATGAATGTTCTTTTAGTGAATGCTTAGGTACCTGCTAGAATCATTTCATAAAAAAATACTAATTCTGGCAGATCCAGCTTTTAAACTAAAAATAGAGTAAACCATCTTCTATTTGTTTGATTATATTTATTTATTTATTACCAATTCACTCCACTACATTACAAGCAAATAAGCTAACACTACTATGGAGAAGGAGACAACCAAAAGCGCAAATGCACCATACTATGGATGCCCCCGACTATCTAAATATAAGAAAAATATATACAAATAGAAATGTAAAAGTTCTAGTTATCCTTAATAAAGCTTAAAAAATTTTTTTTTAAAAGTTGCAATACTGTTTGATTCTCTAATATGATTGGGTAAACCATTCCATTCATTTACAATCCGGTTAAAAAAACTATATTTAAAACCATCAGTTCTACTAAAATTTGGAACAAGGTCCTGTGTGTCATTTTTCCTCAACTTATAACCTGTATTTCAGTCCTTACAAAATATGAGCTTATTTGAAATGTCAATATCATAATGTCCATTAATTACCAGTACATTAAAAAAAATGTAACATCTCTAGTGAACCTCCTACTGGATAATGACAACAATCTTAGCTTAGATAGTCTAGTATCATAATCATTATCAGACCCAATGATCCATCTGGTAGCTCTTCGCTGAACAGCCTCCAATTTATCAATGTTACGTTTAGTATAAGGGTTCCAAGTTTCGCATGAATATTCTAATAAAGATCTCACAAGACTACAATAAAGTGTGTTTATGGTATCAATATCCTTTAAGTCTCTACAAGTCCTCTTAACCAACCCTAAAACCCTATTAGCCTTGGCAGTTATTTTATCTACGTGTTGGTTCCATGAAAGATTACTAGCAGTAAATAATCCTAAATCTTTATACACATTAACACTTTCCAAAGGTTGACCTTCAATATTGTACTCCCCAACCTTGGGTGACTTTTTCCTGGTTATTCGCATGATCTTACATTTCTTGGTATTAATTCTCATCTTATTCATCTTGCACCAATCTGAAATTTTATCTGTCTGTTTGAAAAGTAGACAGATCTTCTTGAGTACTAATAACTCTATACATTTTACTGTCATCAGCATACAGAGTAATTGAGCTGTCCTTACTAATTACCCCTGGTAAATCGTTGATGTAGACTATGAAGAACAATGGTCCCAAAAAGAACCTTGTGGGACACCAGAGGTTACGGTTAACCAGTCAGAAGCCTCTCCTTTCACTACAACACACTGCTGACGTTCTGTTAAAATAATAATCTCTACACCAATTTAGCAAGCCTCCATGGACACCATATTTGTAACGTTTGGTTACTAGAATGTTATGACAGACAAGGTCAAAGGCCTTTGAAAAGTCTATAAATACTACATCAACTTGACCTCTCTTGTCCAAGACTTTGAACCAGTCATGATGTACTAAGAGTAGTTGAGTAGTGCAGGAACGACCAGTGAGGAACCCGTGATGAGAATCATGTATGAATCTAATAACTTGATCATAAATAGCATTATACACAATTCTCTCCTGGCATTTCCCAGAGATAGTTAAGAGTGAAATGCCTCTATAATTTTCTACTGGTTCTCGATCACCATCCTTGTGAATGGGTGTAATATTAGCTGATTTCCATAATTTGGGTAGGCGTCCTTGTTTAAACGATAAATTGAAGAGCATACTCAGAGGAACTGCAGATATGTCAGCAGTCTCTTTAAGTAAACGAGCAGGTATTTTATCAACTCCACAAGACTTATTAGCATTAAGACAGCTAAGTAGCTTTTGGACTTCCTTGGTGTCACATGTCACATGGTTGGTAACGTCCTCAAAACTTGGATCTTGTAAGTCAGTTTGTATTGGAGCCGGTACCCCAGTACTCTGTTTACAAAAAACTGAATGAAAGTGAATATTAAATAAAGTAGCTTGCTTATGAGGTTTTATTGCAGATCTTCTGTTGTAGATGTTTACATCAGGAAGCCGTTTTGATTTCGACTTAATTGAGTGGTAGCTCCAAAATCGCTTTGGGTTTCCCTTTAGTTGACTCGACAGATGCTCTAGGTATCTTTTATACTCAGATCTTACTAACTGCTTGACGGATGTTCGTAACTCTTTAAACTTTCGGCTAAGGATTTCTGATGGATTAGCCTTTAGTTTTCTCCATAATCTTTTTTTCTTTGTGATCTTATTGAGAATTTCCTTGGTAATCCATGGAGGATTAGTTTTCTTTTTCACAGTAAAGGTTGGGATGCACATATCAGCAGCAGCTAGTAATAAGTCATTGACTCTTTCAGTACAGATGTCCACATCCTCTTCCAAGAAAGCACAATTCCATGGAATATACTTCAATAATTCATTCAGTGCATTGAAGTCTGCCTTTTTAAAGTTGTAATTCTTCCTTGAGACAGACTTACGAGGGCGACCAGATAAAAGCTTAATATTGAAACTAACCGGAAAATGATCAGAATTAAAATGATCAGTCAGTACTTCAACATCGCTAACCAGGTCAGGAGTTTTGGTCAGGATTAGATCAAGTATATTGCCATCAGTTTCATTAAGCATTCTTGTTGGATTGAAATTACATTGAACCAGAAAATGATCATCAAGCATGTCACAAAAATCAACAGTACATGAATCACTTGAAGTAGCAGTTAAACTATGCCAGTCTATGCTTGGAAAATTAAAGCCGCCTACTAGAAAACAGGTAGCAAATCTGGTCATCTCAATTCTCTCCAGACATTGACGTAATTTGAGGGAATACTCCACATCAGCACTGGGTGGTCTGTAGCACACTCCAAATAGAACATTGTCCTTTGATTTCTGACAAATTTCCACCATGACAGTTTCAATATTATCATTACACTCCAGATCCCTTCTTCTTATGGAAATTAAGTCGGTATGTACTGCCAATAAGACACCTCCACCTCTACGATCTTGTCTGTCTTTGCGATGAACACAGTAGTTTAAATTTACATTTTTAAAATACCTGGAGACAAACATTTTGGAATTGGCCAGCACTATGAAATATTTAGGAGCTACATGGCTCCTGGGAAAAGTTATTTTCATACCTAGACTTAATGAAAAGTAATAATGCGCCTTTACTAACCTCTTCAGCTGCCTTCACTTTGGATTTAATGTACACAGTTGAATCACTCCGGTCACCAATCTGGTGAAAAACACATAAAAAGATTATTGCACAACGTAAAACATTATTTCTCGTAGATATGTAATTCACCAAATAAAAATGATAATAGGGTAAAGAAGTGATGACATCACCGACACTACACTTGTAAAACTTTTGGGATTGGTTGGGACATCCAGAAAGAGCAAGATGAAAAAGCTCCCTTTCTGAATATCAGCCCATTAGTACAGGTTTGATACTTCAGGAATCCTAATTTACAACCTTAACTGTATAAGATCAATACCAACATTGAAAAACAGTATCAATCCATGCACATGTTACCTGGACAATGGCAAGTCCAGGTTTAAATCCCTCATTTTCAGCTCTGATTGCATCAACATCCTCCTTCAATTTCTGTCGAATCTCACTGTAAAATTCAATTTATAAGATAATAAGGCAACTTCCTTTCATCTTGTCATTTTGCCTTTCCACAAATGCTAGGGAAAGGACATCGTGTGAAGAGCCCACAGAATGTTTGTGTGTGTAAAGGGGTGGGGTGTGGGGGGGAGGTGAGGACAAATGTTTTATGCCAATACTCAGATCAATTCGTTTATCTCATACCTTTCTAGTGCCGTCCCATAATCCACCTTTATACCTAGTCTGTGTTTTATACCCAATCCCTAGTTTTTATTCTGGAAACCAATTGCGCTTTCCAGTGGATAGTGATTTACACTGTGGACACCGACAGCGCTATCCACCTTTTGAACAAATTCATGGCGCCAGATCTCCACGTGATGAAACCATACTCGAATACAATAACACTTCACCAAACAGTCGCAAATTGATAGGAAAACTACCAAAGCGAAATAAAGATGAAAAAATTAAAAGAAAAAATTGCTCTATCCTTAGACTGCTGATACTATCAAGCTAGCTGTACTTTACCTCGCAACTTCTTTACCGAGAAGCAACTGAGCCTCTGCCATGTTGATCTACCGCCAATTGTGTCCCAGAATGCAATGCCAGGAGCACAGAAAACTGGAAAATCAGGATAAGTGGACAAAGATCCAGATTAGTTGCGGTTTTTTCATTCTTCGCGGGATTTCGTGCCTATTATGTAGTGGATTTTATGTACCGTAGAATTCCGATAATAACGGGTCCCCCGAAAATAACGGCCACCCGAAAGTAACGTTAATTTTTTATCTTCCCATTATACCCCGAAAGTAAGCCCCCCCCCCCCCCCCCCCTATAATAGCAGCCCCTGAAAAAAAAAAATACAAGTAACTAGTGGGTTGCATAATATTTTCCTATTTTTAAATCTACAACAAACGCCACACAATATGTTCCTATTTTAGTGGTGTACCGTATTTTCAGTAAACATAGGGTACGGGTAACATAGTAACTAAAACGCGTAAAAGCAAATAAAAGCTGTATGTCATCACAGTTGTCATATAATACGAACAACACTTTCGACATATAGTATTGTTGGTTTTCACATGACGTCACCAAAATGCAAACTAAAAAACTATCGATCCTACCGAGATTTTACTTTCACGATACAGTAGAGCAGCTGAAAACTAATTTTCATACAAATTTTCGATTCAAAAGGATTCTTGGTTTTGTGACAGACTACGCTTGAATTTCTAAGCTTTTGCGTGACGCGACATTTACATGACGGCCAAGCTAGCTGTCATATAGGTTAAAAAAATGACTTATTTTAGGAAATTTTCCTATCTAAACAGTTCATGTATTAGAAAAAGTATTACTTTAATGTTTATGAGTTTCTCGAAGAATAAATTCACGCTTTTGTAACAAAACTCGGTAACAGATGTTTCTGTTGGTTTCCGTCCGCCATGTTGGAGCTCATCCGGATGAGCTCCAGCATGGCGTCTCCATACAAAGCTCTATAAATTTGGGTAAAACATTTCTTCGGATATCTCGTATACGAATTATTCCTTCTATCCAAATCTTGGCGAGGGTCTTTGTATATTTACCTCCTTTCATTTCCAAGATTTCTGGACTTTATCTGTCAAATGGTTTTGATTTTTATTTTGATCTATTTTGAATGGCGTGACACTGAAAACCAGCAATACGAACATTTGAGCCCTTTTTGTTACAGTTTACTTTGTTTACATGGATAATGAATACCGTAACCAGCATGCAACCTCAGTGACCTTTTTTATGTCTGTTATGCGTCCTCTTTGTGTAAAACCAATGCTGAATTACAAACGTTTTTTAACCATCCGAAAGTAACGGCCCCTTTAGCCTGCTAAATCCGAAAAACAGGGGCCATTATTATCGGAATTTTACGGTCTGACATGTCATCTTGACATTAACGCCGCTTATTATATTTTTTGAAAGTATGTAATGGGTGAAATCACTACATCAAGACAGACACACTGAAGGGAGAAACGGAGAACGGGAAAAAAGGGGGGAACAAGCCTAGGGAATAAGAGAATGATAAGAGGGAACAAAACCTAACCGCCGGGTTAACCTTGTTCCAGTTAGGTCAACAGGGGAAGCCAACGACAGTTTACCCCTGAATGCATTGAAAACACCTTTTCAGGAGGCTATCCAGAGTACTTTTACGCTCTAGAGGTGCATTCTAAGCGGTGCTATAAAATTTGTATCTGCTCGGTCATCCTAGAGGTTTTTCGAAATTACCAATTTTATTTTCCCAAAAATTTCAGATGCAATTTAAAATTTACGAAAGTAAGCATTTTTTCGGATTCCGTTCTCCATCGCAATGACAAATCCGAAAATTTTGTTTTTTCATTTTTACGAAAAAATTAAACTTTAGAACATCGTAGGGTATTTATTAGATAAACTTAGAAAATTGTACATGAATGGAACGGTCATCTACAAACTTTTAGCCTTCCTCAGAGCTATAGACAACTCTCGACAATTTTTTCTTCTCCGAACAGAGGGTTTACAAAAAACAATCGTTGGGTGCCCCTGGTTCAAGATCTGGCAGTTTTACCACGGTACCTATTGGTATATGATATGCTCCCGTACGGCACTCCCTTATTTGGCTTATACGGGTATGTGCCGCTGAACAGGGTATGGTTTTCAGGGTCTTGAGTCTTGAACAGGGTAAGCGATTTCACTATTTAGGGTCTTGAACAGGGTGTCCTTTTTGGATTGGAATTCTTTAAAAGGCTTCAATTGCGGTCTCAACAGTTTTTTTTCCAAAAAATCTAATTCCATAATGTTAGTTTGAAAAATTACTTTTTATGCAAAATAAAACGAATCAGAGTCATATAATAAGGTCTCTTGTCTTACACAGGGTTGCGAAAAGTAAAATGTTTGTCTAAACAGGGCCAGTCAGGGTTTAAAGACTTCGGCGGCACATGGGTCTACCCAAACACCCCGGGGGATCTGACACTACGTACCGGCTATATTAAATCTACAATTAAATATGACTCCCACCATATGTAACAAAAGCTAACAAGGACTTTTAACTCTGCCTTCTCCTAATATGAACCCATAATTGTGGTCTCTTTCAAGGTATAATCAGAAAAAAAAAACAGTTCCTAGTCTGGTGAAAGTCATGATCCAATTGATATTACCAGTATATGGCTGCTTCATTTTGTGGACAAGATGAATTGATGAATCTTGTGTTCAGTTAGGTTTAACTATCCAAGTGGGCAGGATGAGCCTAGCTTGCCCACTCGGATTTCCCGCGTTTGTACCGTAAGGAAAACTTCTCTTGGCCATATTTTAGCAAGACATCGCAACGTCAAATAATAGACTTTCTCAAGTCCTTCGCTTCCCAAAATAAACTCAGTGATCGAATGATAAAACAATTATTGACTTAGCTAGTTCAACGAAATGACAAGATATTGTCCCTGTCTTTTTTTCGTTTTTATTGACCGAAACGAATCTCTTGCTTGGTCATCAAGAACGATTATTTTTGACACAACTGACTCAAAAACAGAAAAAAAGCAAGTGCACGTAGTCGCTTTTCACAAAGAAGAAAGAGTTACCCTTAAAACTTGTTTTCGTTACAGTGATAAAGTTGTGACAGTATGTTCGTCCATATGAGCTCAAAAAATTAGAGCTAAGCCCTTGAAAAAAACTTAACTGCTATTCACATTTTCTTTAAACGAGCACAGTGATTCTAAATCAGAATAACAACAGAAAAAGTTAAAAAATTGACTGGCGAGTGGTGCGCAAAGCAGTGAACATTTAACAGTCATAAAAGTAGAACTCTTTGCTTCTGATTTTCAACTCTATGTCTCTATGGCAAGTTTATTTAGGGGATGTTCTTTTTTTCATGGAAAACTAATTTCTTGACTACTTCTTCTTCCTTTTTTTTTCTCTCAAGACCAAAAACATATCCAGCGGCCCGTTTCTCGAGCAAAGTTCCGGTTTTTTGACGTGCTGGAAATCTGTTGTTGCTTACTAAGATAGAGTTTTAAATCAGTCTTAAGTTCGCAAAGTGAGAAAACTATCAGTTGACAATACAAGGGACAGGTTTGTGATCTCGGACTGGCGCTCTTACTCCTTAGATTATGATTTGCGAATGACTTTATTTCCGTCTCTAAAACAGCTTAAAACCAGAACTTTCAAGAAACTATAGTCACAGGCTCTAATATCAAAAATGCTAACTTGAATTGCAAGGTGGGTATTGGCCTTATTTAACCTATAGGACGTTTGTATGTAATATGACCAGATTAAGAATGGCTTCACCAGAACGACAAAAGCTAAACGGCAACCTGGCGTTCTCCGTTTGGCGTAAACTTGGCTCTGAATCTTTCTATCACCAAACGGTTTAAACGTCTGAGACGACTATGACCGCTGGCTTTCAACACCCCAGCACGCCTTGCGGTAAAATTCACAACTCAAAGGGGAGAGACATACCGAAAATAGTGGTTGTTGCTGAAATTATCGCAGTGAGGTAACTTTTCATCAGTAGGATGCCTATGATTATTGATGTGTGCAACGCTGGAATTCGCTCTCTGATTCGCCAGTCTGTGCGTGCACTTATTTGTCAGTAAATCAGTCACCAACATAACCTTAATACAAAGAAACTTTAACATTATTTGGCACAATAGGAAGCTAAAATATTACTGGTCAGTGGCTATTTCCTAGGTAAAATTTGACCAATTCTGTTTATACGCAGTTTATCTCAAATTTCTTTAAATTTTAAGTTTCTCTTGAACTACCACGCAAACAGTCAGCAGAAAAAAGAAAAATTTTCAGCGCGCGCGCTTTTCGTCATCAATGGTTAGCTTTACGCTACAGAGGAATTCCATGACAACTTCAGTTACTTTGTTGAAAATTTGAAGGAGCAGTTCGATGCATTAGAAAAGAGCAAAAGTGTAGGCTTTATCACGAGAGAAACGTTTTAAAAGAAATTTTGAAGATGAGTGAAAGTGGAGAGACATCAAGCAAAACAATGGTTCGAGCGACTGAAAATATTGGAGAAAATAATGTGGAATCTGAGACGAGCTGTTCTTCACCTGCTACAGAGATTCCCAGAAATTCAGACGTCCACGTTTCACTGACAAACTTACCGGATATCCAAGCGACGGTTAACCGAGAACTGCCGAGCTTCCCGAGGCAGGCACAAAGAGGAATTCCTGTGAATGAGTTTAGGAAAGTACAACAGAAGCCTCATAGAGTTTTACCTTGCTTACCACCAATTGTCCTGGAAATTCTTCAGTGGACCATTCACCCAGAAAAAGTTTTGCGTGGTGCAGCTTCGGTGAGTCATTTGTTCAGTCTTCCGACGATTAATGAAGAAGTTTTACCGATTTCTCAGCTTATTGAGGAAAAGGGTTTACCTACGGTACACAAAGAAAAACTAACCGTATCGAATGTTACACTCACGAACAATCAAGCTCTGTCGAGTAACAAACCTAGTGTTGTCTCTAAGCCTTTGCCAAAATTTAGAGTTGAGTTCCGAAAACGGATGCAGCCGTCTCTACCGACAATCGAAGAGCGACGCTGTCCATTGCTACCGGAAAAAGAAAGATCATGTGACCTCAGTTTGGAGTTTATAGAGCACCATTTATGGAAACATAAGGCGCTTAAGAATGATAAAGGATCTGGCGAAAAAAGGTTGCGTATTAAAAAGAGCAAAAACAAGCAGCCGAAACTAAAGCAAAAAGTAAGAGAAAACAATGCCAAACCAGAGAAAAAAGAGGAAATGGCCAACGTAATATTTATGACGGAAAAAACTTTGCAAAACCTTGAAACATTACAGACAGAAGTGAATCGGTCTCGTCCGAGCCTATCACCAGCTGGCACTAATGAGTGGTTGTACAATAAGAGTAACGAAGTTGATGAGATGCCTCACCTTCGGGCAACGTTAGCTAGGCGAAGCAAGACATTGTTTCAGCCTCCAAAGGAGAAAAGAAAAGCTTGTTTACCGAGCCTGAAAGCAGTTTTGCCGAATACTCCGTCAATCAAAGAGACAATGATTCCAAGACCACCATCAACGCCGAAGGGACAACGAGGCGCACTTCCTGTAGGTACTCGAAAATGTTCGACATTGATTCGACCCCTGAATAATATCCTGACAACCCACAAAGAAGTTGTACCCATACCACCGTCAACACCAAAAAGACATCCTGGGAAACAGACGCAAATGATCAATTGTCCACTGCAAAGCATTTCACTGGCGCAGAATTCACTGGTACCAAAACCACCATCAACACCAAAAGAAATAACAAGCAGACACCCAGTTTCTCGACGGTTCCGTCTAAACAAGAGCAAGAAATTGCCTGGTATTCAGAAGCAGGCTGAAGAACAAACTCTTTTGGACCAGCAAAGTTTGGTCAAGTTTCCCCTTTCAAGCGTCCATCTTGATCATCCGGCAGCTAGTAGAGTTCAGCCGACAATGGATTCTAATTTTCAACCCTTGGAAAAGGATACTAAACAAAATGGGCAAAGAAACATGGCAAATGATGAAGGACAAGAACACAATCTCATTTGAAAAACCGACGCTAAAAATAAGAAACGCTGAAAAACATTTGATGAAAAGTTCAGCTGCAAAGCTCATAATATTTTAACCTGGATTTTAAGGTTGATCGTTATTTTTGTAATTTTAGTTCTTCGTTTAAATGGACATTGTAAAAATTGTAAGTTAAAATATAATCATTAAAAAATGAATTTTACGATTATGTTATAAACAGATCTTTTTTTGTCTTGATCGTGTGTTTAATCTGTGGGCGAAGAAAGGTGCGATTAGAACTCCCACTCTGAAGCATAGAAATAACAGAAAAATAGATGATAGAAAAGTCACGAGGAACATAATATATTTGGATAACATATTTTATTTGGTAAACACGTTGGAGTAAAACCATGGTAATAGACATCAGCTACGCCAGGATTTATAGACCTCGTTCATAATGGCGACCTATTAATATATTCTTTTATATGTAGAATAATTAGCCTTTCTGACCTCGTTATCATGTGCAAAATACAAACGAATTCTTATTTTTTCAAACGAGGTCAGAAAGGCTAATTATCATTCATATGAAAGGTTATATTAATAGGCCGCCATTATGAAAGAGGTGTATTAGATGTACAAAGCCATCTTGGGCCGCTAAGATTTTTCTCAAATATTGCCGCATAGCAATAGGCCATTATAATTAAACAATGCTTACATGATATCTTAACTTAGGACTTCTTTGTAAATTCGGGGCTATTCAAGTTCTGTCCTAGAACTGAGCATGAGCAACTAAGGCCCCGTCTTTGCCTAGCCCCTAGGCATCATTCTGCGCGGCCTATGCGTTCGGGTCATGTGGTCTGTCCCCCAAGTCACCAAAATGTATTGACCGAGAGGGCCTGGGAAAACACCGTAAAGGGACCACTGACCCGCATAAGATATCAAATCACGCCGGTCACTGAAATCTCAATTTTGGAAACGCTCTCATGGAGTAAAAATTTTTGAATACGCCGCTTTCCCGTAGTCGTGTGGACGCGGAAATTGTTGAAGATAATGACGTAACAATATCTGATCTTGCGCGAAATAAGAAACTTTCACTGCCACCTTGCGGTTGACTTGAAGCTTAATATCTTTAAAGTAAAATGTTGAAGCTTGTTATTTTAGAGTACGCCTTATACAGTAGACCTCTTTTGTCGCCGGTCTCGTAAATCAAAGCAGTAAACGACTTAAAGGGCTTGACAAAACATTGATTACGGACAGAGACGACAGGGGATAAATATCCAGTTTCAAACTCAAACTCGTTAGGTCCTGACGTCCCATAAGACGCCACACATTTTGCCCAGTAGCATGTCCTCACCATTCTATGATCAAGCCACAAGAGATCAAGATCATAGCCCCATTTGAGCCAGATATACCAAACAATTTTAGAGAATCACTGAATTCTGTTTGGCGCGGAAGCTCAAAATTTCTGATTGATTATAGGAACCTTTAGCAAAGACGTTTTTAGGCGACGCATGTGAACCGGAAATGGACTTTTTGCATTCTTGGGCAGTGTTTTTGTCCAAATTTTCAGGCATACATAGTTCTTAACAATTACAAATTTGGTAGCGTTAAGACCGCATTAAAAGGGCAAAAGCCTCACTTCCGGCCGACATGAATCGCACAAAAACGCCTTTGCTTAGATTCCCACTTCCTTCAATACAGTTCATAGATAGCTAATAATTGTACAGTTCATCAAGTGCTTTTAAAGTTTGAATTTATTTTGAATATACCGCGACGTCTTCTATGGGTAAAAGCGTATGAACAAACAATAGTGTCGCTATGACTTGTGTAACCAGAGGGACAAACGCTCGTTCAGTTGACCTTCAAGATATGTGCCATCAATTAGGTTCGCAGTGATAAAATGATCATGAGTTTGCAAAAAAGACAACTCTAATGAAAGCTGTTTGCAAGCAGGTTCCTGTGGTTTGGTTGTTGTGCAAAGGGGTTGAAACTTTGACGTCCCTGATATGATTACTAACTCCGCGCTTTTTAAAATAGCGTAAAAAAGTATTTACAACGTTTCTTGCATAAATACATAAGTTAAAATCTAGCACACGAATGTCATTCATCTAGCTGACAGAGAAGAGCTACTCCACGAGTGATCCAGTACTCCGCTGGCTGAACGGACGGCAGATTCACCGCCGTGACATAATTTGTTGTGTGACCTGTGGAAGTGAGAGAACTGGCGCGAAGAGAGGTTCTGTACAAAGGACACTCGTATAAATGAAGTTCCTCCTCGTCTTTGTCTTGCTTTCCTTTTGCGTCAGAAGGTGTGGATGCGGTCTGCTAAAAGTTAAAAGGGTATGCTTTTAGTTGGATGCAGGCCAATAGTCCATATTGCCGCGCGTCCGTTCCAGTAACAGATTACTGAAGACGTAACAATGTGGTAAAAGCTTGAGTGACATACTCGTCTGCGGCTCGTGTGCAGCTTTTGTTTTTAACACATTTTGACGTCATCTGAGATCTGTCACTGAACATACGCGCGACAACATGGAATCTATTTATTATTTATACAATATTGTAAATACAAAGCGCGTTGTGATTGGTCATTGCCCATGATAGAGACACACGGATGACATCATGGCAAACTTGCATGGCAACATGGAATCTATTTGTTAAATTCTTAAATTTTTGTGTGAAAGAAATGCACAAGAAACACTACGTAAACGAAACGGTTTGTAGGCTGGACCCGCAACACCAACTATCGTTATTTAGTATATACTTAAACAGTGGATAGTGTTTTCCGCTCGCTCTGATTGTCTACTCAAACTTGGGATATCCAGTGCTATTCACCTCCCAGCGGCCCCAAACTCGCGTCAGTTACGAGCAAAATGGCTTTCCGGTTTGCTGCCGTAACAAGCGAAGAAGCTGTTCCTGACAAGACGAAGAAGGCGATGAATTTTTACAGGCAAAACATCTGTCTGTTTAACCTGAATTTATCGATAAAACCGGTGGAAAAGTTTTTGGTTTACAAATGCAAACTAAGTCTTACCTTTTTATTTAGCTGGCATGTTCATAAATAAGCTTAAAACTAAATTAAATGGTTTTTACAGAACGATTTCTTCCATGAAGAAATGTCCCCGCGGCAAGAGCCAAACAAATGCATTCAAAATTTATTATTTATCGGCAAGAAAACAGGATGGCCGTTCGATCATTTGCGCGCCAAAATTGTAATTGTTGGTAGCAATAAATGAGTTAAATAATAATGAACGATTATCCCGTCGGTAGAAATTTGCAGGAATCCATGCGGGGGGGGGGGGGGGGGGGGGGGCGTAGGAATCCTACAAGAATAAGCCAATCAAATTTCCGTCTAGTGAATACGTAATCATTCGGTACTACAGTTCACGTTTCACGTGGGAGCTCTGTTTCGACTGTTGCGCGCGTGGCATTACTCTTTGAGTATGCCTCCAAACAGAAAAAACTTTAAAGGCCGTAGTCCTAATGTACTACGGTACATCGAAAGCTGCGGAAACGAGGAAGATATAGGGAGCCTTCTCTCGTCTAATCTCGCCGCGGGCGCAAGGCTCGCAGCAGAAAACGAAAGCCAGGCACACGACGAGAAAACGAGTCGGACCTATGAGCTCCAGCTCATGTCTTTGGAGCAGTTTTCTCAGCAAAATGGAGATGATGCTGTGTTGTTTGGTCCTGATAAAAGGCCGTTTTTGGCGGCAACAATCCAGACATACATGCGTAAGTTTGTCAGTTTAATGCTTCTCTACTTGTATGATGTGTGCGAATTGTTGTGCTAAAAAAACTTGGTACTTATCCTGCGTGTAATGAAGTCGTAGCGAGATAACACAACAAAAATGTTTAAACATATTTTCGTTTCTTTGTAATTCTTGTGCGACTTGAAAGACTACCGTGGCTAAGTAAGCTTTCACAGAACATTAAAATGTTCTGTGAATGTAGCCGATCGATCACCGTGCTAGTTAGTAAACAATAAGCTTAAGCTTTTAGCATGTGACAGCCATTTTTTCGTGCTCGCTCTTGGTCCTTATCACTCGTTTCCTTGTCCCAAAAACCCAAGAGCCAGGAAAAGGCCATCTGATGAAATTTCAAAGCTGCTACAAGAAGCTTGCTTCTTGATTATTTAACATGTAAAAGAATGGAGTAATTGATCCTCTGATTTCACACCTCTTAAAAAATTGACAGTATCTGCTTACTGATATAGATATATGCTCTGCATACTGATATAGGAAGCCATCTTGACGAGTAGGCAACCGCTTGAGAAATTACATTTGTTGTGTGAGAATCTAATGCCGAATAATTTCCGTAAAACGACTGATCTGAAAACTTTAACTTCTCAAGCAATTGCCTACTCAACAAGGCCTATTGAATAAGAGACATTTAATATTAGTGGATGAGATGTTCTCAGGGTCTCTTCATGTGAAGTCAGGCTAGGTTGGTCCAGTTACTTTGTAAAAATTTCTTGTTCAGATGTGAAGGTGGGTATGATTGTTTCAAAACCCGACATGTTAAGGGCCTTATTACTATTATGACATTTATGTAAAGCTGCCTGGATTTTTTGCCAAAACAGAATGGAATTTTGCGTGACTTTTGTCAAAGGGATTATGGCAGTCAGTGTGCAAATTATGCCGCAAACTTGGATGATATCACACAAGACTGACCGTTCACATAAAGTTGGAATAATCATTAGAAAAGAGTTTGCCTTTTTCGATTTTCTGATCTCTTGCCGACCATGCGCAAAATGATTTATGGCTAAATTTAGTGGAAGTAAATCGTGCACAGTCAATTCTATATATAGCTTTTCTTAATGGTACAGGGCAATGTAAAACCCAAAAGATTTATTGTGTGTCCTCAGAGCAGTGGTTCCAATATAATATGCCAGCCTGTTGGGCACATTTGCACCCTAATTTGTTTTTGTTTTTGTCAAAATGCCTATTTTAGAATTTTCAATGCTGAGTGTTATTTTATACAGTTTAAATACACTCATGCTCCACTTAATTTTGTTTTTGTTTACTTCCATGTGCTTTATTTATTTTTCACATGTTGAGCTGGAAACATGATGTTTACATTTTTATAGGGTGTGGCTCACTAATTCATTAAAAAACAAAACTATGTAATTTAATTTCTTTCAGAAATGTTAAGTGAGACAAAAGGCAAGAGGCTGGGAACACTCCGCTGTCGTTGCCTTAAGCCTCCAGTAGTGAGAGGCCATGCTGCAGCTTCACATATTGGTTTAATGTTTTTGGGCACACAGGCCCTTACAGCCAAACCGTCAAAGTTCTACCAGATGGGTCCCAAAAAGTCATTGCCAAAGGGAATCCTATGAATTCCCCAGGTAAATAAATAATTCTCTGCAGTTAAATTGATGATCTACGTGCATTTTCTCTCTACCATTTTTTTCGTGTTGGGGTCAAAATTTGGAATGGGATACCTCAAATTCTTAAAGAAAGACCGAAAAAAGCTTTTAAAAGATCACTAAAAGAAATGCTACTCGATATGGATACGATCATTGTGAAAATGAAAAAGTAATTCTCTTGTCCTTTATTTTCATTTTATTTTATTTTTAAAATTTCACTTTAATATTGTCCTTGCATTCAAGTAGAATAGTATCTACTTAATGTAAAATATATATACTTATATAACGTCTTGCATCAAAAAGGATCCTCGGTTAAATCTCCGGACCATGCTAATCACCGGGTAAAGAAATTAGTGATATATTATAACATCAAAGCAACTCTTTGTAAGAGTTTCTGTGATGTTATAACCCGAGTAAGATAATTGAGTGTTGCATCCTACAAGATGAGCCGTGACGTTCACCGTTTCGGCCCTCACTGCTATCTGTGACACAAGCCAATTATTAGCATATTCCGGATATTTCTTCCGAAAGTAATCGAGAGTTCTTTTCGATGCAAATTTACTACTTTTTGCTAAATTTGCACGTGCACATGAAACTTGAAAACAATGCCAGTGAATAATGAGGACGCTCACTTGTAAACACAAAATCTGGGGGAAAAATTGGTCATATTTGAGGTCCTATTTGCAAGCCTTGCCTGTTTTCAATGTTCTTGAAACTTGCAGGGTATATTTATTGACAATTGATCTCGGGATTATCAAATTTATAAAAAAATTTATCGAGCGGTTTTGTGAAAAATGCGAAATTTGTAGGCGTGGACCGAATTACGTGCAAAAACTGTAACAAAAGCAGCTGAATGCAAGTTAATAAAATTCTTCTTGCTCGCGATCGCCCAGAGCAATTCTTCTCTTTTTTTGTAGGAGGTTTTGAATGGAATCAAACCACTATGAGATGAAGCCGCGTTTCCAAAGCTTATCATGTTCTTTAAAAATTAGCTAATTGTGTGGATAGCATGCTATTTCGCTGTTTTTATGATGCTTAAAACTTCGTTTCAAAATATTTCGAAAACGCTCTCATAGAATTTGTTCAAACTTTGCAATAATTGAGGCAATTATGGCAGGTACATACTCCCTTAAGCGATTTCTCAAAAAAACTCCTGGTACAGAGAAACACAAAGATAAATAAAAAACATAATGGCGTCATTACGATGCCATGGTGACTTCGATTGCGATAAAACCCAAATCATAAGAAATTTTCATCTTTATATAATACAGTTGTGGTAATCGTTTTTCCATATCTTTACTCATGGCGACGTAGTTAATGCTCAAACTTGGGAGGTATCCCCCCAAAAAAATCCAGTCGAGCCACCTTAAGACTCTTTGTCTCTTGCCACAATGCACCGCGGTGGTACAAGGATTTTCGTGGACCACGAAAATACATCTCAGTATCTCAATCGCAACTGAAGTATTAAACCGTCTCCATCGCAATTTTTCCTTCAGGTTTGGTCGCCTTTATCTAAAACCTACATATTATTATTCATTCAAAATATTTCCCCGATTCTGATTGGCTAAAAGCACACGTTTAATTCACCGTAACCAGTTACTGATGACCAAATTTGGAAGAATTTTGTGTTTACCGAGGAAATGACGTCAAAAATGCCGCGTTCTTGCAGGTTAATGCATCGTTAGGGGACGAGGTTGAGTTGTTGTGGTTGTCAGTGTGAACTTGAAATAATGGCGGGCATTTCACTCGTTTCAAGAGGGAGAACTAGGCGAAAAAATAGCTAAAAACATGCAAGAACAGCAAGAAGACAACTCGAAGGGCGACATCTGCTATTTGGAAAATAGTTGCGGAGCTGAACAACCCTAAACGTGCACTATCGAAGATGAACTTAACATCCATGGATCGATGGAGGTACGCACGTTTTAGCCATGTTTTTAAACTAGGAATTATTTTGAATGAATAATAAAACAATTATTGAATAGACCGATTGCAAATATGGCGACTATTTCACCAAAGCGAGGCTTTTCGGTAGCAACCGTTGCTAGGGTCTGGTTGCCTGTGTTTACCTGTGCCGTTGCTGGAAAGACTGCAGCTTCTCAGGCGTCTTTTTTTTAAAAATTCGACAAAAATAAGTCAATTTTCTTCGCTGAAAGAAGTTTCAATCTGGTATGTACGCTTTGAATACTGTTTTTTTTCATGGTAAATTGAACGATCAACTGACGTACAGCGATCTCAGACAGAGTCATTTGTAGCGACCGCGATACTTTGACTGCCTGATATTTTTCATTCATTGTATTTAAGGTTCACATGTAAGCTTAAATATTATCATTCTAAAAGCTGATCTTCAATTTTTAGAATTGGATTGCATGCCACTTTTGCTGTAGATTTATAAATAGTGCCATGTCGGATAGTTGTTGCGTGCCTGTGCTGCAAGAGTGGTTATCGTACGTGTAGGGCCGGATGGGAAAAAGATCGCGTATCGCTGCCTTCCATCGGATGCTGTAAGACTGAAGGTACCACTTTCAAAATTATCTTTCATTAAACCTGTCGTTTCAGATTTCTGATATTTCTCGATACGACTACGACTTATATTTCAGGAGTGGCTTGTTAAAATTCGACGAGACGAGGGAATGCTGATTGTTTTTACCGGTGTTTCGAACATATTTCACAATGGTATTATACGTAAATGGAGGAAGATCGTCCAGGGCCGGGTTGTTCGAAGCTGGGTTAAGATAACCTGGGGTTAGTACGAAATTTGAACTAAGATATGAGAGCTCAAAAAGCAAATCCAGTTTAATTCTCTTTGCCTACAATTTGACGATTGGATACTCTAAAAATAATAGAGAAAATTATTCGAGAGAGAACTTTTGATAAAAAGAAAAAGAAACCCGGGTTAAAATTTAACCCTGGGTTAGCGCTAACCGGCGTTCGAACAACTGGGTTCAGTAGTTTATCTATATTCTTCTCAGAGGGACAAAATTTAAACTTTTCTTCATTCTAAGTCGCTCTTTTTGCTTCGAGCACGAAGTGCAGCTGCGGTCGCTTGATTATTTTCATCATTTTGCCCGCGATCGTCTGTACACATTTGAAGTACTTCCTTCACTCTGCACAAAAAAAAAATCAACAAGGGGCGCTAATTTTAAACTTGCAATCACTTAGAAAAAAAAGGATGAGACAAAAGGCAAAGGTGCATTAAAGTTTTCAAGTGTATTTAATCATTTAAAACAGACGGTTGCTTACTTAGCAACAAATTGGGCCTTCAATGTTAATCCTTTCAGGCTCACTTTCTTCCTTAAAAGAATTTCTTTTAATTCCTTCACATGCATCTTTTCCACAGGCCTATCCATTATGAACTTAATACTGTTCGGTAAAAAGAACATACAGTGAAACTGAGTCTAAGACATTTTTAAGAAGTTCAAGTTCTAAGTCGGAAATGTAATATCAGTTCACACATAAGTTCATCGCAATCGTTTTTTTGTTTCGATCATCTACGTTCCGATTTGTATAATATAGGCAAAGTAAAAAGCACTGACCTTTATTTTAAAACATTGAACCGACGCTGACTTCTTCTTGAAAGTTTTTTTGTTGTTTCCAGAGTGAAAAAACAACAGGATAACGGACTCGTATTAGCATATAAACAAGCGACCAGCCCTTAGCAACGGTTGCTACCGAAAAGCCTCGCTTCGGTGAGGTCGTCGCCATATTTGCAATCGGTCTATTCGGCTTTCGTATCATATGAAGAATTATGGCGATCTCATCTCATTCATTAATTGTTAATTATTGTGCTCAGTTATCTCACTGTTTTAGTATATACTAAAACCATTATTCACTGAAGTGGAGGTGGCTAGTAGTGGATATTTACCCCGCCACTTCGCGGCACGGTAAAAAATCACCACTAGCTACACCTCTAGTTCAATGAATAATTGTTATTTGTACAGAATACAACGTGCGAAGTGGTTGGTCGTTACATATGAAATATCATAGTTCATATCATAGTACACACACAGTTCATGAAGAACCGTTTTGCTTTGCTTTGTTCAACACGGTGCAAAGCTTTGATATTTACTGCTATTATTCCAGACTGCGGAAATGATGGCCCCGAAAAAAAGTTTAGAAGAACCTGTTGACAAGTTCACAGAAAGAGGAGACAAAAAATTGCATTACTGACTTGCGAAATGAGTATACTAGATCAAATCTTCGACCAGTCGTGTACTCTTAGGCACTCCTTTTAGTGTTTCTTTTCCGGCATTGCATAGAGCAAATTCGTTTTCATTTCGCCTCATACCTGTACTTCAAAATGTAATAAGAACATTAAAGACCAGCCCCCACCTGTGGCTTTTTTCGCCACTGCTTGTTCTTACCACATCTTGACGTCATCTTTGACCTATCACTAAACTTACACACGGCAAAGTGGAACTATTAATTTTATCAATTAAATTCATTAATTAAAAGTAGTCTTAACGATAAAGGCAGTAGTTACCTGTATGGGAGAGACGTGAAGTTTTGGCAGAGGATAAAACCGCAGACCAGGTAATGACTCTTGTAAACAACCTAGCGAGAAATCCCATGATGCTCCATCCAGATACAGACCAAAAATCACAGTTCCGTCATCTGGTGGGGTTCCCTAGGGATGGTGTTGCCATTAGTAACGAAAACATTCAGTGGGTTCTACTGGATAAAATTAATAAACATCCTTTATTAACCGCTATGAGCATGCTAGCCTGGTCGACTATTACGACAGCTTAAACAAATAAGATAAATCAGAGATATCAAGTTTGAGAAATCACGAGGGAGGAAAGATGGAAATCTAGTTATAAGTCGAAAATCACACAAGGTTGGGATGTTCTAATCTTAACATGTTTACACTAATTTGGTATTTTGGTAGATAGGCTTAAAACTATCCACACGTATTATCCACCAAAATTCACGTTTTTCCTTCTTTAATGGTATTTACCCAATCCGCTAGCTTATTGGAGTGGATTTTAAGTCAACATTGTAAATTTGAACAAGATGAAAGTTTAACCTGCTGGTCTCGTTCACTGGACCCGCGACAGTCATAACTGAGCGCTCTGAAAGTGAGTCCACCGATCAAAATTAACAACTCCGCCGTCTGTCTTGACATTTAAGTTTCAAATTTAAAAAATTAGCGCTATTTTTATCTGTCTGTCCCCTTATTGATGATAAAATTACTTCATAACATTGTCAAAGTGTTGTGGATCCACGAGCTGCAGACAGGTTGGAGTCATGCCGCTATACTGTCCTACATAAATCAGGAATTTCCAAAATTCAGAACAAGAATGCGATCAGTGCTGTTTATTGTCTCGTTAAATGGAGGCATTTTGAGTCAGTATAGAGCCATGAACTAATCCAGAGTTGTACGAGTTTTAAAATTCTCCGAAGAGATGATTTTGGAGCCCTTCATCCTGGAAAGAACCGCGCGAAGTGATGAACGGTTAAGCTGTTGCTGTCAATAGCGAAGCGGGCCTAGCAGTTTTCATGGTTGCTAACAATAAATCGGGGCAGATGCCCTGTTGCATACTTTAAGTTCAAGAAGGCAATTAAAATTTTCTCTTGTCCCTCGCCGTCAAAGCCATTTAGCTCTTTAAGCTGTTCACAATGAAACCGAAGGCATGCTTTGAAGGCATTAGTGCAGTTTTCAATTCAACTTACTAATAAAGTTTCAGAAAGTTCAGTTGTACAAAACGTTTGTTTTACTTTCGGTAAAAGAAAAAAAAATGATGAGAAAAAGCATAACTTGTCAAAAGAAAACTACTCTAATTTATGTCAGTATTTCTTCTGTGATAAACTTGGCTCAATCAGAATTGTTGTCTTGCTCATATTCTTTTTCCTAGTTGAAAGTTCATATCTGAATCAGAGGTGTGAAACTGTACGATTTCTAGCTAGTTGTCTCCGTTTAAGGTGGCTGAACACAGTTCTGGCAGGTCGTGAGTATATGTCATTTGCCAAATCATGGCAAAGGAAAGGTTGCAGCTCACAAGCTGAAACTTGGCAAGTGAAAAATATACTGATGCAAGATTCTGATTAACAGTTAAAATGTCACGTTTTCGTAGTTTCCATGGCAAAATGAATGTTTGAATACAACCTTAAAATTTCACTTTTGCTTAGTTTACATAATATTCGCTCATTAGATTTTGCTATAAACTTGCACACATCTTACTATGATTAATCATTACCATTTGAAATTTATTTCACCAAATTTTAAAAGAAGGGTTTTTAGATAATCAATAATATAATTGTACAGTAATTATTAAATGAGTCCCAAAATTCGTCTGTTCAACTTCCATTTTAAAGTTCTCATTATGTAAAACACGTTAAATGAGAAAATTCTGCCAAATATCACAAAATTTTAATGAGTAGATTTTGAGAAATCGTCTTCTGTGTAACATTGGTTTTTTCGCCGCCATGTTTGTTTATCTAATCTACTAGAACACACGCCGTCACGTGAGTTACCGCTGACCGCCAGCAAAACTGTGTTCAGCCACCTTAAACAAGACCCCCACGATGGGGGTACACATTTGGAATGCTGCCTCATTCGAAGGGCGGGCCCTTAACAGTCCCTCCCCCCATGAGAGATAGACCACTACACCGGAGACTACGCCCCCTACTTTTTACGAACAGTGTGTGGGTTCTTTAACGTCACACAGAATTTATATGTACATGGATGATGAGACAGGTCCTATGGTTTATCGTCCTTATCCGAGAAGACTAGAAACCCTAACTGTTTGCAGAAGCCTTTATAAAGGCAGCACTTTCTACTCAGTTATTTGAAGACCTTGAGTGTTGGTCCGGCCGAGATTTGAACCAAAGGCTTCCCGCTCGGCAGACCAGCGCTTATCCAATTGAGCTAACCGGGCAGTGGTTATGGGAAAACGGAACTGAAGTAAAATAACGATAAATCAAAAATATTTCATCTAACCTGAAAGGCGACTCTTTTAAAGTCGACGTTACTTTCATTATGAAGCATTTCGTCAGGTGCCCATTTCTCTTTTAGAACCCGGTAAGAAAAACCTAGTGAATCAACTGGCACGTTACGTTCACGCGCATGGCTTTGGAGGATGGCCGTCAGAAAACCTGGTAAACAGGAACAAAACAAAAAAACAATAATATAACAATTACAATAACAAATTATAACCCGACTAGCATGAATTTCAGCCGTCCCCTCGAGTCGCATATGCGATCCTAAACGACGGCTGAAATTCTGGCTAGGGTCTATCGCCTTACCATATATCATGATTATATAAAACGTTACAATTAGGGCCGATTTACTTTGAGGTGAGCGACCCAGGTAGGTGAGGTACCCCGCCTGTTTATATAATCTCTCATTCTAATATTATCACGTTAACTTAATAGGTTAGCGGGATCAAATTCTGTCATGGAAAAGTTTCATGGTATGGTAACCTGCCTAACCGGGGTCGGATTCGTGTTACATTAAATTCGTTGAATGAACAACTAAGGGCCTTTGGCGGAGGCTTTGCATCATTTTAAGTGACAATAGAAAGCCACATCACTGAAAGGTTGCAGCAAGAGCAGCAAGTCAGAGTCGAAGAGCATTAATCGCCAAAACACGTCGTTTGCCCGCCATTTTCGTTTTCACGTGCTTGGCGACCAATCAATGATAATGAGAAAGTGCATCCCACGATGGCGGGGTTGTAAGATTGCATGAAGACGCGGCGGGTTATTTTTTTTCCTTATCTGAGCGGGTTTCCACACCTACCTGGGGTTCCCCACCTCCATGTAAACAGACCCTTAGTCAGCTGTAACTATAATTACTGATAATAGACCTTATTCAAAAATACCAAAACACTCTTTGTTTTCCCTCCAAAATTTTGCATAAGCATTGTTTTTAACTTTCTCTTTGGACTTACATAGTTTTTGAAAGATTACGTCATTTATTGTGAAGTTCACGACGTGTACAGGGAAATTGTATAAGCTTCGAAATTTAAAAAGCTTAAAAGAGGTGGAAAGGCAAAATGATGAATGTCTCGGTCTGGCCCCAGTTCTTCAACAGTTGGATAGCGCTATGCACCTTTTGAACAACTGGGGACTGATTTGCACGCACTTGTTGTTTTTGTAAAAAGAAAACCCACAATCAACTTACCTTGCGGAAAAAAGAAAGCAGGTAACCAGAAAGCAACGGGGTGGTCACGTGGTGCAGAGATGGACATCGGTGATTGGCTTGTCGTTGGTGATGACGTGGCTCCAGATTCATGTGACATTCGGGATTTTGATTTCCTTTCAGCAGTGACAAGCTCTAACCAAGCACTGAAAAAATCCAGCCGTTTAACTAGATTGTCAACCCATGCACCCAGTGGTTTACAGGACTCGTATGCTGCGTGCTAAAAAGAAAGTAATTAAAGTCAAATTAAAGCTAACAGTGAACCCGAATATCAGGTGGTTGGTCCTCCTGGCTTATCTCCAGGGGAAAAAAAGAACATTCTAGAGCCGAAAGTACTAAAAATACAGCAGCAACACTAGACTGTAAGGTGACCTGGGGCCCGTTACTCAAAAATCCTGATAATAAACAGGCCAGGAGCCCGTTTCTCAAAAAGCCCGGTAACTTACGGGGCCCGAAAGCGAATTTCAAATTTAAAACCTGTTAAATAATAGCAACGTCTCTTGCTCACAACCAGTCAATATTGCTTCATTAACTGACAGTTTCATTGTATCATGTTCAAAATTACTGAAACTTTGATCTTGACACGGTGAACAAAAAATAGCTTTTCGGGCCCGAAAAGTTACCCAGACTAGGCGGCCCAAAAACTGTCGAATAGTAGCAAGGTTTCTCGTTCACAAACCAGTCAATTTTGTTTTCTTAACTGAAGTTAAATTGTAGTTTTAAAAATTGTATAATCTTAAAAACTGCTAAAACGTTGACTGTGAATGTATACACGGCAAACCGGGACTTTCAAAAAACGGGCCACACGAAAGCTGTTATTGCTAATATTCTGATCAAGGATTTTAATGATTTTGCAAACAACATGATAAAACTACAGTAAAAAATACAAAATGGACTGGTTTGTTAGCTAGAACCCGCGCTTTAATCCTTAAATTTTGATTTGAATATTTGATTTTGGCTACGACAGTTACCGGGACTTAAGAGAAACGGGACCCTGATCGTTTATAGCATGATTCTAACGCAGACATATTTTTAACACCGCTTGATACATAAGTGACTACCTCACTCTTTATATTAACAAATGTTGCTATCTCTACTTTGTAATTATTTGTACTTTTGTAGGCCCACATCAGCCTAAGGCTGCCTTTCAAAACCTAGTCAAATAAAGTAGAAGTGCTTCAGAGCCTTTTCACTCAAGTGGCCAGCAGCTATGCAAATTTATTGGAACAAAAGTAAGTCTAACATCAGAAAAAGGTTCAACTCCCAAATTGGTTTGGGACACCAATATGGCGGAAGTTACGTCATGTGAAAACGTTACTATTCCCAAGGATTGAACAAGAAATCGAAAAGAAATTCCGAGAATTTACATGATTAGCATTCGTGAAAACGAGAGCCGCAATGAAGTTTTGCCATCATACAGTGTTTCCGGTGCTGCTACGTTGGGACACATTTCGAAATTTCAAACGATGATTTCAATGAATAAAAATGTAATTTCCGGAATTACCTCCCAAGCTTGAGGAACACGGTTGCTTAGCAACGCACTGTATGCCTCATCCAGCTGTTCTGACATCAGGACCTCCCCTTTAACCGCCAATCGCAGCGAAGAAAGGGACGAATGAATAATTCCTAATAGCCGGTCAAACCTGTTTATCTCCTGCCGAAGTACAGTTACATAAACAGATGGATCAGGATAGTCAGTCAGAGGATTCTTTGATGCCTTCTCTTGCATCATCTGCCTCAAGGGGTCTGGGGTGTGAGACCGGAACCGTGGGTCCGGCGCAACAGCAGTCATTTCCTCTGAGGTTGAGTCTATCCGTTGTGGTAGGTACTTCAAAGTGTCACTCACAAGTTCCAGGACTATATCGTCGTTCGTTTTGTTTGAACTGCAACAAAATTCCACAAGATGCCGTGAGTATATACAACGTATATACATGTACTATACATTACCGTAACTATACTTGTGGATCCATATATTTTACGAGTTTCGTTTTTTTAACACTGGGTGATGCGCTTCTCCTGTCTTGGAATGTATTATGTCTTAAATTTTGTAATAAGGCTTGTCGTAAATTAAAATAATTAATCTCTTGTATAATTATGTGAGACGATTTTATAAGCGTAATTAAAAATATGTAATAACCATTGTCGTGTTTTGTAACAGACGCACCAAAATCAAGACCTCCGGAACACAGAAACATCCCAAACACTGCGAAATATTTAAAATTAAAGTTAAATAAAAAAACTACTAACATAAGGAAACAAATTTCACTCAATTTGCGTGTGGCTTGCGCTCATCGAGCGTGAAATCTGTCATCTATGTTTGCATCGACCAGTTACCTCGTTGGAGATGCGCTGCTGGTGTATTACACTTTTTCAGTCTGAATTTGTTTTTAAATGATTGAGGTATCACCATCAGTACCAATAAACTGGCAAAAGAATATTTCTTTGGTGTTGTCTAACACGATTTTGGAATATTCAGGTATTTTGACACGGCATAGACGGACATTTATATCCTAGGTGTAGGCGCCACAAAATTGAGCTCTACTTATTAGCACATCACAGAGCATGCTCCAATCGCTTTGCTAAAGAGAACCAAAAGAGCGAAGAAAATTGCCATTTCCCCCAACAGTCATTTGATGACAAAACACAATGGTCATTTAAATTTTAGACTGCTCAGCTTATTACAAATTACCACAATATTTATGAGGTCCAAACGAGGACGAGACAGCTGTTTTACATAGCTACCCGGCTCTGGGTTTTTTGTGTCGCGCTGACACCACACTAGCAGTATCATTGACTCCACACAACACTATAGCACTGTTATAGTAACTGAAGGCAAACAATGTATACCAATGGTTCAGTCAGTCTTCAGACGTGTTTCCATCTCGGCGATCCTACTTTTCACCGAGCCTCACAAAGTTTTCCCATGAACTTAATAACAGCCATGGCCAAGATCATCACCGCTCCAGTTACTGTTATCATCAATGCTTTAGTAATCACTGCCGTCTTTAGCTACTCTTCACTAGGTACTTCTTCAAATCTACTGATCGGCTGTTTGGCGCTGTCTGATGTTCTTGTTGCTTTAACTTGCCAGCCTGGGTACGTCACTTACAGGCTCATGGAAAACAAGCATCGAGTGGTTCCCAGTTTCTTTAGAATCACCTACAGCACAGCCTACGTTTGCTTCGGAGTCTCGTTCATCAAGGCGAAGTGCGAATTATATCTCATTGATCTGGTTCTTGAACAGTCTACTTGCGGGGTTAGAGTGGGGAAATATAAAACCAGTCGCAAGAGGTGTCCGTCTCTTTGTCTGGCTGATTTGTCTTCTTCTTTCTGAAGCGATGCAAATTGGTATTCTTGCAACCGTGCGGCGGCATCATAAACGAGTTCAAGTTCACCTTCGAGAAACCGAAATTGTGTAGAGGCAATTAAGAAAGTTAAACTTGCGAACACATTTGTTTCCGGAAAAATCCACAGATCCATCGAAAAGTCAAAGCTTTGTTAAAGAAATTACCTTTTGTGCAAGCCAACACATAATTACTTTCTTCTTTCCTCAGGACATAGTTAGTAGAGGAGACTACTTTTAAAAAAGTCGGCAAACATCAGAGTTGAAAACAATGTGTCTGTAGCTTATGTTGTGCGCAATTGTCCACAAATTGTGACTGAATAAATTAATGAGATGTTTCTATTGGTCAGTAAGTTCAAAATGTTGAACGTTGTGCAGGGTCAGGTCCAAAAACGCTAACAAAAACATGCTCAGGAAAAAGATGGTGCTAAACATGAGTGAAAAAACTGTTTCCCTTACGAAATTAGAGATACGTTGTAGATTGTGAAGTCGCACACGCAAAAGTTGTACTATTTCAAAAGCTCCATTCTGTGCTAGAAGAGCAAGTGTGTCAGTAGGCTTCATTGTGGGTTTTTGGAGAATACTCTTTAATGCATGATGTTTATGATGCAGACATCGACATTGCTGACCCTAGCAGTATGTAGAACACGTGTCAAATGTGAACCTAGTATATGGCCTCGCTCTCCATGAGTTCTCCGTAGCGCAAGTGGATAGAGCGCCCGCCCGATGTTTGGGAAGTCATAGGTTAGAATCCTGTCGGGGACGCAGATTTTTTCTTTTTCCCACTCTGCTGATCATTTCATTTTCACAAAGATAAAATACTTCTGCGAACACTTGAAGCTCCTAGACGTGATGCATATTCACAGCCGAATAACAAATAAATACACTGTAAGCATAAAAAGGGAGTCACCAGTAGGTCGATTTCAAGACTAGTAATCTTTACCTTAAAAATCGAAGGACAAGTGTGTGAAAAATTCTTTTTTTTTTAACCAGCGCAAGAACGTGGAACAGCATTCTTCAAAATTTAAGAATGGAATGGTACTGGAGATTCACCGCCAGGGCTACTTTAGGGGTTTCCTTCATCGAAAATGAGGAAGTAAACGTAATCCGGTGAGTCGAGCAAGTGGTGGTGAAAAAAAAAAAACAATAAAAATGTGCTGGTGGATAGAAAGCAAGAGAAACGATTTGTATTCGCTATTCATAGGAAGAAACGAAACGGCGTGATTTGCAAGCATAGTCGCGTGATTAAATTGGAATGGAGCATCTTGGAATAGAGCTCGTTTAGCTTGGAAAGTGCAGCTATTTTATTTAAGGCAAGAGTACGGTTCTTGCTGATAGTGATGAAACCGCATTGCACTCAAATTAATTTTAGCCTATGATGCCATCTTTCCACCTGATGATGTCACCAATCTATTTTTAGATATATGATCAGTCCTCATTTCCGATGACGTCAATCCCTCGAGTATCATGGCGTCACCTCCATCCTTTCACCCTGGTGGTGAATCTTCATCCCTATTCCACTTCTTTCAGACATCATCAAATCGGAGAATCTTTAAAAGTTGACACTTTCACTTTAACAGATACATTATAAGAGCTGCCACAACTGTAAATGTAGCTAGTTCGTAATTTCGTAATCTTGTATTGTAAAAACTTACATTGTATCCTTTACAGTTCTTTTCTATTTTTCTTTTCTTATTCTTTCTTTCTTTTCTTCTTCCTAGTTAATGTGTACCTTTGCCTCGATTAGCTCAGCTATTTGCGAGCAGAGAATATTATAAATTTGTTACAAATAAATAAAAATTAAAGAGAGAATAATTTCAAAGCTCTACAGTTCATACCCGACAGCGGCTGCTGTAAGTCGGGGTTGGGCTGCTAACAAATCACTAATCAGCGCTCTACCCTGGTTGGACAGGAGTGCTGTGTCCGCATTGTGATCCATACCAAACAGTTCAGGTGAATCTACAGCAGGTAAGCTCTCCACATATTCACAACAAACTGACAACGAGATCTCAGCGGGTGGAGGACGGTAAACCTGTCGATTTTTAAAGATGGAAGGCTAAAATATTATATTGCTCTTTGAAGCTCTCTTAGGGGGTGTTTACATGACACCGGGGCGACTTTCGCCCCGGAGCGAGTTCACTAAGGTTCCCTCTCATGGCTCTATATTTGTTTACATGATACCATCACAAATTTCATGCTGGCGCGAGTCACCCCGGCGCGAGTTCACCCCGGTTCTTGTACCGGGGCGAGAATTTCACTCCGGTACGAAATCTCGCAACGGTATCATGTAAACACGAAACGACCACCCGTTTCGGTGTGAAATCGGTCTGCGGGTAGACTGGAACGGTTAGCGCATGCGTAATGTTCGCGATTTTGAATCATACGTGCATTTTATCAACATGAAGTGTACCTTCAAATAACGAGATGTGAAATAACCCAGTCATCATGTAAACGCGATACGAAATCAAAAAGTCATGTCGGTATGAAACTCGCGCCGGTGCGAGTTTTCTCATGTAAACACCCCCTTACAAACGTTTTGCCCTGTCTTAAACGGTCAAAACGTAAAATTAGATTTACAAGCCTTTCTGCAAACTGAGCAAAATAAGAAGTTTTAGTACGGTGAACCGACTTTGGGTTTATCTAGAGTTATTGCTGATGTCGAGTTCTTGTCGCTTTATCTGAACACCGGTGTCTCACAGTATGCTGGAAACGCTGCCGGGAAGTAATAAAGACATAATATATAGATTTCATCATTTACCCAGGGCTAAAAGCGAAGCTCTAGTTAATACATATTTTACTGAAACAAAATATGAAATCGTGTAATGCTAACCAAGCGGCGAAGGCAACGGAAACAGCAAAAAAAAGAACAATAGGTCTAATTAGCAAAAAAAGAGAAAAACTTTGCACGTGCAGCACACTTTTTTTGTACATTTCTTTGTCGTTGTTTCGCACGACGACAACATGAAACTTCCAGAAACTTCCTAGTTACACGTTTTATGAAGGAAATGTTGTATGTGGTCCTGTTCACTTTTTTTTCGCTGCCGCTCTTTTTTACCTTGGTGGCTGTTACATTTCTCATTTTCTCACAACCGCTATAAAATTGTCATGTTAGCGGAGCTCCTCGCGCGCGCGAAGCGCGCGCGTGGGCGCAGCCCCATAGGTAAGGTAATCTACCCATCCCAGAAAATTTGGTAATCACGTGACCGACCGAGCGAGCGAGCGAGCGAGCGACCGACCGTCCGTCCGCACCACAGGGCAACCAATGTTCAATCTCACACTTTCTAGCTAGTTTGGGAGCCCAGGGAGCCTAGGAGAAAACTATCAATGTTGTGATCAATTGACAGCTGTCAAGACAAGGTATCCGCTGACCAGTATCACCTGGCCGTATCGCGGGCTCAGGTGTCGACCCATCCAGGGCGAGTATTTTTTTGAAGTTATCCGCTCACAAGTTACTAGTTTTCAGATGATCGCAGGCTTAATTTTTTTTAAATTCATATGAATTATGTTGTGTTCATGTCATTATGACCCAGCACTATTAACATTTTGATTTCAAACTGACCTCGGACGCGAAAATTCAGCCAGTTATTTAAAAATGCAAGAAGGGAAAACAGATGGTTTTCACTTTTCTCAGGATAGTCACGCTTTGGTCACGCTCCACGTCCAATTTTTATGCCCTGATTGGTCAAAATTTGACAGGTGAGTTCATGCGGAAAATTCATACAACATCTTGAAACTTGTTTGCTTCAACAGCTGACGGAAGCTGACAGAGTTTTGTGCCAACTTGTGATGTTTTTAATAACTGTCTTTTTTCACTGGATGTACAAAATGAAATACAGCTGCTACCAAGAGTCTTCTGTTAACGTTATTCATGGCTGGTTTGTTTATTGAATTTTTGGTTGAGGAATGCGCTGCTTGTCAAAGTCGGAAATCCGATTTCGGATGGCATCGTTTTTGTTTTTCACCCTGCTGGATGCATAAGCGATTCAGGCCTTACTTGATAGCTTTCAGGAGCGGCATCTCGAAATATGGTAAGCCTGAGTTATCATTGTATTTATATCTGTTTTCATGAAGTCGAGCGCAGTTTATGAGGCTAGTTTATGCACGTTTGTATTTAGATTTGAGACACTGATCTGACCTAGTATGAGGTTTGACATAAGCTTACAGAACTTTGAAAAGCCTTTAGTCGATATTTCACCGCACATAACAAGAAAAACCGTTCCGAAGAATATTTAGATATTATTTTGGCTGTAGAAAGAAAACTTTGAGCGATTTACTTGTCGCGAGTTCATCGAGGAAAACAGCAAACACCGGGAAGCCGGCGGCTTAAAATTAAACTTAATTTTTTAGCTTAAAGACTCTAGGATTCTTATAGACACTTAAATACTTGTTTTCGTGAATGAAACTTGTTGTCTCTGTAAATGTTCTACCGAATTATATTTCTGATCTTTTATTTATTGTTAGTTGTCTTTTGCAATTTTCATCGCTTTGCCGCCCTTTGCCGTTATTTGTTTACAGTCGTTCATAAACATCGCTTGCAGGAGTACTCAACGTACCACGCGTATTACACATCGCCGTGACGGTCATAAAACTATCAATAAAAAATAAACACAATAAATTCTTTATTATGTTGAAGCGTAACTCTGTTAAAATTTCTTTGCAAACTTGGTAAGTGACTTTGGAATTTTTTTTGAACGGTTTCGCTAAAAGCCCACGCGTGCTTCGATGGTCCTGAATATTGAATAAATGGAATTAGTCTTGAAAAATTGTGAAACTGACTGCTAATTGTCTGAGGTCAGGCGGTCTGTATGATAAAAACAGCGCCTCATAGTACTCTTTCACCTCAGATGTGATGTATAAAAAGTATAAAAGGTTGATTTGCACGCACCCAGATTTGTTGGCAAGATTTTCTAAAGTAAACTTGTCGAACGTAAAAATTCGGCATGATTTGTTTTCCACGCCCAATCTAGCATGATCAAGAGCCATTATTGCTCTAAAATGTGACCGAAGATGATTGCCAGTGCTATTTTTTGGGTGTACATATAAGGCTATCAACTCGATGCAAGATTTGTTTCACTCTAAAATCACTTAGCCTGTCCCTCAAAAGTCACACGAATGTGCCCTTAATTTAACTGATTTGTGGATTACAAGTTTATTGTTTGTTTTAAATTATAAATTTATTAATGGAGCTTCGCTTTTAGCTTTGGCTAAATCTATATATTATTCTTCAAACGAAATTGGTCTCCTTTGGTTTTTCATCTCTGGCTCTAGCTCGATCCTCTGTTATCCACGCCAATGTAGACTTTAAAATTAAGTGGAAAGAAAGAATCTCTTAAAAGTCCGGGTGGCTATGCGATTTATTGCCGAAACGCGGGGGTACTTGAAATGCAAGATTTCACCCCGGCTTACATGAAGGGATGGACGTAGGTACGGACGATTTTCTCAGAACCAAAATTTCTTGGATGCATAGTTTACCAAATCTTCTTACCGATGGTGCCACGCTGCGCGCGCTTCGCGCGCGAGAGCTCCGCTATCAAACGATTTTCAAAACGTTTGATATACCCTAATCTCACATTTCTTTTCGCTTGGTTTCCTTATAATCGTCCCAATCGTCTCGACCTCTGAGTCGCCTAAAAATGAGTTCAAAGCTTCGTCACTATCATAAGGAAACACCTCTATTGGATCCGGGATAC
Organism: Porites divaricata; assembly: GCA_038088405.1. Taxonomy (NCBI): domain Eukaryota; kingdom Metazoa; phylum Cnidaria; class Anthozoa; order Scleractinia; family Poritidae; genus Porites; species Porites divaricata. The sequence continues at coordinate 11,496,500 of JBBMOI010000011.1, forward strand.
GCCGGAGGACTGGGGCGATGGAAATGACCAGGATAAAACGAAAGTATTTTTTTGTAGAGAATCCCCGAATCGTCGCGATTGTCACAATCCTCCCAGTGATGGAAGCGTTCGAGACGATTTTATGGAAACGAGGCTTGAGGATTGCCGTAGTTTCTCCATTATTTCCCTAGGGACTTGTCCTTTTCAGTGCTTTTAGACTGGGACTAAATAGAGGCTGGGGTTTATTAAATCATAAGCATGTTACAGACAGACAACTCTTACATAGTCCTCTGTGTAGCCAAAACTTTCCTGCAGCGCATTTGAGGAATAGAATTTCCCCAGGATACTCTGAAGACATCGCCGGTCCCAGCTATCTGTTACACGGCCTCCATAAGCGATGTCACCTGTCAGGTATTTGATGGCTTTCCAAGGAACTTCATGATGTTCGGTTAGTAGCATTTGAAGCATCAGAATGGAGACCTTTAGTTCAAAAAATAATAACAAATTCAGCCAGTCAAATGGGTATAACTGACAAAGGGAGAACAAACGAGAAATAAATGTTAATTGTCTTGCGAGGAGTGAAAAAACCAACATCGATTAAAACACTGCTCAGAATTCACTGCCACGCAGTCTCACGGAAAGCACTAGCATCGCTAAAATAAAAAGGATTTAAAAATCAAATCAAAATCAAAATCAAAAATCAAAAATCAAAATCTTCTTCGTTTTAAGTAGGCCTTTTGCAGCTCATAGTCTCTTGAACTGCATAGTTACTTAAAAACTAAGGGATACAACGTAAACAATATCAGAGATAGAGCACCAGGAAATTAGAAAACGGGCCAATTTTGAGGTGACTGACACAAACGACTAAGATTTTGCAGGTGTTGGAAAGTCTGAGAAATAATTATTATAAGAGTTTGAATGGAAAAACTGCTGGACCGCAAGGTATTATATTTTGTGTTATTTTTGTAATATGAATTCAATACTTATGAAGAGGGTTTCTTTACTTGCATCTGTAACTTCGCATCCTCATGAAACGCAAAAAATGAATGGAAGGGGTTGGACAAGGTTGGATAAATACCTCTAAATCAGATGCTGTGAACTCATACGGGATATTCCATCCGACGGCTCCAAACTTCTTTCTTTCATGCACGACAGCATTAAAGAAACACAGACCAAACAACAGTCTCTTCCAAGCAGGGCCAGGCCCCGAGTCTTCCCAAACAGCATCGGTCACCACTCCACCTACTCCCCCTAGGGAGCGTAACAGGTTGGCTTTAATACCTGGGGGAGGCTCCACGGTCATCTGCAACGATAGTAAACAGTCCTGGTTAATCAAACATTCAGAATCAAAACTTGCGTTCTTTCCTCTCAAACTTGAAGCCCGCCAAAAAGAAAAGCACAAAAACAAAATAAACAGCATTAACACACTCCTGATAAGCTTCTTCATTTATTTTCTGGTCCAAAGTTCATAGTTGTTTATAATAATACTTACAGAAAAACAAACCAACACTCAAATGAAAAATGAGAGAGGAATCCAAAATACCAAACACCCACAAAACAAAGCAAAACCAAAAAACAAAACAGCGTGATTTCACCTTGAGTCCTGCCTGCAGGATAGAGACTGGAAATGCAGGATCGGGTTTTGAACTTAACCACATGCGAAAGTTTGGGTTAACTGCCGTTTCTGGATGGGATAACCTGAAAGAGAAATATTTTATTTATGTCTCATGTAATATAACGATCAGGCGGTAACCGGTAAAATGTACCGCCTGAATCAACACTTCTTACCGCCTGCAACCGCTTCAAAGTTTACTAAAGATAAATACGTAGTTTTAAAAAATACTCACGTTGTGATCCGATCCAATCAAGGAAATGAATGGGTTTATTATTGAAGAGTACTAAAGTACACACAGCCCTTTTTTATGGGCCACGCATTTTGGAAAAAGGACATTGAAGACAAAGTAAAATTATTGGGATCAAACGTTTTAAATTGTGATCTAAAGATTTGCGTGAAATAGGCCTTAAAATGAATTATGTTTCAAAGAATAGCTCCTCCTAAGGCGGGGCGATGCCACTCACTCCACTACCCCCTCCCCCATCAGGAAAGTGCTCCTCTGGGGTATAATTTTGTCTTACCGGCCATGAAGGGTACCTTACCTGCTGAGCTAAAACTTAGGGAGAACACTGACGAGGATTTATCCGCGCAGGTTATTGTAAAATATAATTTTAAAACTCCTTGTGACTTAACTAGTGACTTGACTACTAGAACACGGATCAACGTCATAACTTTTGACTGTCAGGTGTATTAGGTAAAGTAACCGCAGGAGGGAGAATGTTCCACACTGGGTAAGGGAGCTGGACCCGACTCCTACTGACCCCTGCCTCTTTTGGCGTCGACCTTGATAAACGTGGTGGATATTCAGGGCGGAAAAACGTTCTGCGCAAGCTTCTGCGCATCCCTTATCGCAGGCTCAAGGCGGGCTTTTCTGACGTGGTGGATATAGGTTCTTGTACAACTAACAATTATCTCTATGCACTCTTCAAAATACAATATTCAATGGCAGACGCTCTGAAGATACATGACCAGAGGACAGCGCCAGATGTGACAAATGCTTTACGCTTGGTACAAAAAAAGGTTTAGAGACATGGTGTTGACATTCTAAGAAAACGAAAATGTTACCTGTAGAATCGCACGAAGAGGAGCGTTCTTCATGATTTCGGGAGAAAGGAGTGTTACGTGAACCGTCACAATAGTGAGTTTACGCAATAGAAGGGCGGAGGAAAGAGGATGGCAAAACATCTGTGTGTGACAGACGTGACAGGGCCATAACTTGCGTGTTTTGTCGTGATCTTCACTTAGCATTACTGTGTTCTGGTCTTTTGCAAAAAGATCTGTTCAAAGGAAGGTGAAGTTTGGCGGATTTTCTTTTTCAAACAAAATTGATGTCACACGAAGTTGGCCGTTTTCTTTCCTTTGCCGTCCTGTTGCGTTGGTTAGTTCATTCTGTCTCATGAACGCACCCACGTATCTTTGAATAAAGCTGAATTAGCTCGAAACGCCAGGCGTCTTCCCGCTCTAATCTCATAAAAAAGAGATTTTAAGACGTCTGCGAGAAGGCGACTGACACTTTAGACTGAATAAAAACTTTAAAAAAGTAAAAAAATACTTTGTCTCAAACTGTAGGGAAGTTCGTGGTTTCTAACTTGTCGTCTTCTCGAAACAGTACTTTTTACTTGGTACATGTACGCATATAAAATGTAATTCGTCATCAACTTGAATTCTTTGTCCCGCATATTCATAGTAATTAATATACCGACTCTTAAAGTTGATGTGATACAATCACTTAGAGCCCAACCGGGCACGAAGGCCTTACCTTCTAACAATCATTTGCAGACGCGGCATAAACGATGCTGCATGATGGCAGTTCTGTAAAAAGACCCATTTTCCTTTCTGTTGGTAAGCTTTAGTAATTGCTTCATCTGCTCTCGGTCCTTGTCCTCTTCCGAGTGAAATCATGTCTAAATGCAACGCAGACCCTCGAGTTTCTTTTGCAAAGCGCATAAGCTGTGATGTTGGATCAGAACCTGCAAAAAGTTGAATAGATTTTATTTCTTTTAGGAAACGTTAATGTAACGCTGCCCTTATGTGCGAAGATTCAGCCATTATAATAGCGCTGAAACCATTAAGCAGCTGTGTTCGATCTTGAATTACATCTGGCCACCGTTACGATGCCAGATAGCAGTTCCCTGATCAAACGTTAAGGCCAGTCACAGGCCCTTTTATTGAGTGCAGCGGCTCAAGGGAAAAAAGTCAGACATGGCAAGCCAAAGGTACCGTCAGTAACGTTTTTACGCGGATTCGAGCAAATCACAGGATAACAGACTTACCAGGAGAAAGAATAAAGATGAGTGGTTTTCGGTTACTGGACTCTTCGTAGATCTCCTGCAAGTTAAAGTCCACGCTAGTGATGAATTTAGAACCCATCTGTTCTTCAACAAACAGCCTGACGGAGTCAAGCAGGCACTCAGGACGAAGTACTTTAACCACTACCAACCGCTGGAACCTGGTAAGCGCAGACGCGTCCCAACCAAGGTGTGAAGCACGAAGACCATCTTTACCTTTTGAAAAATAATAAAATAAAAGTTTCTAAGTTCAACGAATACGTGGATGAAACCTCTAGGTATCTGGAAAACTAAAAAGCTCGGTGACTTCTTTAGCCAGTAGAGGGGTACATAGTGTACATACTCCCCCTTTTCAAGAATTAAATCAACTGCTGATACGTAACAGTTTCCACAAATTTTATTATTTCTATTCGCTGTTAATCGTCTACCTTTAAAGGGACACAGTCAGCTATGTGACCGCGCTGACCTGGACACTACTTTTGTCAGTTTAGAAAAGAGTTTACCTTAACCCGAAATCAAATGAACGCGTCGGCTACATCTAGAAATCCGCTTCAATCCTTCCTAGTGTTTCATTTGATCCTCGATCTTTTACAGAAAACCTCTTTTTGAACAAACTTTAACTCATCCTATGACATTACATTTATTATATTTATCATATTTGGTTAAAAACAGTATCCAAAGGAACATGAACAGAAGAGGTGAGAAACGCGTAGGCTCCGAGCGGGAGAAATCGCTTTCGTTTACCAAATTAACAAAAGAAATGAATCAATAACATTGGCGAGCAAATAATCGTTATATGTTTTTGGAAAATCGATGGAAAAGGTTACATATGTTAGGAAAATCAAACTTTCTCGACCCTGAACCTTCGACAATGATTCATGCCGACTCCGTGTCATTCCTCACCTCTACTGATCATCGAGTTCAGAAGTATTCGTCGATGTTTGGCTTTTCCTGGACAAATCCATCGATGAATTCTTAATGGTATATAAAAAATGTGTGGTCTGATGTGGCTTAAGGTCTATAATCACGATTTGGGCTTGTAAATTGTTCAACTCAACAAGGTTTGTTTTGAGTATTCCGGATACGCTTCTCACTTTCTGTTCCACGCTCGTGTCTTGTGACATGCAAATCAGCTAAGAAATGGTATCTAATGCGCATGTGCATCAGCTGACTGTGTCCCTTTAAATCCATTACCAAATGAATATCTTCTATATTGTATCCCACTGTGGTCCACTCTCCTTCAATTCTAGAGAGTAGTTTGCCCGTTATCGTGAAACTAAGGACACGCAACATTATAGCCTCAGCTAATTGTCTTGTTTCAGCAAGCAGTATGCATAGTGCTAAGTTAAAGACATGAGCATCAAATTTCCTAAAAAAGGACAAAGTAACAACGTGGAAGGAAAGTTTAGCATGAAGTATGAAGCAAGAAAAACAACGGAATATTCAAGTGAAACTTTCAAAGGAGATTTCTGATATGAAGGACACCATTGCTTGACACTACTTTATACAGCGTGGCAGATACACGTTTAGCTGATATGGCAACATACCTTCTCTGACAACAGACGAATTCTCAAGAAACTTGAATGGATTTTCAATGGCTGAGAACTTGCTCCAAAAAGCACTATTGGTAGTGATGTTACTGCACAGGCCAGCAAAGGCAGAAATGGAAGATGACAGCTGAAAACATTCCTTCCACGTGGACTCGTTGATCCATTTTGCAGGAGACTTGTTCATTCTTGACATAAACTGCCCCATACTCCCACCAGCTTTCGAGTGAGAAGCTGTCGAAAACACAAACATTAACGTCATTCATTTCAGTACAATTTACCGAAGTAATTCTTTGTAGCGTTCACATCAAACAAGTCGACAAACTAGTCCTTTTAGTGGGAAAACATAATGCACAAGGCAAGATGTTTTATTTGCTTTTTCATATAGAGGTGGTTTCTGTAAGAATAAGGCAGTGCTGCGTAAGTTTTTAAGTTGTAAGTTCTTCAAGCCACTTACCTATAACACGACATAACTTTTTCCCGACAGATATATCGAACAGACTTGAAGTTACAAAACAGTTGCAACCATGCAGAGGAGAAGAAGAGCTAAATAGTCTTAAGTTTATTTAAATGATCCCATTATAAGATTACTTCAACAGACTTAAGTTAGAACCACAAGAAACTGTTGTTCAGCAGTCGTTTTCATTTTAATAGGCCAAACATTTTTACTGCCCAACACAATAAACAGCTTCCAGATCAAAATAACAGAGCCAACAGCCATTACAAACAGTTCAACACGAGCAAACAGCACAAAAGCCTTAAAAGGTGACTCGAAATGTTTTTTAGGGTCAATACCTCCCAAGTTTGAGTGTAAACTACGCCGTCAATTTGTTATGACAACTCCGATGTCATTGAAACCCTGATCATAACAAATTTTCATCTTTATCAAAATAGCTGTGGTGGTAACGTTTCCAAATCCTTGTTAATGGCGACGTAGTTTATACTCAAACTTGGAAGGTATTGACCCTAAAAAACACTATCAAGCCACCTTACTATATATAAAAAAATGCATTACTGAGTTACAGGAAAGTAGGATTCACTTAATAAATTACATCAAGAGCAAAAAACGGGAGAAAATATCACACAACTCAACGTTTTATTTGTGGAACAAAGGACTGCAATCCCACCTGCTCTGGTACTAGCTGATGGAGATCCTCTGTCCAAGTCTTCCTCGGTTTCGAGTCTGTCTGTAATAGCAGCAACTGCTGATCCCCTAAGAAACCAGTTCCACTCCTCCTCCTTAATAGCTGCATCATGTGATTGCATCACAGCGTGTCGCTTAATGCCCGCACACAACATAAAAGAGAACGTCAACTTGTGCCGGGCAAATAACGCGTACGAAACTACACGGTAGACACTTTCTGTAAGCAGCTCCACTAAGGCTTGGAGATACTCTGGCAGGGCGTTTGCGTCCTTAGGTCTAAGCACGGTTTGCCTTAAAAGGAAAAAAAAAACTTTGTTTTAATTAACGAGGTTAAATTGGTATCCAGTTCTATGGGGCATTCTTTTCCATAACAAAGCTGCAATTATATAAAGCTGCAATTTTACCGCACTTAACTTACCGTCACCTCACTTGGCACTTCTGCAAGGCTAGCGGCAGAAGAAAGCTTGAGCGTATACAGGAAAGAGGACTCAGGGCAGTATTTAAGGATAAACATTCTTGCTATGAGAAACTACTGGCAAAAGCAGACATACCATCGTTGTACAACAGACGATTACAGGACATTGCCATCTTCATGTATAAGGTTAAGCATAACTTGTTGCCACAGGGGCTTTGCAATCGTTTCCTATTAGACCACGGCCCATATAACTTAAGAAAACGAGAATTTGTTATAATACGATTCTCCTCGGTTACTTACGGAAAACACTCACTTCGTTACCTAGGGCCCAAACTGTGGAACGATCTTGCTCATAGAATTAGAAATCCCCCCTCTCTAAAACAATTTAAAAACATTGTACGCAATCAGGATCTCACTGCCCTAGCTGGAAATGTCAGTGACTGTCGAGGCTGCAACTTATGCCGAGAATGACTGGCCGTTTATAGATAATTTTTACAAATGATTTGAATAATTTTAATATTTTAATGTAGCTTAGGATACACAATTTTAATATATTTGTAGTTTTTTCAGTTAAGTCAACATATTTGTTAGTTTTCTTGTAGTATTTATAGTAAGTGAATGGTTTTAATTAGGTTAGTTAGGTGTCCACAATTAGTAGAGGGGACGTTTCTCCTCAGCTACTCCTTTTGACACGTTAATAAAGTTATTATCTTATCTTATAACTACGACCAACATCTTTTTCCAAGGCTAAAGTTCACTCATCAGATAATGTATTTACATTCGGCGGAGCTAAACGTAGTGGCAGTGACAGAGAATGTAAATACTTTCCTATTGGTATGAACGCACGTGAGCCGCTATGGCCTAAAGGTGATTCCCTGGTTTTGCACTGCGCATCTCTTACTGCGCATAACAAGATGGCCTCAGTAAAAAGAGCATGTGAAGTAACATTATTAAAATGAAAGTGACCGAAGAGAAACGGTATTGCAATTTGTACTTGCGGTTGTTTCTTGCCGAGGTGAGACTCAATACGCGTGTTGCTGAGTTCGACTTCCTCAGGGAGAACCTCGATAGTGGATGTTTAATTTGTGCTTATTCACTTTGATTTTCATATAAACGCTTTCTCTATAACATTGTGTCCTAAATATGATATCTCGATGTAAATTCTGTAAACGGGTTTTTTAACACTTTCTTCCTACTTTCGCATACATTCTACTTTGAAACTCGCCCCAGTCCATTCTCAAAAATCAAGGAAAATGCATTTGGTGCGCACTTTCTGCAGCTCTACCGCCAAAACGAGTAAGGTGACCCCCATTCTTTATTTCATGATTTTAATGAGGACAGTGCTTCCTTTCGGTGAGAAAAAAATTGGCACAAATCTATGTTCAGTTTTTTGGCAATTTTACTAAATTGTACGGATCGAGCTATCACATGTCGAATAGCGCGTGTCCAATTTAATTCTACTTGGGAGCGTAAAGTAAAAACAAGGGCATTAAGAGGCATTTTTCTAGTACGTAAGTGGATAAACAATACATTAAAGTCAAATTCTGTGCGATACCACATGTATCATTGAAAAAATCTTTCCTTTTTGTCTAGTTTTGGGCTGCGCGCGGTTTTTCTCAAAGGGTCCAAAATATCCGTATTTGTCGGCATTGTGACGTCAAAACGAGCACGGTGACCCCCACTTTTTATTACCTTTTTATCATCTTCTTGACTTGTTACATCAGTGTACCAAGTTTCATCTACAATCTATGTTAGATTCTTTTACTAGGGAATCACCTTAATTGACTCTATTGTTATCAGGTATATAAGGTTTTGACAGTTGTAATGTATTCATCTCAGCCCTCGAACTATCAACTTTTATTTATTTTTCCATTGATTTTTTACCTCTAACCCCCAGAGGTTGTGCGACTGCATCGGTTGGGGAATACGTTCCCAATTTTTTCCCATTGGGTTTTTTGGGTTTTCGTATCAGGCGGCGCACCTGAATAGTTTAGCCTGAGTGACTTTATTTAGGAATATTTGTATGTTATTCTTTAGTTATGATGTTGAACTTTGTATGTTATTTGGACGGCATTAAACACTCAGGCTCCACAGTTCGAGCTGCACACCCATTCCCGTCTCTTAGTCGTGAATATAAATAGGAACTAAGGGCGCTTTCCATTTATCAGAACTGGCCGGCCGGACCATTGCCGGACCAGTCAGTAAGCAAATAAAATCAGCTTTTTCCAAAGGGTTTTTTCTGAAAAACCATCTCCTTCCTGCATACTATTTAGGATTTGACTGATCTGGCTGGATAGTTTTGAATAAAAGTGAAATTCCCATTACCACGGGGATGTTCTGGCCGGTCAGTTCTAACAAATGGAAAGCACCCTTTAAGTCGACGTTTTCTCCTAAACGAGTACGCTGATGTATGGTTTTAACAGCATAATTTAGTATCAATTCCCCGTGAACTCAATAACTTTAAAAACCTCACCATGAAATTATACGTGTTGGTTATGTTTGACTCAATACGCACTGTACCCAATTGCCATATATGGAACATTAATTGGCATCTAGTACTCCCTACAACTACTATAAGTGATCTGAAGTGTTCAACTAGGACGGCACCTGAGAAGTGTTAAATGGCTCAACCTACGTTCACTCCATTTCTTTCGCAGAAACGATTTTCACGTTTTGATCAATTAATGGAAGCGGCAAATATCACGGTAAGTTTTTACGAGAATGGTGAGTTTGAATTTTGTTACTTCGGAGAAATCATTAAAGCTAAGGGCAAGTAAGTTTATGGAGAAATAAAAATTCAAATTACCTCCGTTTGTATCCAGGCCTACTCACGGCCACCACCTTATCTTTTCGGATTGGTCGTAATGTTCCCGCGCTTCCAGGCGCAATAGGTGACTCACTTCTTTGCGCATGCGTGGGATCTTGAGCTGATTCGATGCAATTCTCAAACAGGTCTGTGAACCAGGGCAAAGAAAACTGATACATAACATCCACGTACGCTAAATCCGTGATAACAAAGTAGAGAACTGCTCCGCGTGTGGCCAATGGAAGGTATCTTTCTCGACTGACGTTAATATGCTCTTCTGTCTCTTCTGATTGCATCACACGAGTATGAATAACATCGGCCATTTTCTTGCTCTCATCCAGAGTTGTTATGAGATCTTCATCATCAAGTATATTACCTATTAATAGAATAAAAAAATCCCTTGCAATTAGCCCGCTCAATATTAGCAATACAAACTCAGCACTAATGGTCAAACGTAAAGAGTTCTGTGGTTAATAGTATTGGCAAATAGCATTACGTTTGCCCCTAAAAATACGAGGAGCAGAAAATGTCTCAAGGATTAAAACCTTGATAGAGCCTAACACAAAAAGTACCATCAGATTTACAATGCTATTTAAATAAAACTATGGATAGATAAGTAATATTAAACACAACCAATGAATGTCAAGCATCAGGACTTTAAACTGGATCAAAAAGAATTTCAAAGGGAGTTTTACTGCTTTCGCGGCAGCACAGCTGTAGAGCTGCTTACAGAAACTGAATTAAACTCAAAGATCTCAAAGATGACGAGCTTTACAAAACATGGGAAAAAATAGAAGAGGCTTAATAAGAGCAAAAATGATTAGCACTGTGTAACATGCCCTTGAGTCACTAACAAACAAAGAAAAATTTGAACGACGAGAAGCGATGATGATTATTTACCATGTTTACATTCTGTAATACCAAATGTTTGTATTTAAACAGAGTACTTATTACTAAAAAGTACGAGAGGGAAATTACCACGCGACGAATGAAGCAAAGACAATGAGCGATCTTCCAAGTCTCTTAATTTATAGCGATCCGTGACCAGGCCATGCATTAATTCCCTCCTACTTTCTTCAAGTTGAGGTCTCTCCTTCTGAACCACGCGTAACAGTAATTGGTCCTGTAGTCCATCTATCGTGACAGTGAAGTTAATGACCGTGACTTTGATACACACTTCCGGAAGGAAGTGAGGGTTGGCCAGAGGTGTGGTCATGTATAACCGGAAGTTGCTGTTGTACTCAATCTCTGTTTCACCGATCATTATCATTGTGTGATTGCCTCGCTGTATTGTGTTTTTATTCAGTATGGGATTGAGGGATGGGTCAAGGTTTTCACTCAAATCCTAAAAAAAAGGAAAGAAAAGGACGCATTTTTAAGTGGCGAAGGTAACAAAAGAGAAGCTCCGTGGTTCAAAAAATGGGAAGAAAACGAGTGAAAAAGACAATCCTGATACTTCCTCTCCCAACAAAATTTCAAAAAAACTTTGCGGTTAATGTTACGAACGGCTTAGTTCAAATAATGGCCCAACGGCTTCAAATGAAGACTCTGAATGTTTCAACGCTTGCGCTAAACTGGATGAATGACGTACCTCAACTAGTACTGGTTGACCTAGCGGAATGGCACTCTCCAAAGTCCGTATATAACTTGGATCTGAAGCTTTGACAATTTTTAGCCCGTTGTCTCTTTCGGTCTGTGATATCCAATGGGATGCTTGCTCCTGCGGGTCAATCAAAAGTGGCCAGCGGCGGCAGTGCTTCATAAGAACTGCGTTTTCGATAGAGTGTCTGTCATGCGGCAAGCCTTTGTTCAGCCAATTTTGAATTTCAATTGGCTCAGAGAGAAAACCTGTTAGCTCAAAGTTCTTAGAGACGGGGATATTTTCCGTTATACATAGCTGCAGCCAGTGAGACAGAAGCCTGTTTCTGTAAGATGACGTAAACGCACCCAGATACGCGATAGCAGCTGAAGAAACAAGAGTATCGCCTATCAAACCTTGGGCGTGTTCTTCTTGGGTATTCACTGATTTTCTCCACCGAACCTGTGCAAATATATAATAACAGTTGATCTTAAAAATCAATCTGCAAGAAAAGAGTATTCCAGAAATTCCTAATATCTTAGCACTAACAGAAGAGAAACACATATGACAGTTGACTAAGGCCGCCTGCTTTAGCGACATCACTAAACACACGTAACAATCAATTCAACTAAAAGGAAAGTTATTCTCCTATTCTTTTTCTGATACATTTGATTATTAAACCCCAATAATTCCTTTATGAAGAGAGAGTTAGAGGCGACCTTTACAGCTGTAACAGTGTCTATCTGTAATAGGAATGACGGTTTTAGTTTTGGTTTACATCTCTAGTCTTAATGAGTTAAACAATTGTTGGAGACGTCTTAGGTGCAAAAAACTGACTGCCAATGAGATGCAGAAAAAGCCAAAGGTAAGGAAAGCACAAGCGAAGTGGTCATGTCAACAGAGTTCAATGGAGACAGCAAATAGAATCATTGATTTTTAACGAGGAAGGTCTTTGTAAAGTACCTGTTCCTCGGCCAGGGATGTCGTGAGTACTGAAGCCCTCTCAAGTCTGATAATTGTCAACTCCTTCTTCTTTTTGAGTTCTTCCAACTGTGCTACACTGTCATCATATTGCTGTTGTAACAGTTGAAGCTGTTCTTGGATCTTCAGTAGACTTGCCTTTAAACAACATTGTGAAACAATAATAAGGGTAGATTTCCACTGCCGCGTAATCATAATAGACTTTATGTGCGTGCATAATTGAAATAGACACTGTATGAAAGGAAAAGAGTATAAGTGACAGTTGAACCTCGCTCAACTTTCACCTATACCCTAATATGTGCGACCTTTCATATATCGCCTATTGCCATGCCGAACAATATTACCTACGAAACTGTTAACATTTATTTGAATCCACTACTAAAGCAGTAGGGGTTTTTTACTTTTGAGGCCGGATGAAACGTGGAGGTTTGGTTTTCTGAATTCCAAGGGCTTTCACTTTTGGTACAGCCTTCCAGCTATAAAGACTAACCCCCTCTAACCTCGTCACTGACTAATCGGAAGAGAAAAATGGAGGGAGGGAAGAATGGGGATAACCGCAAGATCCAAAGGGGGCCCACGAACGCGGTAACAAGCACTTGGAGCAAGGCTGACCGACAGCACGAGATAGCGCCCTATGTTGTTAAATGTGTTAATTTTCACCGCATTACATGCATTAACTCTACAAGGTAATGTACATTAGTTGTGACACACGAAACGCTGCTTATCTTTGTGGCGTAATTCCGTTATTAGTTATTACAAAATTTCTGGGACAATTTTTCACTGGAAATGAAAAAAAAAACGGTTATCGGTTATGATTGACTGAGGTTTCATAAGAGTTCTAGAACTGGCTTGTAGTGCTCGCAAGGATTTTTGGGACAGCTGTTTCCTTCGTCTATCAACATCGTCAATCAACGGTGCATTTGTCCACTCAAGATATGATTTCCGGTCTTGGTTGGGACCCTCTTAAGACGAGAAGAGAGAAGCATATCGTCAAACTTGTCAAGAATTGTCTTGATGGACAAGCTCCAAGTTATTTCTCAGATTATTTTCGAGGGCGAACTCATGATATTCATGACTATGACACTAGGTCTAAGGATAGGCTATCTATTGATAAAGTCAATCTCGAGTTGACTAAGAGGGCCTTTTTTTATAAGGGGGCTACCCTTTTTAATGATTGTATGTAGTTTTGTTCATAAGGAGGCTACCTTCTTTCTTTTATTGATTATAATTTTATGTTCTGTATCCTAGTTTCGTATATAATTAATGTTTTTATCTTTCTATTTATTTATTTTTATACAGGACCCATATTGATAGCAGTTTTTATAACTGAAATGGTCATCCTGTTTAAACATGTTATTATTATTATTATTATTATCAAATCCGTCTGATTATGACGTTTAATCAATGGATTACGCACCTGCTTTTGTTGTAAGTTTTCTTTAGCAATGGTCAAAGCTACTTGTGCTTCTTCACATCGCCTCTGTTTTGGTTGGACGATCTTGTAGACCTCAGCATAATTCTCCAACGCTAGCACCCATTGACACATGGACTTACAAGCTACTGAGATCTTACCAACTGCTTCTGGGTTAAACTCCGGGTGCTGGGTGTACCGCTTAAGACGAGTAAACACCTACATTTACCAGCAAGAAGAAGTTGAATAATAAATAATTCATAATTCGAATCAAGCATTTGCTAATACATCTAAACTCAAGATACAATCCAAAATTCAAGTAAGAGCACCCAATGCAGTTTTAAATTCAAATTCAGTTATGTGACGTCGAAGGTAACAAAACAGGGGCGAGACAGACGAACACACATGATTAAGCTCTGAGTTAAAATCGTTAAGTTAAACCATCATGGATTTCATTATCGGCTTGCAAAGCCAAAATATCCTGCCGATTCTCTTTTGTTTTTGTCCTACTCGGTCATCAGGTCTTAGTATATTTTGTTCCTGTGATTAACCAATAACTTGAAGTCAAGAGCTTGTAAGAAACGAAAATAATTACCAAAGCCTTTTGCCCTACAATCGTGACAAAAACGTCTTAGGAAGAATTTGCATTTGTGGCGCGATCTTGAACTATACATCCCAGCCCCTCTTCCAACCCCACATAAAAAAGTTGAACCATGTATCAACAATTTTTCCGGTGTTTCAACATTTAAAAAAGTGGGGAATCGGGAACTGCAAGTCTTCTTGAAGAAGATAGCACTTCTTTATAAAGACATCTCATGAAATTACAGGGAAATATGAATACTGCAACACCGTCCTAAGGACTTTCGTAGGCTCTAACCGGATCCCTAAAATCACGGTGTTTCCAAAATATTTTACATTTTCTGACTTGTCTATGCGGTGCTTATTTCAAAGCAGCACAAATTCCTATTTGCGATTAAGAGCAATACCAGTGATTTTGTTACAAATAGTTATGGTGAGTCCTGGGAATCATCTTGTGAACAAATCATGAGTCCCAATTCAAAAACCATTGAGTCCCAATTCAAAAAACAAAAAGTGCTAAATTAAAAATGCTTGGGCCTTTATGTGACCAGACAGATAAAAGCTATTCTTTTTTAAAGCACAACGAAGACTAAAAGAATTATGCGGCGTCGTTAAACAACAGCCACAAGAACAGCAACAGAAATCACACGAACAGGATATACTACAAAAACATCTTCAGATCGATCGATCTTTGCGTCTTACGGGACGCATACCATGAACTTCAGTTTTTTGCGTCTTTCAAGATTTTTATGCGTCAGGGACAGAGGAACAAAACCACTGCAAAACGAAAATTTTTCACGTACCTTATCCGGGACACTGTTCTTATCATAGCTAACAAGCTTCTTCAGGAATCCTGGATCACTCAACAGAAGTTTAGCAGAATTCCAATCAGGTTTCTGTTGCAGCAGTACACACACAGCTGACAGTACTGTCATCACCATAGTGGGAGGCTTGGTGTACACGCGGATTTCTGAAATGTCCGACTTGTCCAAGGAATCTAGGGCCACAATAGCTGCTTCCAGCTGCGGTAAGGCTCCCTCCAGGTCCCGCTGTGCTTCCTCTGCTATGGCCTGCACCCTCATCGCTTCCTCGTTCATGATTTCTTCCTCTTTTTGCACCACGCTGTGAACCTGATCTACTGCTTCCTGGTCACTTGCTAGCTGCTCCAACAGCTTCTCTGTGTCCTATTCGCGAGGAGATTTTACAGTGAAGAAACGTGAGAGGAAAAAAATGAACAAATGAAATATTCGATAAAAGAAAGAAAAAAATTAATCTGGTTAGTGATCTGGTAAGTTTAGCTCTATCATTATTTAGAATATTGTCTGTCACCAGACTCACATTGACAGACACTGCTAGTAAACTTTCTACTCGTAATGAACTGAAAGCTTATGATTTTCTTAGTTCAAATGTCTTAGTCTAACCGGCGAAAAACCTTATACAATGAATAATGTATCTTCTGCCCCCATCCCTAACTCTTCACATGGCAGGGCGTTGTTGTTTGACGAGTGTCAATGAAAGCTGGTAACGATTCGTAATTCCTCCCAAGACTCTGGAAAATATTAGCTTTAAAAATGTTAAAAACTTATACTACAAATTGCAATACTCTTGCAACTTCGGTAAATAGTCAAAGAGGCTTTTAAGTTGTGCTGATTATGTCAACTTCAACAAGTTTCTTTTCAAAGAACACAGCACAAGAAAGTAATACAAACACAAACAAAGACAAAATAAATTTTACATTATTGCAGACTTACTACATACCTTGGCCTTCTGTTCTAGTTTAGGCCCCAGTTGTAACAGCTCCGTCTGCATAGTACCCACCAAAGCATTGGACTCGGAAAGCTTCTGCAATCCTATGCCTAGCCTATCACGAGTGAAACTAAACTCTGCTCGCTTTTGGTTCAACTTGGACAAATACAATCGCACAAACTCCATGTAGCTGGTAGGCGTGGTATAGTATCGCCTATGTAGCTCGTCATAAAACTTCTGTGTTTCCTCCTCCACACTTCTGTACACTTCAACAAAGACTTTTGACATACTTTCTTTTAGAGTACTATTCGATTCTTGTTCTTTGTCCAGCTCTGAGGTCTCAAGGAAAGAAATGGCGACAGACCGCAGCGCATCCAGGGGCCACTTATCAAACCAATCGATAATACAGCAGTTTATCAGGGGAGGGTAGAGGCGACAGCGTCGACGAAAACTTGTTCCCGCTGGGGTTGTGGAAAGTACAACATGTAGCTTTTGCTTGACACGTTGAAGAAAAAATTGAAAGATTGCTTCTTTTGTGTCTTGAATGCCTTTATGGATGGCTTCACGTTTTAGATCCAAAGAAATGCGCTCAAGATCTTCGTGATCGAAGAGACCTGAGATTTCACTCCCGCTTAGAACTTTGGTGATGTCTTCAAGAAATTCATCCTTTAGGAAATAAAGGAATGACGATGCTAAGAGTCACTGTTATTAATTCACAATATTTCGCCGTTTCTGGTTCCGTTGGCTAAAATCCCCTGGCTAATTCTTCATAACCAACCGGCGATTATATTATTATTATATTCACAATCTCACAGTTACATCGAAAAATTTTTAAGAACAATTTGTCCGCTGCTTCCTTAGCAGTCTTTCTAGGCTATTTCACAATAACGCCCTCACTGATAACACAGCAGTGACAAACAAGAGGGGGGGGGGGGGGGGGGGAAAGCAATCCTGCGGTACGAACAGGATGGGTAATTGCTGATATTATTTTATTTTCCTGTCGCCTTTGGTCAAAGTTCGTTAAAAATGTGTCAGACCTAAAACTAGCCTGGGATCACGCCCCTCAGTGGGAAGAAAAGCGAATAACGGGATAAACAACGTCCCTCCACAATCGCCGCTCAGGTCACCTTTTTCTTCGAGGTCGCCCCGTTATTCGCCCTTTTTACCCACTAAGGGACCTAGTCCCAGGCTAACATAATACTGGACTTTCAAGGTTATAACATCAGCCACTTGCAGCAAAAAGTCTCTTCCAACAGTTAAGATCATGTTAACCTTCGTGGGTGACTAACCCTGTGTAGTACCCATGAGATATGCAAGAAGAACCCACTTACCTTAACCAAATTGTCAGTCAAGAAAATCACGGTATTGTCACCCTTAACTCCTGCACGTATAGAAGCCTTCTTAAGATCCTCTCTAAACTCCTGGAGGCTATAAGTGCGTGACACAAAAGGTCTAAAAAAGACGCAGTCTTCAATGAACGCCGCCAGTTGGGCAACCGTGGCTTTGCCTGTACCACCCACTCCCACCATGTGTAGGTGCTTTCCAGGCTGACGAAAGACGCGTGCGGCACGTGTCACGTGCTGGACTGCCATATCGAAGAATACAAAGCGGTGCTCCACACTACCCCCTGACAGGTTAGCTTTGTCGTAGTATTCCTGTCAGCAAAAAGAAAGGAGGTAAAAAGTAGAAGGTTTCTACCTCGTGTAATTTTAAAATCTTATTACTGTTCCCTAGAATAGTTATGATTAAAGAAGTACGGGGCTACTAGACTTTGGGTTTGCTGACAATTAAACACATTCCATAACTCAGTACAGTTAGACTGAGAACAGTTTATTATTTTTCTTTCGAGTCACGGAGATAGAGAGCACGCGCGAGGGGCAATCTCTCCTCCCTTTTACCATTAATTTGCATTATCTCGCTCGCCGCGCGTGGCATTAGTAGTATACTAGGGTCAAAGATAAGCCTCGTTGGTGTCGAAGTAAGTGTCGAGTTAGGTCGAGGTAAATCATTAAGGTGGCTGAACACAGTTTTGCGGCAGTCAGCGGTAACTCACGTGACCGCGCGTGTTTTAAATTAGACAAACAAACTTGGCGGCGCAAAAAGCAAAGGTACACAGAAGACGATTTCTTAAAATCTACTCATTAAAATTTTGTGATATTTGGCAACGCAAGAAACGGCTTCCTATATCTTAGTTTTATAGCGCTAAAACTCAGACATAAACAAAACACAGACAGAAAGTGGAGTTGACTCGACCCTTATGCATATTAATGATTTACCTCGACCTACCTCGACACCAACGAGGCTTATCTTTGACCTTGCCAAGTCCCTGTACGGCGTTTTCCCAGTCCCTCTCGGTCAATTCATTTCGGTGACGTATCCGAGGCGGAAGGTCGGACGCTCACATTTTCGATCGGACCACGTGACCCAAAACGCTGTGGCCGCGCGGAATAATGAGGCCTAAGGACTAGGCAATCTTTGACCCTAGTATACTACTACGGGCGAATCCCTTTTGAGGCAGCACCCGCAACAGTTCCTGTCAGCGACCTTAATTATTAGAAACGAGAGGGTGCATATTTTTAACGGAATATCTACTATACACATACGAGTGAGGCAAGTGTATTTAAAGTAGGAATCCGGGACCGGATTCACGAAAAGCTCTTAGGATAAGGTCCCTTCCCCCAGCACAGGTACGATAAAAAGTTACAAGCGATCCACACGGGCGTTTATCGGCGGTTCAGGGTCGAATGGGTTATGAAAGGAAATAAAGATGAAAGAAACAAACCTCTAATATCTGTGGCAGTTGTTCGTGATGCCTCACAAACCGATATGCTCGAGATCCGTGAGGGGAACTACTCTCTAGAAAGTCACCAAATATTAGCGGCGTTTTCTCCAGCTCCTCTGCACTCCAGCGAGACTTAAACCCATTATGGAGCTGATCAGAAAGCACCTTGTAAAAGAATCGCCGGTCGGCATCGTTGGTAAGGCGATCGTGTAATACTCGAGAGGCTTCGTGACCGAGTAGCTGGCAGCAGTGGTCACGTGAAGTTATGACAGACGGGTGGGCTTGGAGCAAGCCTTCTATCACCTTTAATAAAATACCAAGAAAATAACTGAAAAGTTGCTTTACTTTACTCTACAAAATATTTATAAGAAACATGCTTGTGGGAAATGAAATTTTCAAAGTAATACTCCACTACATCCACTACAAACTAGCCACATGTAACGAACTAACAAAATG
This sequence comes from Porites divaricata, assembly GCA_038088405.1. NCBI lineage: Eukaryota > Metazoa > Cnidaria > Anthozoa > Scleractinia > Poritidae > Porites > Porites divaricata. Next base: position 11,515,828 of record JBBMOI010000011.1, read on the forward strand.
TTTACTTGCCTTGTTAAGGTCTCGTAGATTAAAGGTATAGTGAGATTTAGCAGGGGTAGGGAGTAGATTGGCGCTCAGGTTAAAGTAAAGTCCCATGGCAGTGATGACCAAGTCCTGACACGCGTTTCGTACTTCAGGGGTGAAGTCAGCTTTCTCAAGGAAGCGGCCGAGCTGCGTGGTGTAGATGTGCTGCAGCCACTGGTCAGAAGGATGCGGCAGACAAAGCACACTGTAAATAAATCGCGCTCGTCACATACGAAAATATTTTAAGTCATTTGGCGGTACGAAATTTCTCTACAGGATGCAGGAGTATGATTAGCGGTCTTAGTCGTGTTAATAATCCTTGAAATGTTTAAATCAGATGGACGATTTTTAAATAACTGGGTTGAGGTCGAACAGGTCGCAAAGTTAGTGGTAATGAGTTCCACTCAGGTATTGTGTGTGGGAAAAGGAAGATCTGTAACAGTTGGTATTTGATTGTAGTCGAAGATATGACAGATGAGAAGTATGACGTGATTGGCGACCACTTGGCAGGAGGGGTGAAGTGGAGATATCTGAAATTGAACCTGTAGTGAAATTTATGTGAATCTTTTCTGATTGGTTGTTTCTACTGCTGAAAAACCGTCGTCCCCAAACTCGTTTACTGGAGCAGTAACACTTCATAAATGCGCAACAATTCCTTACAATATCGTTATGACAATATTTACGAGTACATGCTTTGGACGCATTTCCCACGAACGTTTCTTTATCTTCGCCAGGAATTGGTCTATTTTCATACTAAAGAAAGAAAGTTACTACTCAATTTAAGAAAAGAGGAAAATTATAGGTCACTGTATTCGTGTAAGAGAAGAGAAATATTTACCTCGCTGCGAGCTCTTGCCTTAAGACAAAAGCCGCCACTTTTTTACCTACGCGCACGCTAAAACATTATGAAATTATGTGCAGTAGGGATTCCCAATGCAATGTTAGGGAATAACAGTAATGGCCGGACTCATAATCAGTCTCCCGTGGTTAGAGCACCCAACTGGTATGTAAGATGTTTGGCTTCGAACCTACAGTCGTAACATAACCAAGATTGAATTACTGTAACTCAAAAATTATTCAACAATGTGTGCTATGGAAAGTGCATTCTAGTCGGAACGGGTAAGAAATTACAACAACAGGGGTCTTTTTTGCATGAGCATACGCGACCGCTGAACAAGCGATGTACATGGAGGCTCACCACAGGCTCTGCCTTCATCAAAATCGCGCGTCTCAAAGCTATCATCACGATTATTTTGCTCGTTGGTCTTGGCGAATGTGCTCGTGATTTAACAAAATCTGTAGTTTGCAAAAAATATATAACATGTTCTTAACAAAAACGAAGTAGACCGCCTTTAACTTACCCGAGCCACTATCAAATTTCATCTCCCCACTTGACCTGGACATCAGCGCGCGTATATGTAGTGCCTGTAGGATTGCGCTGACCTCATCAAAGTCTAAACAAAGTGCCGAAATGTTTGTTGATGCAAGTAAACACTTTCAATTTCTTTGTTTTGAAATGGGAAAGGAACAGAAATATTAAAAATATTAAAAAATAGCAAATTTCAGCGAGCGGATTCGAAATGCGCAAAAGCCGGTGTTAGTTCAGCTGTGAATTAATATATGTTCTACAATTTCCCAGCACTTTAAAGCTACAAAATTAAGAGCACACGAGACGTAGATTAGTCACCTGGTGAGATGTTGGTGGTAGTCACTCTCTATGTCTCGAAAAATAAAAAAAAATGAATATCAATTAGACACAGTCAAAACTGTATTCAAGAGGACCGAAATTAAAGTCGAATCTTGTGACCGATTTTGATGAAACAAACGGTTAGGTTTCCCAAGAAGTACAGTAAACATGTGATGCCCACAAAAAGTTAAAAATTTTTTACAGCACTTAAGTTCTGGTTAAATGAAGATTCCTGTAAAAGATGCGTTACAATGTTAGTCCACGCAAAAACAAGAAGTTCTACAATTTTCCGATAAACAAACTTTGTATCGCTAAAATACTTAAGGGAACAACTTTCTATTCCAACTGTTAACGGCGTGGTAGTCGCCCGCTGATCGTTATTAATCCACTCCCGAAATATGGCTAAATCAGCTATCAACAAACTATTGACAGAAATCCTCTACGGTATCGAGAAACTAATTTACATCCGATTTATAGACAAACACTATATAAATAACATTTTGCTCAATAGCTACGCATCAGCAATCCATTCTATGGCAAACTCTGCGGTTCTTGAAGGGGAATCAAGACACGAATCGAGCGCCAAACAATAACAAGCAGCCATGTTCGTGTCAGACATCCTTGAGAAACCTGCTCTTTCACCTCGTTCAGCGCATCAGTCTCCACTTTAAATCACCAGATCTTTACTTATTTTGTACAACGAAGGTCCATCCTAAGTTCCTGCTACCATTTCAATCTCAAGGAAGCTTTCAAAGTGAACAATTAGGTTCTTATAACTATACACCACGGTCGCTGTCACTGGTCATGCAAAAAAGACCCCTGTTAATTACAACTTCTTCGCCGAAGATATGGTAATTTATCATAAGTTGTTACATACCTGAAATGCCTCAACAACCGATCGTTAATTGTGCTCCTGCTTCCCCCTGGGGGAGCACATGCCGCTAATAAAGTGACGTCATGGATCTCCTTCCACTGCAGCTTTTTTGAGTCATAAAACCCTCTGGAATCAAGGAACTGACGGAGCAATTCTAAAGGAGGTTGGGACTGGTATGGATCGGGTTGGGGCATGTTGAGGTCGTCAACAAACAGTACTACCTATAATTAAGATTTGATTATACAATTGCACTCAATTCTACGCAGACTGTGATTATTTTGGCCACTAACTATGATCTTGAAGAGCATGGACCGGAGCAAAAAGTTGTTACAGTAACGTAAGGAACTGCCACAATGTGAAAAACTCCGAAAACATCATGATAACGATCGCTAACTTCAGAACTATGACTACGAGTCAAGCCCTCATTCTTAATAAGATAATCACTTGCCGCAACAATCTAATACAGCATTCCTGTTCCACTGGTCAACAACGGGAAAGCTTGGCAGTTCAGGGAACATTCACTAGGTTTTAATTCTAAAGTCATAATCGCACTCAACCTGGTATACTCGCGTCCAAATGTTCCTACTCTAAAGCCTGCACTTACCTTTTTTCCTGGTCTGGGTCCCAGTACGTCTCTTCCTCTTTTCACCAGCTTGGATTCAATAAACTTGCGCGCTTTAGCTGAGCTTGTAAAAGCTGAGAAATGCATGGAGTTAAATACAACATCCAACTCACACCCTTCACCTCTTACTCCATCACGGTCGATCGACGTGATATCAATGATGCTGTCCACCAGGTTTTTACCTCCCGTTCGAAAAACGGCACCAAGAATTGTCCCTGTGCCAGTACCGGCCCCGCCTTTTTGAGACAGCCTCATTAAGGTGTCCTGTATCAAAGCGCTTTTACCAACACCAGTTTCCCCAGTTAGCAATACAGGTTGGCCTTTCAGAGCCATCAATGCAATTAGAAAAGCGTAGCGAACCGTGTCGACAGTTGGCACAAGAGAGCGGTCTATTTCAATTTGGTTTTTCAGTGGAGGTGGGTCATCTAACGTGTTAGTGGTGTCTGAAATGGCAAACTGGTTTGACACAGCCTTGGCTATCAATGCCCGAGTGGTAGGAACTAAATTGCTCCACAGGACAAAGTTCCCAGTATCCATATCAATATAGTAGTTGGCGATACTGTCATTCCTAGGGGGTAATTTAACGCCTATCGGGGTATCCGTTTCGAAAAGTTCAAGGACCAAAGAGTCAAATAGTTGCCACACAGCTGGAGCATTTGTCGACAGACGATCAGCCATTTCGTCATCTTTCACGTGGTCTCGAGAACACAGATTTCCACCAAAAGACCAGGTGAAGGCAAAAACAAACAATTTTCCTAAAAAATTCAAAAGCTGAGAAGGATTACGTTGGATAAATGACAGTCTATGACTACGGACTTCCTGATCAGAATCGTCAGCAAAGGTGACGGTTTTGGCTGAAGTTGTCTCCGACAATACTGTTTCATCGTCGCCTGTGTTTGGAGTTCCGCCGACGGTTAATCCTTCTTGACTATTGATGATTTCAATAAAGCCACTAATGATGTTGCACAGAGTCGAGACGATGCTAAGAGTTGGTGCTGTTACATATTGGAGTCTGTTGTAAGTTTTAATGAAACGAAGACCAACGTCTACACTGTGTTCAAACAGCTGGAGGAGATGACTGCAAGCTTCCTGTGGCAACTGTCGAAAAAAAGATCCCTTTGACATTGAAGCCAAGCACACGGCAATAAATAAAACAAAATAAAAATAAATAACGCATTTTCATTGTAATAATATACACGAAAAAATTACTCATTTCTGATTGGCTGAAAAGGAGTGCAGTTCTCCTGTAACACAAAGGCAAATTTGTAACACGAGTACAAATTACAAATGCTTTCTGGCTGACTGAAAAAAACAAACGAAACCAACGAGAGACAGTCAGATTAGAGCTGTTTTATGGCAACAAAATTTAAGATAAGACATGGGGGAAAATGACCAAGGGTTTCAGCAAACAACGATTTGATTTTGCATGCAAAACAGCATAGAACAGTTAAAAAATATTCCACAAACCCGAATGCAGTAAAAAGTACGTCTTTCTGGCTGAATGTATTGAAAATGTGGTGCTAAGAAAACATACTGTCAGCAAAATCGAGGAAAATGAGACTGAGAAACCAAGCAAGGTCTCCTCACCATTTAATCTCATAGCATTTCCATCTTGCATTGTAAAATTAATTATTTATATATGGCAAAATGAATGAATGAATGAATGAACATACTACGCTGAAGTGAAAAAAAAATTACCAAAACAAAAAACGGTGACGACCACAAGCCATCATAGCTACACTTGCCAGCCAATTAAATGACAAGGATACCAGTTTTCCATTAAAACAACAGGGATTTCAAGCCACGTACGTTGTCCGTTGAAGCAGAAAGGTGTCCGGTTGCTCTCTTTAACCCATTCGCCCCTGAACCGCCCGTGCAGATACCCCTCGTGACGTCATCAGTTTTAACGGTCAAGGTCAACTTTGAGCGCTAACTTGTGCAGAGGGAAGAGATCTTTCAAACCATACCAGAATGAGCACAATTCAGTCAAGGACACCCGAGAAAAAGGCAAAAAAACCATGCAAGATTGACCTGTAAAGCTCCATGAAAATCTTGTTCCATTGCCCACCTACCTTTCCTTTCACCTAATCCTAAGATCCTAAAAGCTTTCGTAAAAACTCTTCCCATCAAATGAAGCCTACTAAATGCCCAGCAAGAGAGAAAAAAAAATGAGCAAGAAAAGCGAAAAAAGAGGGGAGGAGAGAAAGGGAAAAGTAAAAGTCAATACTTTTACTTTTTGCTTTCTGCGCATGCCCGAACTTCGCAAACTGATATTTTGCATCTGGATCAGAAGGCCGTTAAGTGTACGACCAACCTCGTTCCCAGGTTCTCTCTCCTACCCGTCGAGAGACCCTGGTTCGGTCTGGTCACGTGTCTCCCAGAATCTGGGAGATGACAAACAAACGACTTGGGGGAGGGGCGGATAAGTGTGAGATTTGTCTCTACAAAGGGTAGACGTCGAGATCAGTGGAAACTGCGTATCCGACCTTGTCTAAATGGTCCTGTTTTTTTATAGTTCCCGGACTAGTCAAGACAAAACTTCGAACGCCGAATCCTTTGACAGCGAAAGCGTAACTTCCTGCAGAATATCTGGATGTTTATCGGATGTTGCAAAGGAAATCACGGATTCACCACCAGTCAAAAATATTTTAGGCGGTTGTATTCATACCGAAACGCAGTAGGCTTAAATTGCCATTTCTTTGTTATGGAGGCCACCTTTAGAAAGCAAACGTATGTAGTTTCAAAACTATGATTATGCAGTTCGAAGGGGGGTCATTAGAGCTATAATATTATTTTGACCGTGAATGTAAAATGAATCCTCTGCTCTCAACGTAACTGCTTTGTTTTGTCACCGCTAATGGTTTAGGTTTTGCATGTACTGATTCGGGCCGATTACCAGCCGCTGTCACCGACAAACATTGATTCTTTCAATGCAAGTTCAACGAACAGGGATTTTCCCTTCAATGCGGATAAACACGCGCTTGTGTCTTACTCAGGATCGTAGATTTTAGTATCTAATTGTTGTCATCGGTAATTCGCTTGTTTATTTTGTGATAGCTCTGTTTAGGCAGAAATTTCCCGAATTTCAGTTATAGTTGGAGCTAGTTGGAGGCTTAGCAAATCCGTCTTGCCCTTTCGATCATTGCGTGAACGGTGAAAACGAACCAGACAGAAAAATTGAGAGACAAAGGACTCCTCCCTCGGAATTAATTTTGTTCTGGGGCCACGTGACCAGACCCAACCAGGGTCTCTCTCTCTCCCGCTCCGTAGGGACGGGTAGGAGAGAACCCTGGGAACGAGGTTGGTGTACGACCCGTAAACGGGTTTGTGGTAAGTTTTAGCTCTTTATAGCATGACAGTGACCAGAAAACCACTCGACTAGCTTCAAAACGCGTTTTTCGGCAAAATCTCCAGGAGCGAATGGGTTAAGTTATTTGTCGAGCGAAGACCTCTAAAAATGCAATGGTCTGGTTCTTTCTACCTCAGTATCAAACGAAACCGAAAATTTAATAACAAATATCTGCTTCAGCCTAAACCACATGGCCACAATACCATAACTAACATAATGACAAAAATCCGTAGGTGGTACTAGCCTTGAAGTAAGTGAGAAAAAAGTTCACCAATCACAGTACAAGAAAACCAACCGTCAGCAAGCTGGAGAAAGCAAACATTGTACGTTCAGATATCGCCAAAGTCACAGGTCATAGAAGGGTAAATTTCCTCGACGACTACGATGAAGCCGACGAAGAAGAGCGACGACGACTCTCTCTTGCAATATCCAAAAGAAATTATGAAACCCCTGCGCTGAGAAAAAGCAAATATTGGCAGTTTACTTCGATGGGAGCCTCGAAAGAAAACAAATTGCCTCCTTCATTTTCGGGGTTTTAAATCTCAAAAATTTCTCAATGAATCCAGCCGTGCTGGGGCCTCAGGGACAGATAATGATAAACAGGTTAAACAACTGTCAAGTGTCTTTCATCTTTGGCCGTTCGAAGCGTTCTCCTGATTTCAAAGTTTTAAACTTATTCTTACGGTTTTTAGTTTTTAATTTATTCAGTGGGATGAGGAAGGGTGTAGCTTTAAGCATTAACGGATATGTTAATGTTATTTGTTTTCATACATTTATGATCTCTTTAAAATATTTTTCATTCAAACGTATTGTATCTTAGTATTGTCATGCGTTTTATACATGAGCCTCTGGCTCGGATGATTGGGGCAACCCCATCCCACGTATTGACGTAAATAAATTGATTGATTGATTGATGCACAAACTAAAGAGACAAACAAGACTAAAGGGACAAACAAACAAGGGACGGGTGACTGTTGTTATGGACAAGACAAAGACTACAACGACAAAATGGACCGGACCCTTGTCAGGGGCACCCAACGGCCAAATGTTTCCAAATACGTCAGAAGTGTCTCAAATGGTTTTCTCCTGGCTTTAGAAGCCTGTTTAGTTAATTTGGAGTTGCCTTTAAAACTGTTTATCTGTTCGGACGTCTTAGGGGAACTTTGGTTGTCACGAAATCTTAGGTGGCTTTTTAATTCATCTGAAAGTGTTAGCTACCCTTAAGGATCCGGTAGAAAGTTTGAGGACATGAAGTAGCCATAATTTCATTAGAAAATTATAAGGCACGTTTTGTCGTTATACCGAAATTTTTAGGAGACCTTTTTTGACAATAATAGCAATACCTTGGTATTAAAATGTGAATAACACAACCTCCGAAAATCGCAGTTAAGCTATTAGAAAACCTCTCAACATTCAAGACAAATGGAACGGCTTTCCAGAAATTTTTAGCTTTTCTCAAGCTTTAGAAATTTCTAGGCAATATGTGCTCCTTCGAACAGTTATTTTACAGAAACAAGTCGCTGGATGCCTTGTTCACGATAAACAGACCTACGAAGTACTTAACGAGACCCGACATCCGCATCGCAACACAAACTTAACAACACACTGCTTACACTGAAGAAATCCACCAAGATCGACATTCCACGCTACAACAGACTGAGGTGTAGTGTTCCGAGGCCACCCAAGCTTTATGGACTACCAAAACTACACAAACCCAACATACCTATGCGGCCAACAACAACGGTCCTATTCAGGACTACATTCACCTGGACGATCAAACTCACCCTACTTTTTAAACTTGACCAATTGGTTAGAATTTCCAGGCTAGCCCAAACCTTTTCGAGTGACGAATCAAGACGTTAAGGTCGGATTATTATGCTGGTTCCCAGGGCTGGCATCGTACCATCCTTCGCATCATGTATAAGCCTTTTTTAAAAAATACCATAATACTCTTTGATGTCCCTTCGAAATTTTGCATAAGCTTTGTTTTTAACTTCTCTTGGGGCGATTGTAAGTTCCAAGAAAAGTTTAAAACAATGATTCTGCAAATATTTGAAGGGTCAACAAAGAGTATCATGGTATTTTTGGAAAAAGCCTTTTGACCTCGATTCCACCACGGTCAATGCATCACCCTGCCTGCAGATCCTGCAGAACGCTCGTTTTTGGCGTATTCGAGAAAGACTCTGCATGAATGAAGAAAAATCTTTGTTGATCACGTGCTGGTTGTTGCTGGGATATAGTTTCGAACCAAGGCCTAATAGCCATGGGTTTAGTAGAGAGGGCTCAATTATGAGCATCGGTTTATCAATGACTCGTCCAGAGGTTCGGGCTTCAGAGACTTCAAAGGTTTGACGCAATTCAGACAGAGCCTCCTTTTCTCCTCCTCGCTAAAGAAGACAATAGGAGGCTCTGGTCGCAAGGTGACAATGTATTGGTGGTACACAGAACTCCGTGTCTCAGCTTTTGCAAATTTCATTCGTAATTAAGGTCTCAGTTAAATACCTTAGTTTGTTCTTTCAGTCTTTGCATCCAAGTCTTTACGTATGGCCTCCAGCCTAGATCTTTGGGCTCCTAAGAACATTTGAAAAACAAATATTGATTGAAATATGTGACGAAAACGCTGCAGGAATATAAAATAACATACGTTTTCAAGGCAAAGTGTTACTACAAGAAATACAAAAAAAGGGACAAGAAAGATCAATGGGCCTTCAACTAAGGCAAAAGTAATTGAGGTGATATTTGGCAAGATTTTTTCAGTGGTGGCATTTTAGAGCTACATATGTCACTCACAGACAACCGTTGTTGACATAAAACTGCACAAGAGAAATAAACTGTTCTCTAGGGCTAAACAATTTTCCCTTAAGACTAAACCAGGACTTGATTGAATGTTTTTGAAGGCCCCCCGACAGAAACTTGGTAGTCCAATGCAATGCGAGGTTCAAACAGGGGCTTGTGTAGTATCAGGCGAGACTGATATACGTACCATGTAGACCATTCCACAGCGGCTGACAGTAGCGGGGGAAGCCATAGCAAGGTTATCAACCTCAAACAAGATTCTCATACCATGCCCCATACCTATCCGCTCTCCATTAGCAAGGCACAGAACCTTGGTATCATCAAGAACGGTGTTTAGATTTTCAATCCAAAGCGTGTCTACAGGTCCATCCATAACGATCCAGTGCCAGCAGATGGGTGTGTCGTCTTTACTGACAGCACTTGCTTCTTCAGTCGCTGCAACTGTTTCGCCTGCCGTAAGAAGCAATTCAATCAGTTTTATGCATGAACAGTTCAGACATTCGTATCAAATAAGCAGTTCAAATAGACAGTATTCGTATTCCCCGACAGTCCTGGGACGAGTATGCCTTCATCATGAATGCGAGGCTCATGCGGGTAACTTCTCGCCAAGAGGAAAAACAAGTATGAGAAAACTGCCGCTGAGTTTGCCGAATTTAAGGAAAATTTTTAACATTGTAAAGTTCCGAAGGGCTTACGTACTTGAGAGATCATTATTTCAAACAACTAAAGGAAGATCTGCTCATTATTACAAAGAAAAACAGCGATCCTAACCATAATTATATTGACGAGAAGAGTGCTTGGTGAGCGAGTTTATAATTTAATATAAACAGAGATGTTCTCAAAATCCCCGAAGCCATTTTAATTGTAATTTTCAATGTCCTTTAAACTTTTTGAAGAATATCTTTTATTGAAATGGACGTAATTATCGAAAGCCTACGATAAAGTTGCAGTGATGTTATCACACCTACTATACAGTTGAAATTTTCTAACAGAGCGGATGCAAAATCTTGAATGTGTATTTGAAATAAACCAAACGACTCATTCAGTGGATAATTACTCATAAGGACGGGGCTTAGCGTTCTGCACACAGTCCATGTGCATTTTAAGGAAGTTAAATCGGTTTGAACTAAGATGACTAGGTTAAGTTTATTTTTAATTTAAGTCACATTATCTTCGATAAAAACTGTGCGAAAACTAAAACGTGCACGCAGTTGACCACAGCGTTTGGTACAGACGATAATACTAAGCAGTTTAAACTCCACACTACAGATTCACACAAGAGAAAAAGAATAATAACAAGAAGAAAATTTTATAAAAAGGATTCGAGTATTGACATTTTGACACAATATACCATTTTCTTGATTACTTCTTGTTTCTTCTTTTGGCTTCGTGGCTTTTAAATTTTTCTGTTAGTACCACCAGCTCTTCCCACAGTTTTGCTTTTTGAAACAGATATCCCTTTAGCTTACCCGTAAGGTTTCAGCTTTGAAATCTTGCAGTTTTCTGCTGATTTCTATCGTTTTGCAGCGATTCAGCCGCGACTAACCTATGTTTGTTTGTGTTTTTGCCAAAAAGTTCCCCGCTTTAGCCTCGCAATCATGCTGTGAAGTCTCTCGTCCCAGGGCCGTCGGGGAATACGAATATCGTCTATTGACTCAGTAATTTTTTGTAGGACATAATGGTATGTTCAACATGAAAAGTTTCTTTATTGTCCAGCATTTGGTTAAGAATCTAGTAGGTTATAATCCAAAGAACTCTTTAACTGGCCAGCGAGTGAGACGCGGGAAAATAACACGACAGTGGATATCCACCTTACGTTGACCAGTAACAGTTATCAGTCCGTTGGACAGTCCCTTTACGGGACTTAAAAAACACACTAGGCCAGTTAATCAGGGAGCTAGTTAACCATTTTGCCAGAAAAAAGGTTTTTTTTGTTAGTTAGCCAGTTGCAAAGCTTTTCAATCTGTCCGTCAAACAACCAAATAGCCAGTTGATCAGCCATTCTTTCAGTGTTAAATAGTAAGTCAAACAATCAGCCAGCAAGTGAAATCTTTTTCATTTAGTCTATCAGGCAGAGAGTTCGTCTGCCGGTTCTTCTATATTGTCAATTAGTCCGTCTGCAAGTGAATTCTTTGACAATTAGTTTATCAGACGGATAGTAGGTCACCCAGTCCACGATTCTTCAAATAATGTCAATCAGTCCGTCTGAAAGCAAGTTCTTTGCCATTTACTCTTTTGAAAAGACAGATGGCCAGCCAGTCTATGAGTCTTTCATATTGTCAATCAGTCAGCCAGTCACTGAGTTCTTTATAAATAAGTCTATCAGGCAAACAGTTTGTTATCCAATAGTGAATCCTCCACATGTGTCAGACAGTGATATGCTCTCTGTTAGTCTAACAGACAGACAGTTGGTGTGCTAGCCCTTCATTCGTCCGTAACGTCAGTCAGCTAACGCTTTACGTCAATAAGTCTATGATGCAAAGTTTGTCAACCAATCACTGGACCAATCAGTTTGTCTGACAGACACTTAAGTTGTAAATGTGATGTCAGAGAGTCAGTGAACCTCTCACCTTCACTGTTGTCCTCCAAGCTAATAGCAGACACACTTGGGCTGATAGACTTAGCTGAAGATGTTCTTGATAACCTGGCTGTGTTAGGTGTATTAGGTGCGGGGGCATTTGACTGCTTTTTCCTTGTACCGCGTATCATTCCTCTGCTGTCCTTAGCATATTTACGGTATACGTGTGACAAAAGACCGTCTTTCCACTCCATAGTGGTTGAATTGATTTCCCCATAGAGTTCACCCACTGTTACACACTTGGGATTCAGTGTGGTCACGTTAACTGCACCACGTCTAACTTTGACGCTTCGCTGTGACAACAAAACAAATTAGTAAGATAAGTCAAGAAACATCTGGACTTGGACGATTTTCAAAAAGCTGCAGGAAGCCGAGTGTCACTGTCACCAAAGAAGTTGCAAGCTTTGTAAGTCATACTTAACTTGAAATATATTTGCTGTTGCTGTTTCCGTTAGAAAACGATATGAGCAATGAGGAAGAATTTTTGGGTCGGCAAGTCGAATTATGTACTGTCTAATAAATAACAGAAACTGAGGCATTTGTGCGTTAGAAAACACATACATTTAGCCAACATGAAGGGAAAAGAAAGGGTGAGAATTTTTTACAGAGGACCCACAAACTAACCGAGTAAGATAATGCCGTCTTAGATCCGTTCTCATCAGGTTCCTCCCCAGTCCCAATATGTTGATGTTGCTGTTCTCGGGCTTGAATCGTTGGCAGGACGACAAGCGCGCGCTTTAGGATCTGTCGCGTGGTGGTTTTCCCGCCACCTGCAGGTCCCACGAGCATAACACCATGTCGGACTTGCAGTGTGCTGTTCAACTGGATAACTTTATCAATCTGTGTGGGCCAGTACTGAATAGACAACTCCCCTAGTGCAGTCTTGGCGGCTTTCTGAACGAAACAAAAAAAATACAGTTATATGTACACACATGTGATCGAAATTATCCCTCAGGAAGGACACAAGATTGCTTAAATGTGAGGTTAAGGGATTGAGCTGAACCATTCAAGGGAGACCTATATATTTAAGTAAGCGTGTAAGTATGTATAAATGTTACCAAACCTACTGCCCAGTACGTTACACTGATCGAACAGTGGCTTAGCCAGTGTAACCACTGGGTGAACTACTGTTCAATCGACAAATGGTACAAACCCAATTTCGCTAAACGCAGAGGCCATGGGCAACCTCGTTCCCAGGTTCTCTCTCCTACCCGTTGAGAGACCCTGGTTGGGTCTGGTCACGTGTCTCCCAGAATCTGGGAGATTACAAACAAATGACTTGGGGGAAGGGCGGATAAGTGTGAGATTTGTCGCGACAAAGCGTAGACGTCGAAGTCAGTGGAAACTGTGTGTCTGACCTTGTCTAAAAGGTCGTGTTATTTATAGTTCCCGGACTAGTCAAGGCAAAACCTCGAACGCCGAATCCTTTGACAGCGAAAGCGTAACTTCCTGCAGAATATCTGGATGTTTATCGGATGTTGCAAAGGAAGTCGCGGATTCACCACTTGTGCCGTCAAAATATGTTAGGCGGTTGTATTCATACCGAAGCGCAGTAGACTTGAATTGCCATTTCTATGTTATGGAGGCTACCTTTAGAAAGCAAACGTATGTATTTTCAAAACTATGATTATGCAGTTCGAAGGGGGGACGAAAAGATGTATCAAGCGTTGCCGTCCTCACCGACCTCGAAAATATTAAAATCAAACAGAAGCAACAGGAAGAGAGAATACGCCGCCCGGACTCAGTTTGATTGTTCAAATGAAAAGAGGTAAACAGAATCTTGGAAGAGTATATTTATATCCAACGGCTCTGTTGTATTTTTGTCGCCGTTTAAAATCAACAGGATAGCCGTATCAGTAGTTCATGTATAACCCCATGAAATTTCCTGAGACACCAGTGCCATGTCCTGCCTCTACAGGGGTGGATCCAGCATTTTTCGTGACTAGTTTCCACCAAAATGAATTTTTCCATGAGACTTGCCATGACAGAAAATTTGTCAATTTCTGACTTTCCGCTCGCATGGCTCAGTCGAACTTTCCACGTGCCGTCGTCCAAAATGTCAGCGGGGATCGAAACAGCTTGTCTAGTTTGGCACCATTTTTGCCACACTCCATTCCGAAACAGACACAAGGCAAACAGAACGCACCATCCAAGTACTTGAAATAAACAAGCCAAGGGCATTTCACGAGCCATTCCTGTCGAAACTGTATCCCTGCCAAGAGTCTAGGCACAAAAGTGTGACCCCGTGTAGTAGCTGTAGTACGTGTAGTAGCTGTAGTAGCTGTAGTAGGTGTAGTAGGTGTAGTAAGTGTAAGTAGCTATAGTAAGTGTAGTATTAGTAAACAAGTAGTAAATCGCTTTATTTGCTTGACTGTAACATTTGACAGTGTTGCAAACTTCGCGAGTACCAGTTTTTCGTGGTGAAATGTACTACTTGATGCCTGTCAGGAGAACTTTACTCCATAGGCGGCTTAACAAAGGTCTCTGAAAGTCAAAAATGTGCTCAGCGTTTTTGTTGAGCAGTAATGAAGGCCATATAAAAGCATATCTAGAAAATGTAATTACCGGTATCTTTTTGATTGACTTGTTTATTATGCCATTAATTTTTTGTATTACGCGCGCGTCTTTGGAAAAGGAGAAGGCTGATAAGCACTATACTCGTGGCTACTACACGTACTACACTTACTACACTTACCTCAACAACAAAGATAATGACTCTATTCTCAAACAGTCTTTCCTTATGTCAAAGAATCTACATTCTATGAATAATTCAGGACATTTTTCCAATTTCATAAACATGTTTGAAAAATACAATCTAACCAGTTTAGATGCTGAATCTCTAGATAATGATAAAACTAGACGATATACCACAGAAATGAGAGAGAAATATTTATCTTTTTGGCGGCACAGCCTTGAAAATTCAAAAAAACTAGAATTTTATAAAACTTTTAAAGATGAATATTCTACATCTGATTATCTCTACCAGCTTAAACATTATGACGAACGACAGAATTTTGTTAAATTTAAAATAAGTAATCACAAACTTATGATTGAACATGGTCGATACCAAATCGATCATTTGCCAAGAGAAAATAGATTATGTCCCTTATGTAACTCCAATCAGGAAGAAGATGAGATTCATTTCCTCTTCCAATGTAACAAATACTCAGTACAGAAACAGGCATTTATTAATCAAATCAATCGAATAATACCTGACTTTGACGAGAAATCTTCTCCAGAAAACATAAAACTGATAATGAATTCAAAGGAACATCATGTAAACAAGTTAGTTATGGAGTTTGTTTCCTCCTGTATGAAAATACGTGATTCATTATTAGTAACGTAACTGAATTTTTCTAGATTATTATAAGTGCTGTTTGTTTTATATTTTGATTGTCATATGCATGCTTTTGCAATACTGTAAAATGATGCGGTCATGCAAATAAAGCAATTTATTACTATTACAACTACTACAGCTACTACAGCTACTACACTTACTACACCTACTACAGATACTACAGCTAATATATAGATTTAGCCAGGGCTAAAAAGCGAAGCTCCCATTAATAAATTTATTATTTAAATCAAACAATAAACTTGTAATCCACAAATCAGTTAACTTAAGGGGAAATTCATATGACTTTTGAGGGAAAGGCTAAGTGATTTTAAAGTGAAACATCTTACATCGAGTTGATAGCCATATAAAACACCCAAAAATAGCAATCATCTTCGATCACATTCAAGAGCCCTAATGGCTCTTGATCACAGTGAATTATACCTGGAAAACAAATTCTTGGAAAACAAATCAGGCCGAATTTTTTGCTGTCGACAAGTATATTTTACAAAATCTTGCAAAACAAATCCGGGGATGTGTAAACCAACATTTTATACTTTTTACACATCACATCTGAGGTGAACCAGTACTATTTATCATACAGACCTCGGACAGAATGCAGTATTTCACAATTTTTCAAGACAAATTGCACTCATTCAATATTCAGGACGATCAATTGTCGGCTTTTAGCGAAACCGTTAAAAAAATTTCCAAAATCACCTATACGGCCAGCCAGTTCTCACTTTTAACGAGCCCAAATTTGCAGTGAACCGATTAATAGGGTTATGCTTCAACATAAATAATTTATTGTTTTTTTTTAATTTAAGGGTTTTATAACGATGTGTAATCTTGAAAAGCGTTTGATACGCGCGGCAAAAAGATAACTCCTGCAAGCGATGTTCATGAACGACTGAAAACAAACAGCATAGCGATTAAAATTGCAAGAGAGTACTACTAACAATCACTAAAAGAAATATAATTCGGTTAAACATTTACAGAGAGAACAATTTTCATTCACGAAGATAAGTATTAAAGCGTTTCGAAAAATCCTGAGTCTTAAAGCTTAATAAGTTTATGTTTTAAGCCGGCCTCGCGGTGTTTGCTTTTCTCAAAGATGAACTCGAGGAAAGAAAATCGCTCAAAGTTTTCTTTCTACAGCCAAATTTATAACTAAATATTCTTCGGAACGTTTTCTTTCTATTTGCGGTGAGAAAATATATCTAAAGGCTTTTTAAAGTTCTGTAAGCTTATATCCAACCTGATATTAGGTCGGTTCATTGTCTCAAATCTTAGACAAACGTGCATAAACTTGCCGCATAAATTGTGCTCGACTACATGAAATTAGATATAAAAAAAAACAAACATCAAATGCAATCATTACTCAGGCTTACCATTCGAGATGCAGCTCCTGAAAGCTATCAAGTAACGTGAGAATCGCTTGAGAATTTTGAATCCTCTCTAATTAATACGCATCAAGCAAGGTGAAAAACGAAAACGATGCCATCCGAAATCGGATTTCCAACTTTGACAAGCGACGCATCTCTCAACCAAAAAACCAATGAACAAACTAGCCATGAATAACAGACTTGAGAGCAGCTGTTTTTCATTTTGTACATCCAGTGGAAAAAAGACAGTTAAAAACATCACAAGTTCACACAAAACTCTGTCAGCTTCAGCTGTCAAAGTAAAACAAGTTTCAAGATGCTGCATAAATTTTCCGCATGAACTCACCTGTCAAATTTTGACCAATCAAAGCATAAAAATTGGGCGTAGAGCGTGACCAACGCGTGACCTAGGTAAAAAAAGGTCTTCCCCGCCTGTATTTTGAAATAACTTGCTGAATTTTCGCGTCCATGGTTAGTTTGAAATCAAACTCTTAATAGTGCGGGGCCATCATGATATAAACACAGCATATTTCATATAAATTTAAAAAGATAATAAACTTGAGCCTGCGATCATTTGAAAACCAGTAACTTGTCAGCGGATAACTTCAAAAAAGTACTCGACCTCGATGGGTCGACATCTGAGCCCGCGATACGGTCAGGTGATAATGGTCAGCAGATACCTTGTTTTGACAACTCTCAATTGATCACAACTTTGATGTGCAATCAGTTTCCTCCTGGGCTCCCAAAGTAGTTAGAGAAAGTGTGAAAGTAAACATTGGTTGTCCTGTGGTGCGGACGGACGGCGGTCGGTGTACGGTCACGTGATTACCAAATTTTCTGGGATGGGTAGATTACCTTAGCTATGGGGCTCCGCCCACGCGCACGCTTCTCGCGCGCGAGGAGCTCCGCTACTACACTTACTACAGATACTACAGCTACTACACATACTACACTTACTAGAGCAACTACACTCACTACACTTACTAGAGCTACATGGGGTCACACTTTTGTGCCTAGAGGGAGGACATGGCACTGGTGTCTCAGGACATTTCATGGGGTCATACATGAACTACTGACCCGTACTGCCAATCGTTTATTGTTCTTTGTTTAATTTTCTGGATGGTTAGGTATATGTTTTAGAGGATTCAAAGAAATCACTGAGCTACATAAAGTTTTCATTTGGTCCATATGCAAGAAATCCTTTCGCTTTGGAAGGTTATCACTGGGTTATGTTGTCTGTTTTGTCTCTGTTTATACCATTTCCTGTTGTTTTCAGTGTAGCGTTTTGGTCATCCTTTGCTTATGCACTGGCACGTACTATATTATATATTTTTTTACCTCTATTTACCACTAAAAGCGATACGTTT
This sequence comes from Porites divaricata, assembly GCA_038088405.1. Taxonomy (NCBI): domain Eukaryota; kingdom Metazoa; phylum Cnidaria; class Anthozoa; order Scleractinia; family Poritidae; genus Porites; species Porites divaricata. The sequence continues at coordinate 11,533,844 of JBBMOI010000011.1, forward strand.
TTTCTGTTGCCGCAACATAAAAAAGGTTAGGGGTAGGAGAAAGCTGACATTTCAAACTATAGCTTTCCGTAAAGTCATTAGAGCTAAAATATTATTTTGACCGTGAATGTAAACTCCACGTAACTGCTGTTTTGTCACCACTAATGGTTTAGGTTTTGCATCTACTGATTTGGGCCGATTACCAGCCGCTGTCACCGACAAACATTGATTCTTTCAATGCAAGTTCAACGAACAGGGATTTTCCCTTCAATAAATAAACACGCGCTTCTGTGTCTTACTCAAGATCGTAGATTTTAGTATCTAGTTGTTATCTGTTTGACTGCGATAACGCGAGTTTTTTATTTCTCCGCCTGGTAATTCGCTTGTTTATCTGGTGATAGTTCTGTTTAGGCAGGAATTTCCCGAATTTCAGTTACAGTTGGAGGCTCAGCAAATCTATCTTGCCATTTCGATCATTGTGTGAACGGTACAAACAAACCTGACAAAAAATTGAGAGACAAAGGACTCCTCTCTCGGGATTAATTTTGTTCTGGGACCACGTGACCAGACCCAAACAGGGTCTCTCTCTCTCTTTCGCTCCGTAGGGACGGGTACGAGAGAACCCTGGGAACGAGGTTGAGGCCATGGGTTCGAATCGGGTTGAAACTCTATATTTTTTAAACTGAGCTTAATTTGCAATTGCTTAAATTGCCATTACCACTGTAGTGGTAATATCTTCATTTAGGTTCGAATTCCCACAGTTCACATCATCTTCACCAAATAATTCATCTAGTGGACAGAGCAAAAAGCATCTGAAAAATGAAGAACTAAACTACAAATTAAGCAACACAGTAGAGATTGTAACCCTCAACAGACTGAACATAGGCAGGAACGAATTCTCGCTTTACCACCATGATTAGCACCTGTGCTTTTATAAACTCAACTAAGACAACTTATAAAAGAAAGACCTCGTATTCAAGATGGGTGTACGCTTGATAGTGTGTTAATCAGTAACTCACCTTAAGAAGCTTGTTATCAGGACCAGGTGGATCCAAACCAGGAAACAAGTCCGCCAAGATACTCTTAAAAAGCGGCACGTCTTCAGCTACAAATTTCGGGATGTTAGCATCCTTCACGGCGTTGATGATAATGTGAAATTCGTCCTTTTCTAAGGTTTCTGATTCCATGTTGAGACTAAGGAGAAAATACGGAATGATCCAGATACAGACAGCAAAAATAACCAAACGAAGCCACATCTACAGTAACATACTGCTTTTCTGCAATTTATCTAAGTGAAAGCACCTTCAGTAGGAAAACCACAAGCTCTGGCGCTATACGAGACACTTTCGAGACAATTCAAAAGTCGATCGTAAGCAGATTCAACAAATGATGTCTTGAGCCCTGCGAGTGGCCAGTATTCGCTAAGGAATCGCACCATAAACTTTCCTCAGATTTATCACACTCGACTCCATTTCCATTTTTCATCCCTACATTTCCTGTCGAAATGCTGATTTCCCAAGACCATTCAAAACAGTGTTTTTTACCTTGCCGTCCTTCTGCGCTGCCCCGCCATGAGAAGAACGGACTTAATAGCACGCAGACCAAAATCATAATGATCCTGAATACGAAGAAAAAACAAAACACATCCAAATCACTGCGATGTTTACATTCACCTTCAGTAACATAGCAAGTAATCACATTAAAACTTAAAGTGCAACTAACCCCCAAAAATGTTTTTTGCTAAATGAAATCTTCTTGTTTTTCTGATTACTTGTGCGAAAAAATTTTCGTGATTGACAAAATCCTCGCGTTTCCATGGCTGTTTAAAGTTAGGTCTTTTGTGTCCCATTACCGAGTCTTTGTGAGAGCTGGGTACGAATGTTGTTGTGACGTCATCGAAGGAGGATATCTGCCGCGTACTCAAGAGTAAATGACTAAGAAGCGAGAAAGGGGAAATTATTTTAAGCGAGCGAGATACTAAAACAACCCAAAATTCAAAGGAATATGTCTTTAAGTGATTCAAGTTCTGAGAGAAGTTTTAATTCAGAAGATTCCGAGGCAAATTTGGCCGAAGTGGAAGATGAACAAAGTGATCGCGAGTCGCAAGTTACTACTGCATGTAAGTCAGTTGTTTTGTGTGCGTGTGAAAGCCTGGAAAATGACATTGCATATGCCGATGAACCCTTGGCTGATGAAGAATGGCTAAAAAAGTACCAGGAAGAAGTTGATGAAACAAACAAGCTAGAGCAAGAACTAAGGGAAAAACTTGAAGGGTTAGTTCAAGTGGATTCTTGGTGAGTGACGGCAAATTTGTTGAATGATCTTGTGAAGATCGACGTAAAAGACTCATGTAATCGAGAACTTGGCTTGTTTGGTGGCGTGATGGCTGTAATGTCTGATGAGAGTTGTTAGCTGTCGCTACAAAAAGTGGTATTTTTGTATGATTCTAGCTACCTTGATTGTTATAGGTGTTCTTATGGAAACTGCAGCCGTGTTGTCCTTCAGAATTTGAGCGAGTGCTACTACTGCCCGGAACTAGATGGTTGCAAAGAAGCCATGCGTAGCGAAAGTGTTCTTGAGGATATTCAACCCGAAATAGCCTTAAGGTGTATCACAAAACATCCTGTCTGCCTTCAAAAGTGGAGCTTACCTATGGCTGGCGAACGTGTCAAGGCCAAAGCCAAACAGAGATATAGACAAACTGGATCCGAAGAAAGGTGAAATAGCTTTAGATATTTTATGCCGCATTTAAGTCAAATACGATCGGCCAATATGGCACACACACGATTTGAAAACATAAAAATACTTTAGTACATCGTCCAGCCGAAATTAAATACCTTTCTTATTGTCTTTCTTTATTTACAGTTACGTGCGTAGCATTGCCTACAGGGAGTTTTCCAGGCTTGTCTATGGTTTTCTGGGAGACAAGCGAATTTCTCTTCCTGCGTGTGCTTACACGGCAATAAGAAAACAATTTCCTGTCGGCACAGGTGAAACCTACACTGGATTCGAACTTGACGAAGATGATTAAGTAACCTTTTAAGTCTTTTTCCCTTGTAAATTCACCTGTAAATTATTGTGTTATTAAATTGTTGATCATCTGTTTCACACTCAGTTTCACTTTATCATTTTTTATGTAAACAGTGGAGTCATTATGAACTGTAGCTTTTACCACTATTTTTGTCTTTTGATATACAATTTTATAAGTTTCAATAAGCATGTAATAGAAAAGAACTAGTGATAAATCAACAGGTGGGGTGTTCGCCCAGGGGTACTTACCATAATGGCCCATAATAAGGGGAGGCTCCTCCCGAAAGGGGTACCTTTTTCAGGCTTCAGGTATATGAAAGGGTAGGGATTTCACTTGTTGAAGTATGTGAGAGGGAAGGAAAATCTGTCATTTGGGTCTGTGAAAGGGCTCATAGGGCCACAGGCAGCCCAAGCGCAATATGTGTGGGTTCGGGCTTCAGAGGTTATTTGGTCGAATTTGGTCGGAATATACTAGAATTATTAGTGTATTATCTGATGCTAAATAAATGCAAAAATCTTAAAGATATGAAGTCTTCTTGTTTGTCTGTTTGTACTAGTAGCCTTTATGATAATGAAGGACAATATTTCTTGCATTATTACATGTGATTCGGGCCCTTAACGTTCGACTCTTATCACATGTATTCGAATCTAAAACGCTAAGAAAAAAGAAAATCATGATCACGCGAAATATTGATTCAAAAAGTTCCCTTACCTTTATTTCATAGCCACTCTGTGTCCCACAGCCGGTTTAAACGCCGTTTAGTCGACTTTCTTTCCATCGAGTACTGAACACTATATACTTCTTTTATAGTGTTCAGTACTCGATGGAAAGAAAGTCGACTAAACGGCGTTTAAACCGGCTGTGGGACACAGAGTGGCTATGAAATAAAGGTAAGGGAACTTTTTGAATCAATATTTCGCGTGATCATGATTTTCTTTTTTCTTAGCGTTTTAGATTCGAATACATGTGATAAGACTCGAACATTAAGGGCCCGAATCACATGTAATAATGCAAGAAATATCGTCCTTCATTATCATAAAGGCTACTAGTACAAACAGACAAACAAGAAGACTTCATATCTTTAAGATTTTTGCATTTATTTAGCATCAGATAATACACTAATAATTCTAGTATATTCCGACCAAATTCGACCAAATAACCTTTGAAGCCCGAACCCACACATATTGCGCTTGGGCTGCCTGTGATAGGGCTAACAGATGAATTTTATGGCTCTATAAAGTCAAAAAAATGTTTTATTTGTGTGATTGATTCCTATTTAAAAGACAGTTCACTTAGGCAGTCAAAAGGGATGTAAAGTTCAAAACAAGGTATGTGAAAGGGGTACCAAATATCAATAGAAGGTATAAGAAAGAGGTACCTTTTTCGTGAAAAATGGTATATAAAAGGGTAAGGGGTTGGAACTCAGGGCGGAGAGCTTCCTGCAAAAAAATTTGTTGAGTACCACCCAAGGGGTGTTCGTTGTAAATAACAAAATAGTCATTATGCAATGAAAATTTATATTTGCCTGCCAAAAGAGGCCTCTGCTAGCAGGACACGTTTTTCCTCTTCATTATGAAAAAGAGCAACTCCTATAGCCCCTTGTTAGAAGGGAAAGAGAAATCAGGAAATGTGTCACTGATGAGAGAAGGTCAGGTCCTCAAATCCCCTAGTTCCATACACAACTATACGCACAGCCCGCTGACTGGTTGGTTTCAATTTATTTCCAACCAAAATTCTTTGATCTTTCTTTTATATTGCTTAGTAATGCTTGTAAGCTTCCTTAAAGAGTCATTATTGCTAAACAACGTTCAAGGCTATGCATAATTTGTACGAGAATTCTGATTTCAATTGCAAAAGGATAGATATGGCTGACCAGTTTTGTCTGTATGTAAATACATGTAGACCACAATTTAATCACAATATGCACATGTATATATGTAGTATAACTCAAAACTTGTACAAGAATAGTGAGCAACAGAAGCTCAACAGATACAATATTCACTATGGCTTTTAAACTTCTAGCCCTATTTCTTATTCTTTGGACAGTCTTTAATATTCTTGTGTCCTTTCATGGGATTTTTGCATGCAGAGCAATAGCAAGCTTTCTTGGGGCCATCTCTGGGAGTTTTCTGGTTTCGGTTTTTCCTTTTTCTTGTATTTGAACTCATGCTTGCAACTGGTTCATCAGGAACTAGGAAAAAAAATAAGTTGAATACAGTACATTTCAGCAGCTCCTCTAAAGTTGATAGAAAGGGTTGTGAGGATGAAAATCCTTACTCTTTTTTCCAAAAAATTCATCCCTTTCTTCAGTTTTTATAGAAAATAATCTACATAATAAATAAACAGAAAAGATTACTACAGTCAAATACACAACTCATGCAGTTGTGAAAAGAAAGCCTGAAAAAATTCAGGCTTGCTGGGATTGCAACCCTGATCTCTCTGATACCAGTGCAGCACTCTAACCAGTTGAGCTAGCAAGCTAACGGAAAGCTGGATATGAAATCCAATTTTTTTAATGCTTTCTTCTCTGCATTTCTTTTAGCCCTTGTCTTGAAATCTCAACAGGATTTAATCATTTATAACAAACGAATGTGATGTACAGAGTCCGCTATTTGGCAAGAGCACATGGTAATAGCCTAGCAGTCCTAATGCGCATGTCGCTAGCATTACTAAGCAACCATGCAATATCGACACAGCCCTGTTTATCCCACGGTTTCAATAAATGAAATTCATCTCTATTCTACTGTGGTGTTGAGGTTGGGGGGTCATCGGTCACAACCCTTTTGGATCTCTTGACTGCCGTGTTTAAGGGGAAATGCCTTAGTGGGCAGGGTACTGATGTAATAACACACACGAGTTAACACAACAAGATAGCCCGGAAGAACAGGACAGTGCAATGTTAGTGGCCTTTTACGAAAATATCTGTTTAAAGGAGGAAGTTTGGCGAACGTTTATGAAAACGACAAAATTATTGTCATGCTTATAGTTTACTATTAGCTGACACAAAACTACCTGCAAATGAAGAATGCTAAACATCCGTATGTGATTTTGTGGTTCACCACAGTTGCTACAACCCACATACTTATCTAGGAAGATCGAAGGGCCTCTGCTCGCAGGGTGCTACAACCCTCGATCTCGCTCTCAACTTCCACGGCCGATGCTTCTTCTTCGGGCAGTTCGACAGTTTTTACCTGCCTGACCTCAGAGATCTCTTCTTCTTCAGCAGCAACAGTAACACATTCAGAGGAGCTTTGATTATCGACTTGCACGTGCTCCTCTTCCCCCGAATTCTCTTCACCTTTCGCGGAATTTTCCTCGCCAACAGAAGATGTTTTCGTGCTGCTTGACGCCTACATCTCTTTGACGATCTAAAAAAAGAAAGCTTATAAATAAACTGCCAAACTTAAACGATTTTGCAAAAGGTTGAGATTATACATAAAACAAAAGTATTTCCATAAAGTATTGTACTACATGAAATTCTCACCTTTCTAGCGATTGACCTTTTGGCTCGAGCCGACTGAGGTTTGGTAGGTGTAGCAGAGCCTTCGAATTGAGGGCTGTTTGCCTGTATACTGGGAAAGACACAAGGCCCGATCGTCTTCCTTCAGGCGAGGACTAGATGGGATTTTCTGCCCGGGAAAAAGGAATATAGTCCGTGTTGCTCGCGAAAGTCGATCTCCTTCGATGACGTCACAATAACACTTGGACCCATTCTCCACAGAGCTCGGTAGTGGCCGCAAAAACCACCAAAATTTGAAACTTTGAAAAATTATAAAAAAATATCGAAAAACGCTACGACAAAAATTTTTTCGCACAATTAATCAGGATGATAAGAAGATTTCGCTCAGCGAAAAAAAATTGGGGGTTAGTTGCACTTTAACAACAAAGCCTGAGAAAACAGCCAACACTTCGCGACGCTACCACTGGTTTTCCCGCGAAATGACGTCTAAGGAGCAACTTAAAAATTCCATACTGATGACATATTACTACCCAAATCTGGGTAGTTGTGCTGACTGGTTCAGGAGCAATCAGAAGTACTACCCAGAGCTCAACAGTATGGAATTTCTGCGCTCTTTCTACAGAGATCATTTCGCAATGGTGGGGTTGCGAAATGTCTGCTGTTTCGCAGGAAATGAATAACACCCCTCACTCCCGATCGCATATCGGTACGTTTATTCAATATAAGTTGTCCCAACAAGGTAAGTCATAAGTCAAGAGAAATTGGTAATGCATGTATACCTAAAAGGCCTTTATTTTCTTACTCTGTAAAATCAGTTTGTGCGCTTTCTTCTGCTGCATTAGGAGAAGCATACCTGCTGAGAAAGCTGTTTGCTTGCCAGTTGATAAAGATTGACGACTTTCCTTGATAATAATGCAGCTGCAGTGAATCCCTCGGAGAACAAGATGATCTCAGCAATCAAGGCATAGTCAGGAACCATCATGGCCACGGGACGAAACAGTGATTTCAGATTGTTTGGCAGTTCAACTCGACCGGCATAACTAATAAAACAGGTAAAAAACTAGTTACTGCATTTGATTTAGATGGTCATGATGGTATTAATTTTACAAAGAGTAATTTGGAATTATATTGCCGATTAAACGAAGAAAAGGTTTATGTGACTGAAAAAACTCAGATTTAAAAGAGACAACAAGTAACATGTTAATAGAAAGTCCGAAAATACCTCATTGTACCGCAAATATTTATCACTTTCAACTCAGCTAAGCCTGAGTTCACGCGATTTACCTTGGGTTCATTGTGATGAACATTCCACAATTAGCATTGAGTTTAATATCCCTTCCTTCAAATAGAAATCTGGCGGCAAAAATAGCAAAAGACAATTTAGAAAATAACACTTTCCAACACACATGAAATCCGCCTTTAAAAGGAGGAACTTGGAATAAAATATTTCAGTAATTTCTGTCCTTTATTTTTGTACAGAATTGCTTTCGTTGTCCATCGTTGACGACCGGGATGGGAGGAGGATTATTTACCAGTTTTCTATTGCCCATAATACACCTTGTTCTTGATCCCCCAAAATTTTGCAAGCATTGTCTTCAATTTCTGTTAGGACGACAGTAAAAACCGCGAGAATAGGGAAACAACGGTTATGCAAAATTGTGGGAGGTTGGTAAATAGCCAGTGCGCCAGAATCAACTAAAATGGAAAAGGGAAAGGTGCAAAGCGCTGGAAGTCGGAACGTGGGCGTGGTCTAAATGTATCAGTCAATAAGAAATGAAATGTCGTGGGATACGAAAAATCCACAACTGCTTGAGTTGTGTAATGCTTTGCAATGGTCTTTCTTCAATTTAAAACACAAGTTACATTAATAACAAAGGTTTTGTGACAAACTCCAGGGAGGTTTCAGTTCACCTGCTGGGTCCGTGTAGTGTCCCACCATGTTCAAGTGGGCGTAAAAAACATAAATAATAGTAATGAGAAAACATAGGGAGAGTTCAGCAAAATTTTACCGTCAAGAATTTGGAGTAATTCCACTCAATATCTTTGTGGTCTCCATTTTGCCCAGGAATATTTTTACCTTGAAACAACATTGTCTTTAGCTGTTTTTATGGTGTGCAGTTGTTGTGCAATGACTGACAGCACCTCTACATCAATACGGTTGAACTCATCAAAACAAAACCACGAGCCGGACTGAGCTAGACCGGAGAAGAACTTGCCCATCATCTATCAGGGGAAAAAAATGAATTAAGGGTAGGGACCGTTGCAGGATAAGGTTAGTCAGTAGAGCGGCACCGGTCTACATAGTGCGGGGATGTCACCAGTTCGATCAGTCACGGGGTCATGCCAATTCCAGGGCTCTTCAAATAACTGCATAAGAAAGAAGGTAATGCACTTGCCATTATTGCCAAGCATGTGGTTGGACCTCAGTACCCTGTTCACAGACCCTCTATTTTCTCTTCTAGATGTCGTCAAGCGCGCGTATGAAAATAAAACCGCGGAGGATTTATTGATCGCTAGTGCAAATGGATGGGGGTGGGGAAAAAAGAAAATAGACTCTTTTTCTTTCTCGCGCTCTGCCCTCGTTCTTGCGCTCCACGCTTACTGTCGCGTGCTTTTCGATTTCTGAAAAGAAAACAACGTCCCTAGTCCTTAGCGGAGCGGCTGAGATGCTACGTCCCCTCCAGGAAACGTAAAAACAGTGTCCTCAACAATTCCTTCCTGCTAAAATTATAGACACCTAAATAACGCAGGGAGACTGAACACATTTACCAAGAATTTACATAGTTTACAGTAGCCAAAATGAAACGTTGTTCCACGTTCGAAAAAACTGATACATTTTTTTACTGTCCAGCTATTTTTCACTACTGCTTGCAATTTTTATTATCATGCTTTCGCATGTGTCTGGCAAATACCTTTTTCAATAAAATGAATAATCACCACAAAAACTAAAACTAATCTTTAGCTGTAGCATCACAGTGTTATCACAGTTTTACCTTGTAATCAAGCCCCTCAGAACAGTTGAACACCAAGCACTGCTTTCCCATTGCCTGTTTTAAAATAAAATATAAACCCCATTTAAACGTGCTAAAAAATCGGCACGGCACGCCAAATTTTTGGCACCATGCCTCGCTTACCCGTGCCGAGACTCGGCAACCCTAAAATTTTGAGCGCTGGTGGCACATTACATTTGGGACCGATACATTTACACGTCCAAAATTGGGAGTGCTGTGCCTTAAAATAGTCAGCACGGTGCCAAAAATTTGACGTGCCGTGCCGATTTGTTTAGCGCATGTAAATGGGGTTACAAACACAACTCAGAAAGAACGCCAGAAACTGTGTAAACTTGCAGGTCGATCGGGTACAGCAAAAGGAGTCAATAAACAAGAAAAGGTTTTTAAGCTTACGACACAGTTTGTCTACCGTACAAAGGCACAAGAAAAAAAAAAGATTGGGGTCTTGGCTGGAGAACCCAACAGCAGGAGTAGCAGGACTTCTGTTGCAGCCGGTATTAGGAGGGGTATGTGGGGCTGTGAGTTTTGGTACAGATACGAGGGCGTGCAAGATTAACAATGACTAAGGGCCATTACCAAAAGTCATTACTGGCCGGCCGGACTGACCATTTTGAAAATGAGGCATTAGTCTTTTCTCGTAATTTGCCCTGAAAAACCACCACTGCCGAGCATACCATTGTGAATAGACTGATCTGGCTGGATAGTCCCGATTAATACTGGAATTCTTTTCACTACTGGATTGGTCTGGCCGGCCAGTTCGAACAGAATGGAAAGCCAGAAGATGGCTGAGCCGTACTTTTACCGCTCAAATTACCTTTGCCAGGTCCTTGACTGTCTCTGTTTTTCCAGTACCAGCTGGTCCTGCTGGAGCACCATTCAAATGAAGATTGAGTGCTCCAGTCAACGTGAGGTAACATCTGTCTGTTAGAGGAGTTATAACAAGTCGTGGAGAGCATCCCAGGTATTCATAGCCATATTCAAACACTGCATTACTGTGACGCACCATGCAGGCATGTCGATCTTCATTCCACTCATAACGCAGTTGCCTGTATAGACAAGTATCAAGATAGTTAAAAGAAAGCTTGGACACAACCCGTAGAACAAGCTGCTGGCAATACCAAATATCGCAATTTCGTTCTGTAATATACAGACTATGCGAACTCTCTTAACGTGCGTTACAGAAAGTAACATCACATTGTTTCACTTCAAAATCAACATGGGAATAATTTTTCTTGCTTCGCTTTGTTTTATTATTGCCCTTTTCATTACTACGAGTAACTGTAGTAGAAATAGAATTTAGCAAGTGACATTTTCAGTCAAAATCCATTTTTTCAAGTACAGCTATCACTTCTTTGGTGGCTTAGTACCTGACCTACACTAAACAATATTGGAGACAAAAGCAATACATTGATTTCATGCCGGCCCCCATGACAACTTTTTGATGCAGTTCAACTGCTCTTTCACTTTCGGCCTTGCATAATATATACACCTTTTTTCAATAAGTACGGTGTTTACCTCGTCCACTGAAAATCCTCTCGTTGATAAACCTCGTTAGTGATCATTGAGTCCAGGACATCACGTGCATGTACATCAATTGTCAACAAAGCTTCAAGAGTCTGATGTTGATAAGGGACTAGCGATGAAGTAACCAATTGAGACAGACAGTGAAGTATTGATACAAGCTTCTCTCTTTTACTCTGAAGTGAGTCTTTTGGTCTTGTGGTACGCAAACAGTTTACCACGTCGCGATTAAACAGTATTTGGGACTAAATCAAATACCAAATAACATAACTCTCGATTAGCATTGTAGTTTTCAGAACACACTACCAAAGAGGCTTGTCATTGAAACCCCCGCCTAACACACTAACTCGTTTTAATTTTTTCTTCAAATATATGTATCCTTGAAGTCAGGTAAATCTTTTGAACCAAGATAAGGTAAAACAGACAACTTAAACATAAAACACTTTCAGTAACTTAAAAAAACTTAACCTAACCAGTGGTTGTTTTTTGTGTGTTTTGTAGGAAGGTTGTTTGATTATTTGCTTACAACAGTGAGAACAGCTTGACCCGGATGAGCTAACACCCATTCAGAGTATTCAGTGGTGCCATACTCCATTAAACACTTCCTCAGGTGCCTAAAAAAAACATAAACAAAGGAACTCAACTGCAAGGCAAAAGGAAACTCTCAGTCCTGAAATGTAATCGCAAGGCACCCTGCGAAAGGATTTGTAACAAATACAATAAACTACTTTCAACATTTTTATTTATTTACTTAGATTCGCCAGTTTTGCAGGGTCACCGGAACAGCATGACACAAATTACTGCGGACCGTTAACATTCCCCTCCCTACCCCCATGAGAGGAGATAGACCACACCACCGGGGTCTATCAGGGAACAGCAGTGTGGGTTCTTTCACGTCTCCTTTCAAATCTAAAATAGAAAAGATGAAGGAGACAAGACCAACGGCTTAACGTCACCGCCTAATAACGCGATCATCTGAACTGAGACAACATCTTAAATCAAAGCCAGCATGATATTACCAGTTTTTTAAAGATTCTGATTGAAATTTACTGTTCGAACTAGAAAATTAACAAACGCACCTGTGGCAAGAAAGATTTACTTACGTTTTCACAGTCTCGTACATAGCAAGTTCAATGTTGTACAGCCAAGACTCCACAGTTCCACGGGCCCTTAACGTCCTGTAACAATGAACGAGCGGAATGCTTTATAAAATTTAAAACAAGAGGTGTATCCGAATGTTTTAGACTTAAAAAAAACAAGAACTGTAAAATCACTGAACGGCTCATTTTGGCGGAAGTAAATTGACTTAAGGTTGGCGTAGTCCACATCAGATATAAAGACACTCATTTAAAATTAATTTCCGTTATATTTCCTAATGAATTATGGAAAAGATTTGGAAAATAATAATAATAAAAAAAGAACAAAGACAGCCACTAGACGAAAACAGACAACAAGTTAGCCTGCGTTGCCCACTTAATTTAACTTCGGTGAGTAACGTCTGCAGTAACTAATTACTGGAAGTGCGTTTCGAATTTCCTTTCATCCTGATTGGCAAAAGGATAATTGCTTTTTTAACAGACCAAACAAGAACAAGGTTTTCCGTGGTGTTTAGCAGAGGGACTTAACCAGAGTTTAGTTTCGTCTGTGACGTAGGCTAACACCAAGTGAAGTGTTTAGAGAAGGACACTCGAATCTCATGTAAGCGGACACATTTAGGAACGGTGAATAATTGTTATTTATATTTTGGCAAGAGGAAATATACCATAACAAGGTAAAATATCATCTGGTTCTTGGGAAACAGGCGATAAAATACAATGGTAAGCAACTAAAAATAAGAATGTACAAGTGGTATCATACTTACTTGGGTAGCTGCACACTTTCTCCCTCTTCTGAAGTCATGGTCTGGATTTGTGGCGGGGAATGAGCTTGACGAACGATACCGAGTTGATAAATGTTCGCAAAACACTTTCGCAAGTGCGGCTGGCATAATATAAACACACAAAGTATCAACTGCCTAAACGATGTACACTACAAATATTATAAACTAAAGCCACAAATAAGTTATGAACTATAAATGTATTACTTTGAGTACACTAACAAACACACACACACACACAAAAAAAAAGAAATAAAAAAGAGTATCAATAAAAAAAAGACGACAATTTACGAGCACGCTACGTATTGACCATAGAGTGTATAAAGTTCCTTATCTATGAGCCCTCTTTGTTAGGGGATGGGGGCAGGGGCAAGGGGAGAGTAGGGGGAGGGAGGTTAGTTTCTCCTGACATTTCTCTTGAAAATGAACTGTCACTGGGACAGTGTTTAGTAGCTCCACGCCACTATTCAGTGTTAACTAACCTGTACAGCATTAGGGTTCTTACTGTTTGCAAGTATATCAAGCAAGTCTTCATTGCTCAAGAAATAAAATCTTGCAAATACCAGCCTCTTTGTTTCAAGATAGTCCTGAAAAAAGTAAAGGACCTTAGCCAAGAAAATATTAACTGAATTGTCAACATCTGTTCTCGCCATTCGTCACTCCAGAAATGAGAAGGAAACTGGCCCTAGTAACCTTTCGCAAAGATTTCTGGGACTATTGCTAGGAAAGGGAAAAAATTGGCCAATAGCTGCCCGGTGCGTCCCCAGTAACGATCCCACAACAATTGCGGCAGGCATTTCGGCTCCAGTTTCCTTCTCGTTTCTTAAGTGGCGAATGAAAACCGATACATGTTGATTTTACTCACATATTTAGACTGTTTAAGGATCAAGGACTGCTCACAATTTACACAAACCACCAGGGTGAAATCTTGCGTATAAAACATAAAACTATAAAAATTGATATGGTGGGAGAACGACCCGCTACAAATTATATTCAAATCAGCTGAACAGACTAAAAAGACTAAAAAATTACGTCCCCTCAAATCACAGACACAAACTTTTCTGAAGCTTCCCAAACAGAATGGCGCGAATCATTTGATTGTCTAACCTGAATTTCCTGTTTTCGTTTGTAAATGGCAAGTACCCAAGGTAGCCAATTGGATTTAGTTCTTTCTAGTTAAACCTGAAATCATATCCCCCTAAACATTCAAGTCAGCTTTTACAAAATGTAACATCCAGTCCAGAAACCTCACCTCCAAACACCGATGGATTTTCTCCAAGTGAGAGTTACTTGCTTGAAGAACTTCCAAGACTCCTACAAATTGCATCATTGATACAAATTACAATAACTTTCAAGTAGGAACCAGTTCTGACTCACGCTATTTCTTCAAGGGGATACAAAGATTCTTCTTAATTGCTAGTATTTCACCTTATAAGACAATGCCCGCGTGGACTGGAAACAAACTTACTTTAAACGGACGAATAACATTATAAGGGTTAGCAAAATGAAATCATCAAAGTCTGCAAATCAATTAATACACTGGTTTGGTGCAAGAACGCGACGTGCATTTTTGTACTGTATTTGTTTCCCAATATTTCACAGTAAGAGATTTTGTGATAACAAGGGTGAAGGGGACATAAAGAAAAGACAAACGACAAATTGTAAATCCACAGGATAAGTCTACTTTCAATTGTTGCATGCATTCCTACTTTGCTTCTCGTCGTTTTACAAAATATCACCATTAAATCTTAAAATCTGACTCTATATTACTCTAAACAGAAATTAATACTACCTTATATGTACTATAAACTGAATATGGTACAATCGCAACTAATATGGCTAAATTACCTGCAGCTGTTGAAGTTCTCAGTGCATTTGGTTTATCAATAGTTTTTCTCATAATGTCTTTCCATGATTTGTCCACTTGAGCAAATAAACGAGCCTCATTTGGTAGCTGCCTGAAAAACAATAAAATTTAAAACACTGATGCAGCTTGCATTTCAGTTGCTAGGTTCAGCGTATAGGGTAGAACTGTTTAGGACCTGCATTCAGAATAGACACTGGAAATGACCGGGTGGATGTGAGACGATAAACAGGCGACGGAGAGGTAAGCGGCAAATTGGAAGAAGAGAAACAAGACAAGTTTCAAGAGCTGAAGTGTGACTGCAGTATTCACGTAAATTAACAGAGAATCAAGTGGCGTTTACATGGCATGATGTACAAATGGCTTTTCCAAAAGTACCCTCTTTCATGTCTTAATAATAAGAATCATTGAGACAGTTCAGTTCTTTCAAAAGTAAGTTGAGTTTGATCGTCCGGGTGAACGTAGTCCTGAATAGGACTGTTGTTGTTGACAGTGACTGTCAACAACAACAGTCCTATTCAGGACTACGTTCACCCGGACGATCAAACTCAACCTACTTTTGAAATGACTCCTGGGTTCAAACCTTTCACAGTTCAGTTCTTGTTATTGGAAATACTTAAACTGTCTCATCAGAAACTGCACAGCACAACAGTTTTTCCTGCTAAAATAGCGTCACAACTTTGAAAATTATGGAAGTTAGTATTACTTCTAGTAAGCAGGGATATGAGAGCGATACTGCCCTTCACATAAAAGTGAATTAGTCAAGAGCCACTACGTTTTGGTTGCTTAACGTTTAGTTTGTTGAGTATAAATACTTTATTAGGTTTTTTGGAGTGGTCGCCAGAGAAAGAAATTCTTTTTAACCTTTGAATGTCAGCAGCAGAAAAGATGGTTTCCAAGTAAAGCCAGTTGCGTTGACAGAGAAGCCACTCATCTACTGTTCTGGCAAACAGCTTCAGTTTTCTATCCCAGTCCTCAACCAATGCCTAAAAGCAAGAAATCAATTGTTTATTTTCATCATCTACAGTCATTTAAGTAGTTTCAGGTTGCATTTGTTTCTTTTCACATTATCTCTTATAAAAATCAAATTGTACATGTAAATAAAAGAATTTCCAATTCAAAATGCCATTTTTTGCACTTAGCATGATAATAAATGCTACCCTGGCAGCCCATGATAACGAGCTATAAATGAGAGGTTACAGTAAAAGCACTCATTCTCAGGCTGAGAGTTTAGAGCCCAATCAAAAACTGCTCGGTAGCAGTGTTCGTACCTTGATGGGTGTAACAAAGCGTGAACCTCTTATGTTAGAAAGCGTAACTTGGCTCTCCTCTACAGCGGTAATGATATCATCAGCTCCAGTAATAATAGCAATGTCACGGCTGGGGTGAGCAGACAACGTGAAGTCCGTGTGGTTCCAGTAGTCCATCACCTAAGAACATACAAAGAAAAACAGAGGACAACGTGTATCAGTATCTTGGCTTGGGTGTTTTATACCAAGCAGGGGACCAAGTGTTTCGTTGTAGTTTAAACCAACCTTAGGATACACCTTGACACACGATGACCGAAACACTGACTGGTTATCAGCATTTCGTTGATAAGAATGGGGGTATTGACGGTTAGTTAGAACCACACTTATCATATGGATGTTCTTCACCAATTTCACCGCATTAAAATTGGTCCCTTAGATACATTGCACATTCTATAACCACGCATTGCGATTTGTGTCCCCCCTCTTGAAGAAAAAATTAAAATAACATATAAATATTCTTTTTCATTACGTTCGCAACCAGGATACCTACATGTAGTCGGCGTAATATCAATATAAAATACTCAGTGTTACCTTTTGAAGCATCTGTTCTAGAGTTGCTTCATTGCTGGCTTGAGAGGAGATATCCGAGATTTTCTCCTTGTGTTGAAACACCTAAAAACAATGGTTAATCAGATTATCTTACATGGGTCCACCGTGTAAATTACTATGAGAATCCTTTATACAGTAGTTTGATAAACGTCTGCGTGCAATACGAACACATGCGCAAAGTTGCTGAATTTACACCACAGAGATACGAAAATATTTTACGCACTTAGTTACAGGAAGTAACAACGAAGAGCGACTTCAGTGTATGCGGTCTATGGTCGGATTGCATGCGCATGTCCAGTGGTTCACTACATACTTAAATTTTTTAGCGTGACAGGTGCCTTTTTCCCCTTTATGTGGGGGCTCATGGCTGGGTTGTGCGGATGTGACGGTCACGTGGGCGCTATTCAATCTAGGGCCTCTCTTCCAAAAAGTGAAAGCCCCTGAATACTCCAGGCACCGAACTTCCATTCCACGATGCAGTTGTTAATCACACTCAAACCAAGCAAGAAAGGCGGATTTATTTGTTTTGTTTTGTTTTGCTTTCCAGTTCACGATAAACATGTACATCTTGAATTGCAGTTCTAAGTAGAAGTCAATTTCCTTTACACAGAAGACTAACCATTTACTTTTGTCTACAACATAGTTGCTTCTTCACTTGCGATGATCGTCTTTACATTATTAATTAAGTCTCTTTAGACTCTTGTCACATGTTTTACTATAACTGAACCATGCGATTGACTGCTCATAATGGTCACGATATTGTCTATAACTTAAAGAGAGGTGCAAGCCCTTGATTGAGGTGTACATGCATTTACAAGCGATTCTGTGTGCTAAAGTCTGCAGTAAAGAGATTTCAAATTTTGTATTGCTGCTTATTTACTGTTATACCTGTAGTTGCAGAAGGTGTCCAAGAGTGAAATACTTGTCACGAACAATACGAGTTCCAATAACATTCTGTATGGCCTCCCAATGTCTTGTTCTTAAAGCAGAATTCCGTAAGCTTGTAATGACTGGCATGCCCTGTTTAAAGCTTGTCACCTTCTGTTTGAGTCTTGGTATGACCCTGTTGGGTGGCAAACCTGAAATAGGAAATATAATAATTATACAGGTTCCAATAAAGGCAAGAAAATCACAAGCGGTGTTTTATATCATTTCAAGTAAAGGTGCATGTAATAGTTCAATTGAAATGGTTCAAATTATATTTTTCATTGGAAATAGTTGCGTCTGATAAAGTAAATTTGAAGGAAGGGTAAAATTGGAATACAACACAAACACAGTACTCTAATGCAAATATATTCCCGTTGCTTGAAGAACATGGCATCGACAAGTCAGTATTTTTCATTTTAGATAATTCATGTAAAATTACAAATTATCAACAAAAAACAAGATGAGTGTGAAAGTCTGAAGTTAGAACATGAAAACCAATGACATTTAACTTCTTTGTGAGACCACAGTCAGTATTTAGGTATTTGCTGTATATAGATGATTTTACTGACCAGACAAAGCCATGTTTTCTCTTCTCTGTTAAATCAAATTTTCCCAGAACACTTACTGTGGAAGAAAAACCGTAACCGCCAAAGGGTAAAAACACAAGTGTACCTTTCTCCAGTAGGAAGACTGTCTGGATAAACCTGGTCACATTTTGCTGTACTTCGTCAATATTAAGGGTCTCAAATGGAGTGGCCTCCCACTGATCAACTAATCCTTGCCATTCTTGAAGGGACTCCCATAGAAGGCACCTTAAAGTCAGGTCCTTTTCAACTTCAGTTACCTCTGATTGGAGAGAGGTGGCCTGAGGGCTTGAATGACCTGTCTTACTAAGGACGGCTCCCCTGAAAAGTTATTAAGAAAGATGTTTAACTTTCTCATAAAACCAATTACAAGGTCACCAAACGCTACGCTGCCCAGGGATTGCCTCGGTACTTTCTAAAGAAAACATTATCATAAATAATATTTTGAAATTTAAGGATAGAACTTAACCATTTCAAGGGATGAACAATTCATGTGTTAACAATATAAAATAGTTTGTGGTGTTTTGGGTTACAGTGACCAGACCCCCGAAAGGAACAACGCGTAAAATACCATGACAATGAACCTCTACTTTATAGCCACTACTTAAATATTTTTCATCTTCATAACGCTTGATTTTTCAATTACTACTCACTCAGTGAAAGCCTTCTTTTGCAGTGAAGAGGACATGGAGCTTCCAAAGCGCTCTTGATAGGTAGCATAATTACGAGCCTTGGATGACAAGCTATCCAAATCTTCTTTAAGCAGCTTCAACTTCTCTGTTGCCACTTGAGGAATACTGTCAGCATCCAGCAAGGCAGGAGAACAAACCTTGTTCTTAATTATAACCAACTCCCGTCGAACTGTGCCAATGAGATCACCCAGAGCTTTGCTATATCGCTGGATATTTTCATCCTTCTTTGCTTCACAGTACAAAATAGTTGACTAAAAAGAAAACGAAAACTAAAGTGGCTGTATAACTTGAGAAAACAAGACTGCAGTAGAGGACTGCAACTTTCCTGTGTTTTATATTTTCACGTTCTCAAACTTATTGTAGGAAGTCTGCACTGCAACACCACTGTAAAATATTTCGTTTGGGTAGGGGAGGGAGGTATTTTAAAATCAAATTAATTTACCCTTTTTCTTATCCTTTGATCAGCCATGCTAATTAGACTAGTTTGAGAATGCATTACGTTAAAAGGCCTTCACGGTTATTTATTTTTTCAACATTTGATAACGAGCGGTAAACGAATATCCATCGACACTGCTGTAAAGAAGGCCTTGAAATACGGAAACTTACTAAGTTTAAAGATGGTACGTCCATAGAGAGTGAAACATATTGCTCCACAAAGACGCCAAATTACACGTGTATGTTACAAACGTCTGTAAAATTCCACGACTTTGGGAACTACATCTTCGTTGGTTTTCAACAAATCACTTTCAAACTTGGCCACTTAATTCTTTAGGCGTTCTATCCAGTCAAAAGTTAAAAACAATCGCACGCGTGTCAGAAGGGTCTATTTTTGCTCAACCAAAGGTAAGAGTTGAGAAGCTGGTGAGGTTCATACCTTGAGATGTTGGAAGCTAGGCATCAGTGTTTGATAAAGCGCCAATTCTTCAGCTGATATCGTCATTTCAAAGTTGCGTGCAATGCTGTACATACGGGTTACGATGATATATTCTTGTTCCAAAGAAGATATCTCATTAGCCATTCGTGCTAAGAAGATGAGATGTTCCACAAATGCTTCCACTGTCTCGGGCATTTTATCCAATTTCCTTGAAGCATGCTAAAGGAAAGGGATATGATCGTCAGTATTACAGATCTAGGCGCATCATAAATTAGGCATGATAGTAAAATGATAGTCAGTCAACATCAGAGACACCTTCATAATAGGGACACGTCCAGTTCTGTTTGTTCCAAAGATACCAAACTTCATACAATTCCTTCCTCTATACTGATCTCGAACACTTGAATTTCAGCAGCTCTCGTATTTTGCTTGCCTATGGCCACTGCTTTTTTTTCTTAGTTAAAGAACAGATTCAGTTACCGAAGACTTAACTAGACTCTTTCTAATTGAGCAAGTCAGTTTGAAAAGTTGTTTGCCCATTAAGAATATCTACCTACCCCGGGAGACCGGATGAGATTTTT
The DNA here is from genome assembly GCA_038088405.1 of Porites divaricata. NCBI lineage: Eukaryota > Metazoa > Cnidaria > Anthozoa > Scleractinia > Poritidae > Porites > Porites divaricata. The sequence goes on from JBBMOI010000011.1 coordinate 11,554,103, forward strand.
TTCGAGTCCTCTTTCAATACGAAAAACCTCTGTAGTGATGACACCTGGCTGCGTCTCTTTGGTGTCAGTACTAAGGGGTGTCACTGTATTAACTGTTTTTCCCATGGGAAACACTGGAGGGAATTGAAAACGCAAGATTGCAGACGGGTGAGGGTCCCATATCATTATGCTGGACATTAACGGGAATGAGGGAGATTTATGGGGACAATACTGGCTAGGAAGTCCTCTGAAGCGCTAGCCCTTCGAATTTGTGCATGTCAGCTTCTCAATCCCCTGCGGTGGCCAATCCGTTAATAAAACCAAATCTTAGCACCTACGAAATCGAATATCAAAGCCTAGACAACAGTAACAGGAGGGCATTTTGCATGCGCATGCGTCAATATGAGCTGTTGAAGTGCCACAGAGGCATTTTCTGTGAATTGTTTACGTTCAGTACCAGAATTTGCAGGCTGTTTTCTGGAGCTGAATGATGTGTATTGGGTGCTACGTTCCACAAACGCGTTCTTCAACGTATCGTGGTAGGACAGTCTTTCCTTTCGTAAAACAGTACATCGAAGACAAGATGGCGGCTGAATGTTCTTACGACCTAACATTTCGCGCACATTTTTTGAGCAGAAGGAAAAGGTCGGTATGGTAATTTTTTGTTAAACAATTATCCTATAGATACTTAATTCTTCTCAATAGTAGAACTCTAAAATCGAACTTAATCATTTCAGGAATACAGTGGTTAATATAATGATGCGAGTAAGATTGTGTTTTGAAAATAAGAATATTCTATCATTTAGTTATACAAAGGAAAAAAAATACAGCAATCGGTTTGAATTCTGATTTTTTTTCCACCTTATTTTGAAGGTACACTGTTTGTTTACATTTCGTTATGCAAATAATAAATATAACATTTTGGCGTTTTAAAGAAAATCTAGCCTAACTCTCCAACCCCAAAATAGCACGAAATAAAACGTTATCAATACTCCTTTTAAATAAATCCTGGCTTCTGGTGCAAAAAAATCGCATTTATTCCTAAATGATACCATTTTGTGGATACTACATTTGTTGATATGCTAATTTTGAGACATTTCATTCACAAAGTATGTTGAATGAGACCAGCTTCTCCTCTGTATTGAACCACATTCTTGTTTAATGCATCCGTTTCTGCTTGATAATTCTTCCATGATGTACAACTTACATAAGGGGTTCATCTGGACACAGTAAAAAGCTCCCAACAGAAGCATTAATAATAGACAAATTCATCCATCTGCAGTGTCATGTTTGTTGTCGCATCCCAGCTCATCTGGGTCGTATTTATTTTTTGAGGAAACAGCATTATATGCACCCCTTTAACAAACTTCCTGTCTTATGTTTAAACAGGATTTGAAGGTGAACAACATTGTCAGTTAGATTTATGGAGTGATGGTCATTCTCTGTTTTGAATGGATCACTACTGTCATCAAATATAAATTAATAACAAGAAGTCGATTGTGGAACACAGGAACTGTTACTCAAGAGTCCCTTTAAAATAGTACCTTAGGAAAAATCTCTGTATCTTTTAGAGTTGAAGAAAAATAAAAGTATATTGTTCGTTTTTTCGGGGTATTGCATTCGTTTTGTTTATGAAATGCTCAAGTGATTATGTAGTACATAATCACTTGTAATTGTTGATGTCTCAAAGTCAATCCATTCTTCATTTCCTGTAGAATATTTTTTTATAAAATGTTCCGCAAAAACTTTCGAAAAACTGTAAAAAAACCTATAGATTTCATGTTTTTGTGGCATATATAAACACGTGTCTCCGTGATCAGTTTAACATGAGACATCGCGCTAATAAATAAACCTCGTGTGGTAATTTTTTTTTTTCGCTGTTTAGTCTTAAAGCAGCTGAACATTGCTACGATGCATTTCCTCCTTGATAAGTAAAACCACGAGTTTGGAAATCAAACCATAGAAATGCATTGCTTTGCCAGTGAAAATCAGACCTATACAGGAACATGACTTTTTGGCATTGAGTCTTGAAACTCTTTAAAGGGCCAAGAAAACCTACTGCTGAAAAATCTGCAAGTGAAAAACCCGCGTAGAAAGCGTCCGATTTTTGTCATGGAGAATATTTTTTGCAGGAAAGTACGGTATTCAAAGCACCAACGAAATGGCTTTTAAAAGGACCGTACCTTTACGCGAGTTTTCGATTGGTGACCTTTTCAATTTCCCACCATCAGATTTGATGCGCCCACGCTATTGTCGTTCAGCGGATGCAGGCATGCGCATGCAAAATGCCCTCCTGTTGACAACAGTAGGAAGCTTTAGGTTATATACACACTATACCGAAGAGCTTTTCGTGACGACATGAAAAGCTATCCGCCGGTATATTAGGCACAGCAACGGCTCAGAACTGGAACATGTCATTCACACTCATCGAACATCCTGTCGGAGTGGTTGGCCGAGAAATTTAGCCGAGAGAGTTTGGTGAACGAAATCCCAGTCCTCACTCCTGAATATTTAATTCCGTCTCAGTGGATTCTAGTCCTCTTTCTTACTTATTCACTCAGTCTGCTACGGTCCCAATACCTGTTCCCACTCCACTGAAGTGTGGCACAGAACCTATCCGAGATGTGACGCTCCACTTTAGAGATCGGCGCGACGAAGCTTCGCTTCGTTACAGAAATCACCGTTCTTATGTGTGAAGCCCTGGTATGGTTTTCGTGCCGGCGCAAGAGCTATCTGGCATACATGTAGTGTAAACATAGCCTTAGCAACGACAACAATTAACAACGGCAACGGGAACGTCAAAAATAACAAAAACAACAACTTTGCATGTGTAGCACCATTTTTTATACATTGCCGTCACTGCACGATTATCACGTGAAATTCTCTGATGTGCCCTCGATTAGTAGGCTACGTGTAGCCAGCTAAAAGATGCGACACGTAAATAATGCGCCTATCAATGGTTTGCCCCACGATAAGAGGGGAGCAGGCAACCCACCGAAAATTTGACATTTTCAGGTTTTTAAATCTCAATTTCCAAACCCTTGGATCTCCATTACGAGTCAAATTCCCACCCCTGGGAACCACGGATCGTAATTTCAATGAACTGTAGGCACTCACAACTATTTATTGCAGCACTCAGCATCTCCACAGAGTGGTTACTTGGTAACAAATGGAAGCTAGTTACTTGGCATGGTTGGCAATTTAACATACATTCTGTACTTCCAAAAATACCTGCGAATTTTTTCACCCAGTATTTACAGCAAAAAAAAAATGTGCACGGTGCCAGAACATGTCATCATCAAGAAGGGTTTATGTCTAAGGGCTGATGTTTGTAACTCAGGTCATGAATTTCATTTAATTGACATTTGGAGTATACTAGCAATTCTAACGCAGAATTCCAGGACTATTTCACGTCTGTAAGTATAACTTTTCCCAATTTTGGTATAATAATTGTAGCCTGCGTTGCAGCCGGCCCACGTATTCGTAAATATAGTCCGTCCCTCTATACAGAAGGTTTAGAGCGTCTGCGACGCAGGCAATATAAATGAGGTTTTGCAAGAATATTTCTTTTCAAAGCTGAGGGACAAAATACCAGTTGTTATAAAACTTCAAAGATAGATCACTGATTGGTAAGTCGGAAACTTTGGCCCGTGTAAAGGAATCCAGAATCCAGGAGAGTTTTGCTTGTGGAGGAATGTTTTACTTGTGGAATCCCCGCTTTGGGCTTTGAAATCCGGGACACAGCTCAAGGAATCTGGAACCGAACCAACGGATATTTTCCGGCGCTCATCGCTCATTCCCAGGTTTTCTCCACTCTCCAAGATGGCGGCTGAGTCACACTTCCCACCCTGGCGCCGTTGTGGATGCCAAAATCCTACCCGCGTGCGTTTCATGAAATCAAATTTCCGTGGGTTTCCTTTCCCCCATCCCCTAATCCTGGGCAAGCACCATTGGTAGGTGCATAAAGTTGTTCACTTCAGTTCAGCGCAGTTATGCGACGTTTTATTAAGGACATAAACACGCCACAACGACTTTCTCTTTCTACTTTTAAACTTGGTTTGGTCCCTAAGAATTCATTTTCAGGGAAATTCACTTACATGTGACATTTTAAGCGAAATGGAATAATCGCGCAAAGTCTGAAAACGCACGAATTTAATTTAACAGTGAGGTTTTTGCTGGCTGCCGTCGCCACCGTCGTTACTAAAGCTAACTAGTTTATTCAATTAAGGCTACCTTGATGACATTAAGAAGGACATCGTTTCGTTTTGCAGCTATGACAGGAAGATGTCGCCCAACACCTTTAATGACGGTCTCTGGGAATGGAAGGCAATCTTTTTGAAACCCAGTGATATCTACATGAAACAGCCCCACCCTTTTATGCAGTGTCATCTTTTTCATATCCAATACCTGTTGAAAAAACGTTAAAATTTTGGTCAAAAATTTATTTGGACAACTGAGTAATGAGGACGCACGTTCTGCTATGTTAAAAAGAATGAATAAATAACACTGCTTCCTACAAACTGTGAAAACTTGTCATTTTTAGAACTTAATTGGTACATAGAATTTACTCAGGGTTTTGATAACCGGATAACACTGCACCCTGCTTCCTACAAACTGTGAAAACTTGTCATTTTTAGAACTTAATTGGTACATAGAATTTACTCAGGGTTTTGATAACCGGATAACACTGCATATAAGGATTTTTTATCAAGTCAGCAATCCATTAACTTAATCAAAATTACTAAACGACGACAACCAATCAAAATGATTATGTAATGAAAAACACATAGTCTAATAAAAAATATGTATTGATAACTACACTAGCTTTTCATTTTGAAAGTGAGAGAGGAAAAACAGAAAAACACCTATGGCCAGTCCCTAAACAAGACCATATTTTGACTTTGATAGCACCTCTAGCACCCCTGTTCACAGTAAACAATTTTTGGATATAACGTTGGCCAAATTGCAAATCGTTTTTAGTTAAAGAACGTGAAACATATTTGTCTAATTTACGTGGTCTATTACAGTTTAAGACTTGCACTCACGTACTATAAATAATGGTAATAGGATTAAGTGGAGTCCAATTTGTTTTGTAATCATACAAGTGTTTAACAAAATCGGACGACCGCGTAGTCGCAGTCCGATTTGTTTAATCACGAGTGCGATTACAGACCGAATTGGACGACACGAAGTCTTGTTACCAATTAATCATAACCATTACAATTTCCGAGAAAAAAATGCATTCTTTTTTTATGAAAGAGCAATACCAATTAATACCAATTATCCAAAATCACGGAAAATATTACTGGCAGAGGCACTGTCTTATGTTACAAATTCGTCTGTTTTGGAAAATCCCCAGTTTGATAGGGTAAGTGGTTGTTGCTATGGTTATTTTGATAAATTCTGTGATTGGTGGATTTAGCTGAGTGCACTTAATATGATTGGTTGATGTAACTGTCCGATAACAGATTACAGGTGTCCAATTACAGCCAACTGTCTGATTACAACCCTACACAATAATTAGTGAAAAATAAACCAGTTAACGTAGCAATCAAATTCGAGGGCATTGTAGTTCCATGAGTGTACCTCCTCCGTATGCTGATTAAGGACAGCATAAAACTTCTCTGTGTTCCACTCCCTTTCCTTCATGGACTCATCGACATCTACTCTGCGAGCCTTGTCAACCATAATGCAAAATTTTCTAAATTTCTTTGAGGCAAAACAAAAACAGAAAATAAAACAAAGAAAAAGGAGAACAACTGCGCTTATAGAGGTAAAAGGATTAGTTTGTTGTTCAAACTATAAACAGCAACTTCAAATTTCAAACTATAAATTGCACGGAAAACTCTCATCAAATGGGGTACATAACACACCAGCCGGGTCACGGGTTCAAACCCCGTTGAAGTCCTGATTTTTTTCAGGTTTCTATACGCAATTGCATAAATTGCGTTCACTGCGATGATCATTTCTTCATTTCATTGTTTATTTTTGTTTATTAGTAATACTCAACTGCTTAGGGAGAGTCAGGGAGGAGGATTAATCTAACTTAACATAACCTCTTGGACAGCAGTACAGATAATTATTAAAGTCAAGTTGTCTTCCTTAGAGTGTCTTTGGTCAAAAAAAGTGTTGAAGCCAATTGTGAAGGGATTGTAAGTTTATTGACATTAAGGGTAAACTGTAAAAGTAAGTTCTGTAGAAGTACGCCAAATTACTCATTCAACGGGAATGCCAAGCCCAATCCAAGTTTATCAAATAATACTCATCAGGAAAAACAGGGCGATTAGAAGGGAACTTTCTGGCATATCTTTTAAATATCAAGCCACTTGATGGTATGGAAGATCAGCCAACAAAAAAAGTGCTTGTTTACCTCTGTTTCTTCCAAGAAACTTACCCTTGAATAACTTAGTACATTCTCCACTTCGTCCTTGATCTGGTGAAATATTTGACCAACGTCGTTTTGATAATCAGGATCTTGGCCAAACAACAGTTCTGGATCAGGCCACGGAATCTTCTTGGCCTTCTCCTTCTCTTCTAAGTCACGTGACAATGCATAGACAACATCACCAGCAGGTGGAATCACATAAATGGACAACTCTGGGTCATGAACCAAGCTTTTAAAAGAGGATGCAGTTTTCTCAAAACCATAAATGATATTGAGAAGTGCTGTTTCAAAATCCTGTGGAGAAGATAATTGCAAGACTTTGATTTGTTTAGCGAACAGACTCAAAAACGCATGACTTTTGATCCGCTGATATTAATTCGGAACATGCAACCTATTCCTGATTGGAAAAAAAATTGCAGAAAAGTATTTCTCCATGACTTGGGGTAACAGACATAATGCCTACATGATGAATTTTTCTTTGTTTTGTATTTAGCAGAGTCCATGTTTTGATCTTTTCTACTACTGGCTGATGAGATGAATGACGAACACTCAAGAAGATCATTGCTCAAGGTCAAGACCCAGATGAAAATCACTCTAATGTAGATGTTGATGTAGTGAATAGAAAAAAAATAGAAGTTTCTAACAAGTGGCTAATATCAAAGATGATTTTATTTTGTTCCTTTAGAGCCTTACCTGTTATTACTGGTAGCATTCCATTGGCTGGATTCATAAGCGCTTAGATCATGATGGGCGTGAATTAAGTTCTAGAACCTCACTTCAGACGATTTTGCCATTGGGCAGTGATTGTCCTACTCTGATGTTCAATAAGTGCATGGGGTGAAGGTGCTGTAGATCCAGCTGGTGTGGTTTATCCTTTCTGTGTTGTGAGGGTAGCCACTTAGCAATAAGCCCATTTAAGAGCGACTTTTTCTGGGGACCGTGTGAAATCGAAAAATTGCGGCAAATGATGGAAAAAATGCCTATCCTCATATTTTGTCCAGAGATACCTTATAGTGAGTCAATAAATGTAGTGTAATTTTTTTGTTGAAATACTTTTTTCTTTCCCAGAAAATTCTCAAAAACTGTAACGGGTGGCCACCGCCATAATATGACCAAAATAAAAGCGACAAGTAAGGGTACAAGAAGTTTGCTCATCAAAAGCGTAGAAAGAACTTGGGGTTTTTTAAATTTAAATATGTACGTAGGAGGTATTGACAAATGATTTAAGCCTAATAACAGGATTACAACGGTTATTTTGAATTTCCGGCAAATTTTTAAAAATCGCTAATATTTCATTGTTGTAAAATCCCATTTCGGAGCAGATTTTCAAGAAAACTTTTTCCCATGCAGTATAACTCAGAATGACTTGAAATTAATTTTCCTGTTAAGTGTAAATGGCGTTCTTTCCAATGATGCAAAAATTTATTTGGGGCTTTTATTCACTGCTAGGGAAAAGTCTGCTAAACTTTGAGGAAATCACGCAAACAAACGAAAGTTATCAAATTACGCTCTTCGTTATCAAAGCCAAGATTTCACACATATCTTAACTTTAAGCACTATTTTAGATCTAAAAGACAGTACAGTAAGCTTACCTTGTAGAGCCAGAGGTGGAAAATTGGTTTTTCTCACTATTTTCGTTTCAAATTGCCATCTGAACGTAAACAAATGGCACGCATTCCTGGCGGCTTTCCAGTGAATATCACATTACTCAACATTTTAAACCATATTTGAGCTTTTACACGTTAATCCCCTTCACGTTGACTAGATTCAGCTAAAAATGACAATAATGAGATTATTTAGAGTTGAAGTAGAGTGAATTTTGAGCTCCAAAGTGACTGAATGTTCGCTAGCCAGTTGCAGCTCGTTTTCTTGATGTTTGTCACGCAATGACACACAGGCCTCCCAACAATGCTATCGTATAACCCAAATCATTACTTTTTGGAATAAGAATTCTTTTCCTGAAAGTATGAAAATCTTGCATTAAAAATAAAACAAGCTAATGCGTCTGACATTTTCTTGGAAATCCGAATTCGAAATCCTATCTGTAACCTTGATGAACTTTTTGCAAAGCGTTCACGAGACAGTCTGACGATGCCTTTTTTTCGGCATGCTGAATCAAAGGCTCTGACAGTTAATAATAAAAATTCCTACATAGTTCTCATTTTACTTGGGGTCGAACAATTTCAAAGTGCAAACGGTATTTTTTTGGGCGCTTATTGAATAAGCAGCTAAAAAATATCGTTTGGCACGAAATTTTTGCACTTTCTAATTTTTGTGATTTTTCCAGGGATCCGTAAAAATAATTTCCTACAAATAAAAATCACCGCAAACATTTTGCCCACAAACATTTACTCCAGAGGAAATATTCTCTAACTTAAATTCGCTACACAAAAATGTAATACTAAGAAATCGTGTCTGTTCAATTACAACTTGTCTTTTTCGTTCAGAAACAAAACGGTATAAAATGAATTATACATTATTATATATAACGTACGCACACCGTGATATTGTTATGTATTTCAATTGCAGGTAATCATTAAAAACGAAAATATATGCTGGGTGTGGTACTTTCTGAAAAAATTAATTCCTGAAAAAGAAACATCTATCTGTCCTTATCGCAAAAATTAGTTCCCACGAAACACAAAAAATCACCAATTCCGTGCCATACGGTAATAACAATAATAAAAATATAAAAATATGCGCCCATACTGAACAGCATGGCATACTCGGCTTAGGAACGTCTCCATCCCCTCGGATGAGTGCACCCTCCCTTCCTCACTCACGCTTCGTCAGGAAAGCCTGTTTCTTTCTACTAACAATTTCTTTAATTTTGAATAGTGGTTTCAATATGGGTTCAGGACCCACCTCGCCCCAGGAGCCTCTATATCATTCGGAAGATGAAGAGAGCCTCTGTCCTCCGGGAGCCTCTTTGCAGAAGAGGGAGCCACTGAGAGCTCTTTATTATTTTAAAACATCACAAGCGCCCCGGCTATACAAAAACAGCTAGCATCGACGTGACAAGGAAGACAGCCATAACATTTTTTTCGTTTTTTGTCAATTCCAATTTGATATTTATCTTCACGCCACGTGTTTTCCCAATTCTTGTAAGTGCGTTTAATGCCATTGTTTAAATTTAAATAAGACTTCGTTTCGTTGAAGGAAACTTTCTAATCCCACTCCCTTGACTTAGCTATGATCCAAACTTTATGTGGGTGGGTTCCTTTCGGCCAATCGAAAAAAAAAATTTATCTTACAACGGAACTTGCGTTCCTGACACAACAACGGACAAATCTAAATCCATTTTTTAATGTGGTGAATGGCTTTTTCAAAAAGAGTTTGCTAGATTTGAAATTCAACGGATCCAGATCCAGATTAACGAATTTGTGATCTACCCCATTCACATAGGATTCGACACAGCGGCTCTCTCCTCCGCAGAGGCTCCCGCTGGTTATCCCGATAAAAATACAGTAGAACTCCGGTAACTCAAACCCTGAAGCGAAACGAAAAACGATTCAAATTATCGGGGTGACAAGGGAAAGGAAATCAACTTTGAGTTAGCGGGGAATTCGAGTTATCCGAGTTCGAGTTATCGAGGTTCTACTGCGGTTAGCAATAATTGAAAAGAACGTGCGCGGGGGACGATGGGAAGAGTGAAAAGGTGGAAAGAGGCATCTGTGAAGAAGAGACCCAGGGGTATTTCCAGCTGGACCATACCCAGATAAAGCCTATTTCAAACATCAAACTAACAGTAGAAAAACGTAGCATTCCTGGTGTAGTAGAATCTGTTTATTAACCATATAATGGTATAAATTCCTAAATAAATAAATTAAATTAACAAGACAAATGAACTGCAACTCCTCTACAAATACGCATGTAAACAGTAGGCGCTTAATCGAGTTTCATAAAAAAATGAAAAAATAAAAAATAAAAATAAAATAAATGCAAAGATGCAAAGACTTTCTTGATTCCTTAAGAGGCGTTCGAAGCACCATTGGAGGTCTTCTACCCAGTTCAAGCCAGTTTCCAGGAATGCCGCAAGTCGGCTCCACATCAAGTACGAACGCGGTGTGCAAGCTGTACTGAGTATGGCAACCTATGCTTAATTTTTAACTCTTGCACGCTTTTTTCACTGTTTATGTCCCACTAGCGCTAGGATCTGTCGTCACTACTCGAATCGCCGATTACAAACTTTTCCACGGTGTCATCTTCGTCAAACAGTAAAAAAAAAAGATCGTAAGACCGTCTCGTGAACGCTTTGCCGAAAAGTTAATCAAGGTTACAGATCAGATTTCGAATTTGGCTTTCCAAGAAAATATCAGATGCATTACCTTTTTTATTGCAAGATTTTCAAACTTAGGTATTAAGGAAAAGAATTCTTACCCCAATCTCCGAAGTAAAATGATGTTCGGGCTCCGGGCTCCGTAGCAAAACTTTAAGGGTCCCGGCCACTCTTGCTCCCATTCCCCGGGCTCCACCCCTTTGGGACGACCCTACCGTAATTAATCGATACGCAAATCAGTTCGAGGTGTCCAAGCTGTAATGAGAGCATAAATCTGATCCCCTCTCGTCGCTGTTTATGTCTCGTCTGTCGTCACTACTCGACACGCCGATCATTAAATTCTCCACAGTGTCATCACATAATTCGTCTAACAGTGAAGAAGAAAAAGCATCATCAGACTGTGTCTCGTGAACGATTTGCGAAACGTTCATCAAGATCCGATTACAGATCCGATTTCGACTTTGGCTTTCCAAGAAAATATCAGATGCTTTACGTTTTTATTTTTTTGCAAGATTTTCAACGCGTTTGTGTATAGAGTGTTTTCACTCACGTGGCCAGCATCTATTCAAATTTATTGGAACAAAAGAAAGCGTTTGCATAAGAAAAGTGTTCAACTCCCAGAGGATTGGTTTGGGACACCAACATGGCCGCCGTTTCATTGTTTTGGGACACCAATATGGCCGCCGTGACGTCATGTGAAAACACTCTATACCATAGCATTATTGGGATTCCTGTGTCTCATTGCGTGACAAACATCAAAACGAGCTGCAACCGATTAGCGAACATTGAGTCACTCGGGAGTTCAAAATTCATTCTACTTCAACCCTAAATAATCTCGTTGTCGTCCTTTTTAGCTGAATCTAGTCAACGTGTAGGGTATTAACGAGTAAAAGCTCAAATATGGTTAAAAATGTCCAGTAATGCAATGTTCACTGGAAATCCACCAGGAATGTGTGCCGTTTGTTCACGTGGAGATGGCAATTTGAAACGAAAATAGTGAGAAAAACCAATTTTCCACCTCTGGCTCTACAAGGTAGGCTTACTGTACTGTCTTTTAGATCTAAAATAGTGCTAGTGCTACTTGTTGACAAGTAAATGCGTGATTTCCTCAAAGTTTAGCAGACTTTTTCCTAGCAGTGAATAAAAGCCCCAAATAAATTTTTGCATCATTGGAAAGAACGCCATTTACACTTAACAGGAAAATTAATTTCAAGTCATTCTGAGTTATACCGCATGGGAAAAAGTTTTCTTGAAAATCTGCTCCAAAGTTGGATTTTATAACAATGAAATATTAGCGATTTTTAAAAATTTGCCGGAAATTCAAAATAACCGTTATAACCCTGTTATTAGGCTTAAATCATTTGTCAATACCTCCTACGTACATATTTAAATTTAAAAAACCCTAAGTTCTTTCTGCGCTTTTGATGAGCAAACTTCTTCTACCCTTACTTGTCGCTTTTATTTTGGTCATATTATGGCGGTGGCCACCCGTTACAGTTTTTGAGAATTTTCTGGGAAAGAAAAAAGCATTTCAACAAAAAAATTACACCACATTTATTCACTCACTATAAGGTATCTCTGGACGAAATATGAGGATAGGCATTTTTTCCATCATGTGCCACCTCTCACTCAGTCTCCAGAAAAAGTTGCTCTTAATTGTTCTCACCAAATTCGGTGAAGAGAATTAATAAAATTGAATACAGCCAAGGTTGTGGAGGAGGAGAGGACTTTGAAAATTTGAAAACTAAATAATGTCAGTGCGTAGAGGTCAGTAACAAGATGCCTAAAGACTGTTTGAACCTCACCTGCTCAGTTGGTTGAAGAGAAATAAAAGACTTGTATGCCTGGACAGTTTGACCACCAAATGACATGACAGAAGGCTCCACTTCAGAGCTACCAGTAACTATATCATCAACGGTTTCGGTATAAGGAGATGTCAGCACTTCAGTTTCAGGTCTTGGGTTAGATTCAACATCAAATATGACCATCTTTTTGTCACCTGGAAGTCACCAGCACGACACATAAGTATATTATTCTCCAAAATCAAACCTACCCTGCAGATACTGTATGTAAAGTAAGAAAAATTCTGAGATATTCTTTGGATTACCACCTCAATGAATAACAAAACTACAGTTGGACCCAATGACTGTTGAAATTGTTAAATACAATGGAGGTTAACAGAGGAAGGACTTTTAATTTTGTTATGCATGTAAACATTATTACAAGAAGACATGAACGGGAAATTGGCCTAGTTAAAATCTAACAAAATGTGCCATGAAATTTCTGAATTTTCCCCGGAAAAAGCTGCAAAAGTTGCATTAGTGCCCCAAATCTGTCACATCCTTACCGATTCTTCAGAAAAACCTGCATCCCCCTTAGGGAAGAGGTGGTTTTGTACGCCTTTTATACACAATATGAATGTCTTTTTCTAGATCAGAAATCCAAAATCATGCACTACACCCTACTGGGCAGCACATCTATAGACTGTTCCCAAGCATGTACCTAACAGCTGGCTGCCGGATAATTTCACTGACTAAAAAAGACCTTACGACCACCTCAAATTGCTCCGTAAAAAAACATAAGGCAATTTTGAAGGTCCAGTTGAGTCAAAACGGCAGCTTGACTAAAAAAAACCTCCTTAGCTTTCCTTAGCTGCATCCCTGTCTTTCTAACTTTCCCACCCCTGTACAATTCTCAACCTTCTCCAACCCAATATATAGGTTCCTTGCAAAGCCCCATTCCTTCTCAAAATTTTAACTAAACTTACTTCCTTCTTCCTTAGGTGGAACATTTAAGACCAGCTCTACCCTTAAAAGTTCCACTGCTTCAGTTTCCTCTTTAGCATTAGTGTCCAGTGTGACTCCAGTGTCTGATTTGTCATTGTGATCAAGAGTTGGTTCCCTCAGACTCATCTGAACAATGGGCCCTGCAAAGTGTTGCAATTCACCATCAATATAGATCATTAAAAATTGTCGCATTTTTTTACACCTTTCTTGCAAAACCTACCAAAAACAGAGTCGTGAACACCATCTTGAAGTTTTGCAAGCACTAAAACCTCCCCATTGCATTATGTATTTATTGAATATATTTTTGCATGCATGGAACTCTGATAAGCCACTTCAATAATTATCATAATGTTCCATAATAAGCAGGCTCATGCTCACCAACTAGGAGTAATTTTAACATTCAAGTCTCTTTTGTCAAATTGGAGCAGTGGAATTCAAACTACATGTGGGAGGATTTAGGGAGGACTGTGAGGGGGAAGGACGGGGAGTGACGTTTCTATAAATTATTCAAAAGTAATTGTTACAAATTAAGTAATTGCCAAAGTTTTTATACATGTAGTGAGAAGAAGGGTTTTGGGTATAGTTATTAAGTACAAATTCTAACAGTGGGTTAAGGTCTTTCAAAATTAATGGTCCATGTGTTTTGTTCATAATACGAAAGAGCAACTTGTACAAAACTACTATTTAATAGATGATTAATTCTGAAAGAGCTAACCCCATTTGTGATATCTGAGCAGTGCTACATGTATTATCACGTTATTACAGTGGAATTTTGATTTTTGGAACCACCAAATGGAAGCAGCAAATTGGTTCGAATTATTGGGAGGTTTGAAAAATCAGGGGTACAATTACTGTGTTAGACTAGGTAAGGGATTTTGTTAGGTTTGGCTTGAATTAGCAGGAATTTTGAAAAGAACTAGGGTCTAAGAAATTGGGATCATACTGTATGTGACACAAAAGTCCAATTTCTAAAATATCTGTGTTTCCTTGTTTGATGTTACTAGGAGTTATATCATTAAGAACAGCAGTGCGTGCTATGAGCTTCTAAAATTTGGAAAATCGTGTTGGTTACCTTGTGTAGAAGAAGCCTTCACTTGAGCTAAAAGTGTTCTCAATGCTGCAAGTACCAATCTTCTTAATAGTTCCATTATGAGAAAGTCTACCATTCTAATGAAGCATGCCAAGCGGTGAAGAACACCTCTCCACTGTGACATTTGCGTGAAGGTTGGCTGCCTTGTATCCTTGCCTACAACAGAAGAATAATTCAAGCAAGACATTACACTTCAGACCCAGATGTTTACAGAGATAAACCTTTATTTGGAAACAACTGACAGTACACTAACTTCTCAGTCATTTTCTTTATTTTTACAACTACATTTTCAAAAGCAACCCATTACTGTGACCAAACAAACGTTCAGTATTCAAGGCTGTCGTTTTTTCCTTTACTATAGTTTTACCTCATTAATCTAACTAGTAATCAAATGTTTGTTGAGTTTTGGTGGGAGAGCTGAAATCAATCAAGCAAATACACTGAAGAAATTTATTATGAGAAAGATTTAACCATAAAATATTGCAGTTATGTATGTGCTACAGGTCAAATTTGGTCTCAGGTGAAACTATTTTAACCTAGGTTCATTCACAATTTCCTTTCCCTACCTAGTTTAAATCAAAGTTAATGTACTAATTAACAATTAGTCATC
The DNA here is from genome assembly GCA_038088405.1 of Porites divaricata. NCBI lineage: Eukaryota > Metazoa > Cnidaria > Anthozoa > Scleractinia > Poritidae > Porites > Porites divaricata. The sequence continues at coordinate 11,569,232 of JBBMOI010000011.1, forward strand.
TCAGGCGACGTGAATATCGGCGAATAGTCACCGAGACAAAGTCTCGGTGACTATTCGCCGATATTCACGTCGCCTGATGCAACTAATTGTTTTAGTATAATTACATTGATGATTATTTGAGAAAAATTATTGATATATTTCTGACTGCGAAACATCAAAAAATCTGGCTACCATTTTGAAAACTGCTAGCCTTCAATGTTATAATCAACGGGATAAAGCGAAGCTCCTAGCCAATCATAGCGCTCTATTTTCGATAATCATCAATGTAATTATACTAAGACCGAATAGAACACTGAACATAGAACACGGCCGTACTCAACGTACTAACGTGACTAAGGCGGAATAAAATACCAACATACATAGAACATCGCCGCACTAAGCGTACTAACGTGACTAGGGCGGAATAAAATACCAAAATACACCGTAGACGATGGCCGTACCAAGCGTACTAGCATACTAAAACCAAAAACATACCAACATACATAGATCATGGCCGTACTACTCGTACCAACGTACTAAGACCGAATAATATACCATCATACTAAGACCGAATACCAACATACATAGAACATGGCTTTGCTAAGCGTACCAACGTACTAAGACCGAATGAAATACCAACATAAATAGAACATGGCCGTACCATTTGTACTAACGTACTAATACCCCCACCCCCCCCCCCAAAAAAAAATATCAGCATATAAATTATATATTTAACAATTATTCCTCGAGCCCAAATGGGCTATTGACTCAGAGCCCAAAGCGCTGATTCAGTACTATGATGTTCCTTTTAGGACGACTGTAGCTCAAGGTGCAGACCATTGATCGTCATATGATCAATCAATTGATCAGCAGCTACGGGAGATTGCTTACTGGGCGAAAGTTTTTGTACATGATGTCTAGACCACACTTCTTTAACGTGGGTAATACGAGGGCCTGCCTCCATTCCTCTGCGAACAGACCAGATTCAAACGACATGTTGATCATACGGGTGATTACCGGTAACAGCACATCAAGAACCTGTAGTACCAGGATCTAAAGGACAAGATTTCATGGCTGCCTTTCCAATAAGCAAAGAAACTTGGTCTTGTGTCAATTTGCGCATGCGCCCATGTTATCTGCGGACGCATCACCATCGCCGTCAAGAGGCTCAGATGACTGAAGGGCGTCCAGTGAGTCATTGATACGTTCAATCTTCCGTACAAAATAGTTGCCAAAATTATTAGCGAGATCATCGGGAGGTATGTGATCTGGAAACGAGAAATCAGTCAGCTCAAATAGCAATGAATTGGTTGTACGAAACAACTTTCTCTGGTTCAAGCTGTTCTCAGCTCTTAGTGCAGATTGATGTGGTTTGGTGCAGACTGGTGCAGCTGGGTGCAGATTAGTGCAGCTTGGGGCACCTTGGTGCTTAGTGTAGTTTGGTGAATTGGTGATTGGTGTACTTTGATGCAACTTGGTGGAGTTTGCTACCCTTTGGTGTAGTCCGGTGCGACTTTGTGCAGATTAGTGCAGTTTGCTGCATGTTGGTGTAGTTTGGTACAGATTGGTGCACTTTGTTCCAGATTGGTGCAGTTTGGTGCAACCTGGTGCAATATGGTGTAGTTTGCTGAATGTTGGTGTACTGCACTTTGGTGGTGATTGGTGCCGTTTGGTGCAACTTGGTCCAAGTTGGTACAGTTTGGTGAAATTTGGTGCAGATTGGTGTAGTTTGCTGCAACTTAGTGCAGATTGGTGCAGTTTGGTGGAACTTGGTAAGATTGGTGAAGTTTGGTGCAATACAGTGCAGTTTCGTGCAACTTGGTGCAGATTGTTGCAACTTAGTAGCCTTTGGTGCAGATTGGTGCAACTTGGTGCAGACTGGTGCAGTTTAGTGCAACTTGCTGCAGATTGGTGCAGTTTGGTACACCTTAGAGCACAATGGTGCAGTTTGGTGCAACATGATGCAACTTAGTGCAGTTTGCTGCCCTTTCGGTGAGGTCTGGTGCAACTTTGTGCAGATTGGTGCAATTTGGTAAAACTTGGTGCCCTTGGTGCAGTTTGGTGCAACGTGGTGCAGTTTGGTGCAACTTAAAAGAGTTTTCTGCCCTTTGGTGTAGTCTGGTACAACTTTGTGCAGATTAGTGCAGTTTGGTGCAACTTGGTGCAGATTGGTGCAATTTGGTGCACTTTGGTTCAACTTGGTGCAGTTTGGTTTAACTTAGTAGATTGGTGTAGATTGGTGCAATTTGGTGCAGATTGGTACAACTTGGTACCCTTTGGTGGAGATTGCAAGTACCACTTGGTGCAGATTGGTGCAGTTTGGTGCAACCTGGTTCCATTTGGTGCAGATTGGAACAACATAAGGGAGTTTGCTGCCATTTGGTGTAATCTGGTGCAACTTTGTGCAGATTGGTGCAGTTTGGTGCAACTTGGTGTACATTGTTGCAGTTTGGTGCAACTTAGTGGAGTTTGCTGCCCTTTGGTTTAGTCTGGTACAACTTTGTGCGGATTAGTGCAGTTTGGTGCAACTTGGTGCAGATTGGTGCAGTTTGGTGCAACTTGGTGCAGTTTGGTTCAACTTGGTGCAACTTGGCACCCTTTGGTGCAGACTGGATTAACTTGGTGGCGGTTGCTGCCCTTTGGTGTAGTCTGGTGCAATTTTGTGTAGATTGGTGCAATTTGATGCAGATTGGTGCAGTTTGGAGCAACTTAGTGGAGTTTGCTGCCCTTTGGTGTAGTGTGGAACAACTTTGTGAAGATTGGTGCAGTTTGGTGCAACTTGGTGTAGATTGGTGCAGTTTGGTGCAACTTGGTCCAGTTTGGTTCAACTTGGTGCAGATTTGTACAACGTGGTACCCTCTGGTGGAGATTGGACCAACCTAGTGGAGTTTGTTGCCCTTTGGTGTAGTCTAGTGCAACTTGGTGCAGATTGGTGCAGTTTGGAGTAACTTAGTGGAGTTTGCTGCCCTTTGGTGTAGTCTGGTGCAACTTTGTGCAGATTGGTGCAGTTAGGTGCAACTTGGTGGAGTTTGGGGCAGACTTGTCCACTTTGGGGCAACTTGGTGCAGTTTGCTGCCCTTTGGTGTAGTCTGGTGCAACTTCGTGCAGATTGGTGCAGTTTGGAGGAACTTGGTTGCGTTTGGTGCAGATTGGTGCACTTTGGTGCAGATTGGTTCAACTTGGTACCCTTTGGTGAAGAGGAAAAAACGGCCTTCTTCATGCTTAACTTACTGGAGTAGTAAGTAAAGACACCAGGATCCAGTATACACAAACTCCGATGAATTAAATAAACTAACAAAGAACTCACTAAATTTCGAGTACACTTGTCAGGCATAACAAGCAAAAAAAATTGAAAGAGGTGCCTAGAACGCACAGCATGTGACCTCAGCGCTGCCTTTGATACTGTTGACTGTCAAATGCTCGTAAACCATCTATGCACAGAATTTGGTGTGTCTGGAAAAGTCCTAGCCCGGTTCACCTCATTTATCAAATCACTCTCAGAAAGTTGCAGTCAGACCAGTTTAGTATTGATTTTGGGGTCCTCCAAGGCAGTTGTCTACAATCATCGTCAAAAGTGTTGGGAAGGTTGCCCTTTTACCTCTTCTTTTCCTTCCTCCCCCCGCCCCTGGCCCACTATTGATCAAAACGTTAATGTTTGTGCGCGTAATTGTTCTGTTATATCCCAACATTGAATAGGGGGGACGGGGGATATTTAGCAAAAGAGAAAACTCTCTTTTTTCAGGGTTAAAATTGACTACTGTTAAGTTGCACAACCTTCCCAACTACTTTTGTTTGTGATTGTCTGAAAATTCTGGGTGTGGCCGTCAAAGATAAAAAATGGACGACTTTTTGTCAGTAGAAAGGTCTTCAAAAAATGCTCGTAAACAGTATTCTGTTGAAAAAAAAGTATTTTCCGTACCTTGTTAAGACAGTTTTTGGCGCACACGCCTGTTTATACTCGGCATGTTTTGCAATCCGGTAAGGACAACTATTGCTCTTTCTGGGGAACAGGAAAAGGGCCAACATACAAATGTAAGATTACTTTCGGTGAAAGCTATTGACTATAGCATAGGCTGACATGCTCCAAATGTTAAAGCAAGATATAGTGCGTTCACCAGTTTCCCAAAAAATCATTCGGATCGCGACATTGCAGCTGACATATTCCTTAGCAGTTCCTCCATTATTTGCAACATTCAGTACATACCAATTTGCCACGCGAGCAAACTATGAGGCTGAGTGGAGATTTGCCCAATTCTAGAGGCCACTTTCTCTGCTGAACAACTCTAGTTAACCCCTTGTAGCACTGCTTTTCAAAACTGGTTCCAGAAAACGAGAACAAAGTACGCTCTTGATTTAGAATAAGGCGTCTATTGCCTTCGTTAATCTAATTAAAAGGGTAACTCATGCAAAGTCATCACAACCCACATTACTCCATTTTCGTAGTCAAAAATAATTCCTTTATAGTAGCGCTAACGACAAAATAGTCTAATTGACTTGTTCGCAGCTTTGCGAGGACTTAACCAAACGAATTTTAATAGACATTTTAGCTTAATTCTAAGTAAAATACAACATTACTCCATGGATAGCGTTAAAATTAAACTAACCTTGCTAATTGACCTTTATGAGGCACTGTTTGAATGGAGTAATGTTGGGAAACAGTTGTTAAATTTATTCCCGTAGATAAATGCGACAAATGCTGTCCATATTCTTACATGGTTTATATGTTTTTGCCCTTTTCTTGTTTGAAAGTCGGTTCATTGTGCATATATTACACATTTTCTTATGGAGTAATGTGGAAACCCATCAGTTGTTTACTGTTCTCAAATTAACTGAATGATTGACAGGCGATGCTAGCATAGCAATTTCTATATGAACACTGAACATGACTGATAGCTCTTTTTACAGAGGTTCCGTATTACTTTCAGGCCTTACGAAAATACAGTCTAGAAGATTTTGGTTCGGCACTTATCTCACTCCTCCCTCGCAAGTACAAACATCACGTTTTTTCTTGGATAGTTTAACACTGCCGGAATGAAAAAAAAACTTTATTGTGGCAGCCTTTATGCCATTTCTATTTGAAACATCTTTCAAAATACTTTGCTGATAGGAAACGGCAAAAGTTCAACAGGAATAATGCCGCTGATGAAAAAGATACATGTATACATGACAACGACAGCAATCGTATAGCATTTTTTACTTAAATACCCTCATGACCTTTTCCTTAAATCTAGTGAAACAGACCACCTGTGGCCATTCTTTCTACATAGTCCATGCAAAGAAAACGTCCTCTTGCTTCATGAGGAAAATTAAACGCCTTAAATGTTTCTTTCTGACGTTCTTAAAAGAAAGCGTTTTTACCCAGTGGATTTTGTGGTCACGCTATGAAATGTCACGCATGCCAGATGCAAAATTCTCCTATTTAGGATTTTACCGAAATATAACCTTTATTATATTTTTTATATAGTTTGGGAAGTACATGATCAGCACAGTTCCAGGACGACATATCTCAATCAAATATTAAATGCGACAAGTTTTACAAGCGTTTAAAGTTGATTTCCTATTCTCCTACAATCATCGTCAAAAGCGTTGGGAAGGTTGCCCTTTTTACCTCTTCTTTTCCTTCCTCCCCCCGCCCCTGGCCCACTGTTGATCAAAACGTTAATGTTTGTGTGGGTAATTGTTCTGTTATATCCCAACATTTAATAGGGGGGACGGGGGATATTTAGTAAAAGAGAAAACTCTCTTTTTTCAGGGTTAAAATGGACTACTGTTAAGTTACACAACCTTCCCAACTACTTTTGTCTGTGATTGTAGGTCCTCTGTTATTCATCATCTCTTCCAGTAAGCTTTTCAATATTGTTAATAAACACTTGCCCAACGTACATGCCTATGCTGATGACAATCAGTTCAAACCTGGTGAATACACTAAGGAAACCGCTGCTATGTCATCTATACAATCCTGTATCCATGATGAAGTGAACTGGGTGCTTATGGATAAATTAAAACTTAATCCTGACAAAACAGAATTTCTTGTCATTGGAGCAAGACAGCAACTCGAGAAAGTAAAGAATCTCAGATACGTCCTTCAACACAAGTAAAATACGTGGGATCATGCTTTGATTCTAACTGCCATATCCCTTTAATAACCATCTGCTTATTACCAGTTAATTGGATTACTGCAAGAACCTCTTATATGGCCTTCCTACTATTTACATTAATAAAATACAAAGAGTTCAAAATGTTACTGCCAGAGTTGGAACTAACAACCCTCGTATCCGTCACATTACTCCTGTTTTAAATGATCTTCACTGGTTGCCCGTCAAATACAGAAATGGATTTAAAATTGTGTTATTAACATTCAAGTGCCTTGGTGAACAAGCACCTCAATATCTGGTTGATCTTACTGCTGTCGCTGCCCAGTCAAGGGTTAAACTTAGGTCCAGGAATGCGACTTTGTTGGTACCTGCCAACGGACAGGTGCCTACTAAACTATTGGTGACTGAGCCTTTCAGTCGGCAGCTCCCAAACTATGGAAGAGTCTTCTGGCGGAGATCAGAAGTATTCAGAGCCTGACATCTTTTAAGGGAGATCTCAAAAGGTACCTTTTTAAGATTCCTTTTAAAGACAGCTTTTAATTGAATTATTCTTATAAAATTGTTTGCAATGCGCATATGAAAATATTTCTATTATATATACGCAATATAAGTTTCATATTTATAATTATTATTATTTATTTTGGAACTCACCAAGTGACCAGCCTGCAATTGGCTAGACGAAGGATAAAATTGAGCCACAACATCTACCCTTAGTTATTTCTCGGCAGTTATTAAATTATTTCAGGAGGTTCAATCATTTCATGTTAGCAAAGAATCTAGATATTACCTTTTGCATTTTTGCCATCTGTTTTGGTACTTTTCTTTTCCTTTAAATTTGTTGGCTCCTTTGCACTTTCTGGGTGAACCCATTTCGTGAGGCCTTGTTCCATTGTGATTTTCTGATGGAAAAATGAAGAATGTTGGCTTTGCAGAGATACAGGATGATGCTTAAGACTAAAGTGTTATTACCTCCAATATTTAGGGGCCAATAGTGGTAACAGCAAGTGACTGCTTATGGAGGTTGGCCACTAAATAAAGAGGTTCCTCAGTAATTAGCACAAGAGAAAGCTCTAATACTGGACTAAGTAGGGTAACAAAGGTTCTCCCAACTTTGCATGAACAATACTACAGTATCTACAATGCTATATGGTGCAAACCTAATAATAGGACTGAGGCGGCAATGTCCGTGACTGAAACGTTACATTATGGGTCCACAAACAGGTGACACTTTCTATCTCTGACTGTATTTTCCTTCAACACATTTTCAAAACGAAGCCCAGCTAAGGGTATGATATATTTAGTGGTCACTTGCTATAGTACTATTTACTCCAAAGGGCAACCACAGCTACTTAAGGTGGCTGAACACAGTTTTGGCAGTTCGTGAGTATATGTCCTTTGCCAAATCATGGCAAGAGAAAGGTTACAGCTTACAAGCTGAAACTTGGCAAGTGAAAAATATACTGATAAAAGATTTTGACTAGCAGGTAAAATGTGACGTTTACGTAGTTTCCATGGCAACATGAATGATTGAATACAACCTTAAAATTTCTCTTTCGCTCAGTTTACATAAAATTCGCACATTAGATTTTCCCATAAACTTGCACACAGCATACTATGATTAATCATTACCATTTGAAACTTATTTGACCAAATTTTAACAGACGGGTTTTTAGATAATCAATGTTATGATTGTACTGTTATTATTTGATGTGTCACAAAATTCGTCTGTTCAACTTCCATTTTGCAGTTCTTATTATTGAAAGTACGATAAAAGTAAAAATTCTGCCAAATATCACAAAATTTTAATGAGTAGATTTTGAGAAATCGGCTTGTGTATCATTGCTTTTTCGCCGCCATGTTTGTTTGTCTAATTTAAAAGAAGCTCCGTCACGCAAGTTACTGCTGACCGCCCGCAAAACTGTGTTCAGCCACCTTAATAGAGGTGGTCACTTAATGGAGGATTAAATTACAAATCCATTTTACATTATTTTAGACTTTGATTACTGGCTACTTAAAAGAGGGTGGCCACTTAATTTATAAGTGGCAGTTGAAAAACGGTTCAGCTACACATGTATGCTAATGTTAATTTAGAGGAAGATATGAAGTAAATATTGCCTGTACTTATATACTTCAACCAGCAATCTTCACTCCTTCTTTTAAACCAATGCATAACCCTTCATGTAGAAATTACTGACAGAGGCTAAACACTGTAATGCAGACTTTGACATATATCGACTCCACATGAGTAAAAAGCTGCAGCTAAAGTCATCGCTGGGATACTGCTAAAGGATGAATTTTTTATGGCACTGCTTGTCACTGGAAGCCTGGTTTAATTTTCAGTAGTGTTATGGAGAGCTAATGTAAATAGAAGCTTCTGGAGTTTTCCAGTCACGCAATGTTTGCACTAGAACCTTCTACTGTCACACAAAAGAACTGTCTGGAACATTATTTTGCTGAATGATGTAATTCATGATGTAATGTTACAAGAATAGTAATCTTGAAAGCTCTTAGAACTATCTAGAACATGAACTGGCTGTATATAAGGACTTAGCGAGCTTTTAGTTGTTGTTACGACAGAGATCGATAAGAGAAGCTATACTGGGAGAGCTATAGAAGTTTGCTGAGGAGTACCTTGAAGTTAAGTCATTCCAAGTGGCTCCAGGACGTTTGGTGATAGCAGTGTGTACTGTGAGTTTGTGTCAGTGGTGACTGAAGGTTAATAATAGGCTCTAACTAGTTTATAGTAAGGTTATATCGTTAGAGTTGCTCCCAAGTTGTAGTTATCAGACGAAGTATAGTTTATTAAATTAGTTGATTTTAAGGAGTGTTTCTTTGGTATCTTTCTGTCGGTTGAATTCTACCGTAACAGTAGTGATATAAACACAAGTGTGGGCAGATATGCAAGCATAAAAGTATGAAAACAGCATTGGTGCAAGCATTTTTATATGTGAGCATCAAATGCTTCTTTAATTTCCTTATGCTTGCACTATACTTGTATAATCAAAAGTAAAGTGTAGGCTTTTACACTGTAAAGTAACATGGCACACACCTTAAACATACGTGTTAGGGTTCAATATTTTTTATGATGATGATGATTAATAGCAAGCACAAATTCTTTAAAGGAAAATGCAAATAATTGGCACTTTATTCCTGTTTGAATTTGTGCTTCACCACCTTGAGTTTGGTCAAGGAACTGAAATAATAATATTTTACTTTATAACATAAAAACAGACCTCACAAGCATCTTTTACTATTTCCAGAACATTTGACCTTAACTTGGCCAGTTTTTCCTTAGCCTCTTCTGCTTGCCTAGTCTGTGCTTCCACAAAATCTGCCAGGTTAAAGGTTTTCTGGTGATCAACATAAAGAAGACAGATGGCATGTTCTTTTTCACCAACTCCTGTTATGCTACTGCAAGCCCTCTCACAAAGCGACCTCACAAGAAGAATAGCCTGTTGGGTGGCTTGTGTTGCTGAAAACAGTGAACTGTCAACCACAGACCTGACAAAAATAAATACAATGCACAGACAGTAACATATTACATAAGTATTGTATGATGGCAACTATTTTCTCAAACTGGCACTGCCCTACAAGAGCCATTTGATAGCAAGTAAATAATAACCAGGCAACAAAGAGATTCATAACTTTCTACATGTATTAAATGCAAGTAAAATCTCTGCAGGGTTCGTACGCTTTTTTGGACTAAAAATTCAAGGACTTTTCAAGGACTTTCAAGGACATATTTACAGCTTCTCACTGTAGTGATTGTGCCGAGCCAACAGACAGGTGAAAGTTTATGTCTTTTTGAGTTCATCCACAACATTCGCAATTTTGTCCTCAATGTCTTTGCGAGTCATCTCCTTTTCTTTTGCAGTTCTCCTCAAACTATTTGACTTTGTAATCCACACAAGTTTCCCAGTATCCTCTGCTTTCTGTGCAAACTCGTCTGCTGATTTAACAAGACCGTCATTCAACATCAGTTTCTAAACACCTTCTTTTCTTTTAAGTTCGTCAAATTCATTGACTAGCTCCTTTCGCTTCAGTTCTACACCCTCAGAGGTTTTCTTCCTCTTTCATTCATCAAGATACGATGAATACTTCTGCCTAGCTCCTGCAGCTGACAAGAACAGAGGTTTGCTGATTGAAACAGCAAGGACACCTCCCACAGATTGTACATGGTCTTGTACCACCCTTCGAGAAATGAAGGAGCGCTCTTGAAGGTTCTCAACTTCCAGTTGCTTATTGACTGAAAATCCTCTTTCGACACTGGCTTGGCCATGTGATAATATCAGTAGGTCTGCAACTACTTTCCACAATGATTGGTAGGATCGCTTCTGTCCCATGTGAAGATACAGAGAGGAATCAAGTCTGACATTGTTAGGATCATAGTCGTTGAACTCTGATGGAGAAGAAGAGGGGACTTCCATAAGAAATTGTCTAAATAGTTCCAAAAGGGAATCACAGTCACCTTCCAGAACTTTCTTGGCATTTTCAAGGGTAGTCAAAACTCTCTTGAATTTTGTGATGGAAACATCATGGTCACTCATCATGTTCCTTGGATCTAAACAATCTAAACAATTTATATTCCTTACAAGAGAATACTGAATTGGTGCTTTGGCAATCAGTTTGCAAACCAGTTTCACAAGGAACTCCTTGCATTCCATCTGAAACTGAAGCACTCTTTCTCTGAAACTGTGGACTTTGCAATCAACTCCTTGATCTTCTTGTCAGCTGTAAACCCCAGGTCAATCTTGGAATGAGGCATGAATGCTGGAGTCAGTAGGGTCAAGTTTTGTAAGCTTCACTGGGGTTTTGGCTTCACTGATAACAGCAGTCCTAATAAATCTTCTCATTAATCCCCAAGCATGCTGTACATGTCTGTAGCCAAGAAAGGAAGCATTGGCTTGTTGGTTTTCCATCACTGATGAACCAGATGAACTCGCAATAGACTTTGTGGCGTTGAGCTTACTGTGTTCGCTGCTTTCAGATGAAGTGGATTTTGGAACTACTTTGGCATCATCACTCTTAGTTGCTGGTCGTTGAGAGGAAATGCCAAAAAAAAAAAAAAACGCCTGCTGATGACCTTTTCTGGGAAGTCAGTGTTTGATGTTTTTTCCTTTCAAGTGACTTGTGAGCGCCAACTCTCCCATGCTCGAAATGTCAACATCCTTCATGCACACGATGCCTCGTGCCTTGTGCTTGTCACCCTTGACTTCTCGTAGCCACTCTTTATACAGTGATTTCTGAAGCCACAAGTTGCTGAAAACACACTTGCCCATTGTTTTAAATCTTTCACTCGTGAAACAAAATGCAAACAATCACATGGCTTTTCGCAGAAAGAGCGAATAGTACAAAACATTTCATTGGCTCTTAACATTCCAGACATTCAACCAATCAGAGCGATGAATATAACCAAGAACAGGACAAATGTGCATGGGGCGTTTGATTGACGTTCGGAGTGGTGTTATTTATTTGTTCTTTTACTATTACATGTTGCTACGTTTCTGCCAGAAATTTTCATACAAGGCACTCTGGAATCTAAGTTGGATGAAATCAGCTAGAAATTTCAAAGACTTTCAAGGCCTTGAATTTTTATTTTGAGATTCAAGGACTTTCAAGGCGCGTGCGAACCCTGTCTCTGGTTGAGACTGCATTACATACTGCTTTTAATTTTGCGAAGCAAAAATATTATTTGAACCTCTTAAGGAATACGCTTATATAAAATGTCCAGGGAAACTCAAAATAATTAGAGAGTCACCAAAACTACTTTAGTAATAAAAAGACAACAATTTCAATTTGATTTTTGCATTTTTTTTGCCTCAGATTTCTGCTGCCTTCAAGACATTGGCCCAAATAGTTCAAATAAGCTTAAATTGTTTGTTTATAGAAGAGAAATAAGTTCAAGACTGTTTTTGCAACAGTTTAAAGCTTTTTTTAGTCACAACAGCACTCCTATGACAAGAGCGTTTTTCATTGTTTTGTTGTCATTTCTTTTTTCAGTCACACAGAAATTGAGCTTCACTTATACATGTAATTTTATACTAAATATTGCCACTGCAGTGATTCTCGCAAGTTGAGACTCTCCTATCTCGAGACAAGGCTGGTAACTTACTTTACAGTGGTACTGTAGTCTTCAAATTATTGCAGGTGCTTTCTATCATATGATTAATATATAGATTTAGCCAGGGCTAAAAGCGAAGCTCCTGTTAACTCGAATTTATGATTTAAAATCAAACAATAAACTTGTATTCCACAATTCAGTTAACTTTAGAACACATTCATGTGACTTTTGAGGGAAAGGTTAAGTGATTTTAGAGAACAGTAATTTGCAAACAGCTCCAAGCTAAGAGTGAACTTAACCTTGCATCGAGTTGATAGCCTTATATCTACACCCAAAAAATAGCAATCATCTTCGATCACGTTTAAGAGCGCGGGCTCTTGATCACAGTAGATTAGGCCTGGAAAACAAATCAGGCGGAATTTTTTGTGTTCGACAAGTTTACTTTACAAAATCTTGCCAACAAGTCTGGGAACGTGTAAACCAACCTTTTACACTTTTTTTACATCATGTCTGAGGTGAAACAGTACCATGACGCGCTGTTTTTATCATACAGACCTCGGACAGAATTAATGCAGTATTTCACAATTTTGCAATACAAATTGCACTCATTCATGATCATTCAGTATTCAGGACGATCGAAGGACGTGTGAGCTTTTAGCGAAACCGTTAAAAAAATTTCCAAAATCACCTATACGGCTAGCCGGTTCTCACTTTTGACAAGCGCCAAAGTCGACTGTTTAAATTATGATTAATAGAGTTATACGCTTCAACATAATAAAGAATTTATTCTGTTTATCTTTTATTTAATGGTTTTATAACGATGTGTACAGTATGTGGTCCTTGGTCCGCGTTTAAAAGTCATTAACTTGAATATCTTACCCGAATCTTCACGCAACGAGCTGAAATACTCCCTGAAGATAGCTTTTATGTTCCTGTCGATAATCCTGAAGTTTCAAGTTCCAGACATGAATATTTTGCTTGGAATTCGCAAAAAGGCGATCGTTTTCAATCAGGGCGGATAAAGGTTGGGCGGTGAAACGAGTGCGTCCGAGCAAAAAGGTGTGGTGCAGTAGAATGGGACTCTGCTTACAAATATCACTTGTTTTCACTTGTTTGCGACTTCGGTCAGGGCTTGCAATGTGGTTTGTCCATTAGACACTGCCGCTGTCACTGAATTATGGCGGCTTGATTTGTTTTCTTGCACTTCTTCCTCGTTCCTTTGTGCTGGTATGCTGTCTCCAAGAGGCAAATGTTGCTACTTTTTGCGGGAGGTTAGGTCAGGAGTAGACAAACATCTCTTTCAAACGGTTTCTCTTATTACTTCTATCACTCTTCCACTGAATAATATTTTCGTTGTGACTCGCTAATGTCGGTGTTATTCCAAAACTTAAACAACTAGGTACTGTCGAAAACACGAAGGAAAATCTCATCCATGGCAAAACTAAAAGACAACAGATTGTGTTTCAGATGACGTGTATTTTATAAATGCGTGCAGCTCGTGCAAGGTGAAAAAAACATCTCATATGTCTTTCTGTTTCTTCGAAACTTCAAAATTAGTTTCCCCTCAGTTTTTACTGTTTACCTTGTTGTGTTTTAGAGGGACAAACGGAGAAAAAACCTTAAAAGTAACCTCAATAAATTTCATTTACATGCGGTTGCCGAATTTGCGACGCATTGGGCGAATCGCCATGGCGCTTTGCACCCGAGAAGCAAAGTTTAAAGCAGCACAATGCCACTATATCAAAATATATCAATCTAATTTTTTATGTTATACAAAATGTATCCCCCTTTAACATATGTAAAAATTGAGGCTAAGAAGAGTTAAGCTTTTCCAAACGAAACGGCGAAAGACGATTAGGTGATATTTAGTAGAAGGAGGAGGTATTCAACACTTTCAAATTAAACTCAAATTTTGGCATTATACGACCAACAAGTTTGACTTATAGGCATACAGACACAAACATATGGAACTGTTTATTGATATTGTTACGAAACGAATTTATCTATTTAACATTGTAGCCCTGTTTTCGATGGTCCTTGGTGAGCAGCACGATAAAAACGTAAAAATGTTATAGTTTCCACACGAAAACATGATTTTCACAGTATTTTTTTTTTCTTTTCTTGATGCTATTAAGCAAAAGTTTTCTTCGGAAGATGTTGTGAGCGTAAAATAATCTGCTTTTCTTTCAAAGACTTCAGACAACAGTCTCCTCGAGTCTCCCACACGAGCGTCGACAAGCGGTTTTTAACGCGGTCGAAAATAATTATCAAAAACTTTGTATGTACTCGAGGTATTAAAAAGGAGAACTTGTAGACATGTATAGGGGCAACTTTCAAAACATTCTTCGAGAACAAAGGCCGTCGCTTTTTACTTTGGAAAGTATTATTCAACCAAGGTCATAGGCCGCGGACCAAGGACCGCTAAGCGAAATTTGGTGATATTTGTTCAAGAGTCGCTAAAACAAAAAAATTAGCGTCTACAGCAATATGCTTCCAACAGCAGAAATAAGTTGATCTGAAAACCTGTTCTGCAAAAAGACAAGTCTTCCCGTTGCGTTTTAGTTATTCGCAGGCTAAGTAAACATGACCACGTAATTTACAGTGCCGCAAAAATCCAAACTTCAAGAAAGACAAATTAACCTACCTGTCAACAAACTTTATTTAATTTCGCGTCTTCGCCCGCAGCAAGAAGGCTGAAACTTCGTCATATGAAAGAATGCTAATCAGTAAATCACGACATCTTTCATAATTCAACGTATTTTTTTTCTTGACGAAATATTTTATCATTTTCGGAAAAGACGCGGACCAAGGACCGTAATCCTCAAAAGCGCTTAATACGCGCGGCATTTTAATTTGACTACTCATGCATGCAAGCGATGTTCATGAGCGACTGAAAACAAACGGCACAGCGATAAAAATTGCAAGAGACTACCAACAATCAATAAAAGGACAATAATTTGGTGAAACATATACAGAGACAACAATTTTCATTCATGAAGACAAGTATTAAAGTGTCTCCGAAAATTCTTGTTTATGTTTTTTACAGTTGTAAGCCGACTTCCCGTGTTTGCTTTTTCAAAGATGAACTCGACGAAAGAAAATGGCTCAAAGCTTTCTTTTACAGCCAGAATTATAACGAAATATTTTTTTGAACGTTTTCTTTTTATTCGTGATAAGAAAATGACTTAAGGGTTTTTACAGTTTTATAAGCTTATAATCAAACCTGATACTCGGTCAGATCATTGTCTTCTTACAATTTAAAACGTGCTTCAACTAAATAGCCGCATAAACTACGCTCGAATTCATTAAATTAGATATAAAAAACAAACGTCAAATACAATAATTACTCAGGCTTACCATTCGAGATGCACTGAAAACTATCAAGTAAGGCCAGAATCGCTTCAGACTTTTCAACCCTCTCACGCATCAAGCAAGGTGAAAAACGAAAACGATGCCATCTGAAATCGGCTTTCCAACTTTAACAAGCGATGTATTTCTCAACCAAAAACCCAATAAACAAACTAGCCATGAATAACAGAAGACTCTTGAAAGCAGCTGAATTCCATTTTGTACATTCAGTGGACAAAGACAGAAACATTACAAGTCGACATAAAACACTGTCAGATTCAACGGTCAAAGTAAACAGGTTTCAAGATGCTGCATAAATTTTCCGCATGAACTCACCTGTCAAATTTTGACCAATCTGAGCATAAAAATAAAATGTAGAGCGTGACCAACGCGTGACCTTGGTGAGAAAAGTCAAAAGCAACTGGCATGTCTTCACTGCCTGTAAAAACTTGCTGAATTTTAGCTTCTGAGGTCAGTTTGAAATCAAAATTTTAATTTGCGGCACATAAAAAACACAACATTTTTTATATGGATTAAAAAGTATGAAACTTGAGCCTGCGACCATTTGAAAACTACAACTTGTCAGCGGATAACTTCAAAAAGATACTCGACCTCGATGGGTCGACACTTGAGCCCGTGATATGGTCAGGTGATACTGGTCAGCAGATACCCTGCTATGACAGCTGTCAATTGATCACAACATTGATGTGCAATATATGTGTGCAATATCAGTCTTCCTGTGCTCCCAAACTAGGTAGAAAGTGTGAGGATTGAACATTGGTTGCCCTGTGGTGTGGACGGACGGGCGGGCGGTGTACGGTCACGTGATTACCAAATTTTCTGGGATGGGTAGATTACTTTAGTTATGGGGCTACGCCCACGCGCGCGCGAAGCGCACGCGTAGGAGCTCTGCTATGATTAAACAATACAGTTCACATATTAAAGGGGCTGTGTGTCACGCCAGTCAAGTTCATTTTGTTTAATTTTGCCAATTACTCACCCTCAATTGCTATGGAACTTAAAGGAAGCAAAGAAATTACATGTAAATGACAAAATCAGAGATCCGAGACTAACAAATATGTCTCCTGAGCATTATGTTTAATAATTAAAGTTGCAAGCAGCAGGGATCAACTTTGAAAAACTGTTAGGCTGAACTGGTTTTCAAAAATCCTAATTTCAATCCGTTTGAATCTTCTTCAGTTTTGCCCATCCGTCTACATCTGTTTCTGTTATGCTGTTTTAAATAACCTTCCTTTAAAGTTTTAAGTGTTTTTTTTTATGTTTCTCTTAATTTAATGGGCATTTTGTAGTTTCCTAATTTGGCAGAATTCCGTGACACAGCTCCTTTAATTATATTGTTATGATTGGTTTTTCCATATTCTACGTTTATGTCTATGTTATGCTGTCAGTGCCCCATTTTGCTACTTGGATACTGCCAAATGTATCACAAGGTTTGTGATCCATAATCACAGCCCTTTCATAACATATTAATTTTATCTAATCAATTCCATCACCTGCTACTGATGTTCTTTTGAAATCTCACATTATTTTTCCAACAAGTGTAGCCTTTCCACAATCTGTAAAAAAATTCAGGGATTAGTAACCCACCAAAGTACATGCAATCCACAACTGCATTATGCATCATAATGGACAAAGCAATAAAAATCATTAATATCTGATTGTAGCAAATGCTGTGCATAGCAGACTCCTTTGCATTTCATTTTATATTATATTTACCAAGAAGTTTCACATTAAGTCACAGGCAGCCCAAACTCATTATGAAATCAAAGAAAGACTATCGTCAACTCGTGGGTACATTGTTTAGAAAATAATCAATTAGTTATCACCTCTGGTTTTCCCACAGTAAATTTTAGGAAATGATAGAAATTCAGATTATAAATATACTATCCTTTTTCTGGAAACACAATACTTTTCTTGCTGTTTGTTGCACTTTATTTATTAACAGTTATTTAGGTAAATATTTAAAAACAAAAAAACCAGCAAAACAAATAAGCAAACAAAACAAAAAAGAAAAAAAAGAAAGGAAAAAGGGAAAAAGAAGGTCGTTAGCAGAATTTGCACCCGGTACCTTCAAGTTGGTCTGACCTCACATGGCCACAATGCCATTGAGGATGATCACATGATTTGATGAAAAGTCTCAAATTTAATGCCTTTTCCCACAGGGTCCAGAGGAGCTTCGTGTGAATAAATGAATTACTTATTTAAAGACTCACCTTGAAAAATGTCTATACCTGTCGCTTAGCACAATTAATTAGCCCAATGGGATCTTAATGAATCTACTGTAAACGATTTCTTCGCTTCTTATTTGACCCAGATCGACTTTGTTGTTTGCCATTCTGAAAATCAATAACCCCAAGCCATATCCTCACTGACCCACGGAATGTCGCCCGAAAGGGCGACCGAGGCACGAAGTGCCGAGTAAAAAAATGGACAATTTCCGTGTTTTATACTATAAGCCGATCTTGCGACCCCTCAGTCTCTTGGTTTGCTGTCTATAGAATGTGTAACGAAACGACTAACAAAACTGTAATGCGATCAAAATAACCCATTTTTTCAGAGGTTTTCGACAGGTTTTGATGTTCTAATGACAAACACATCTCCTCTGGACCCTGAGGCCATACTTAACCGATTGAAAAAACGACTCGAAGCAATCGGATGAAATTTAAGGCTAATTGAAATCAGGTTACTGACAGTAAAAAAACAATGTAAACACATTTCATGGCAATGAAAGAACATATGCGATACAAAGTCGACACAACTCCTCCGCAAAATAGGACGCAAAACATAAGCTTATGTTTTCTTATCTCGATTTCTGCTGTTATTTTAAAGCTAATGCTCAAAATCACATCCATTTCCCCCCCGTGATCTTAAGGAGTCCTTATAAAGAAGAAGAAGAAGAAGTGCCTTTATTTATTACACATTCATTCATACACATAACCTGGCACATTACTATAAGGTATAAGATCAAGCCAGCATTGAAGTTGAAGGAGTAGAAGAGCAAATTAATGCTCATCTTCTCGTCAAGTTTAACGCCTGGACGAGTCAAAGGCTCTTGAATCGTACTAATCTGAAAGATTCCTGCGTGTCTTAAATTTGGTAAGACCTCTATCCTCTGACCTTGCTGTAGTGCACGATGCACGCTCTCAGCGAGAAATTTGATGCCACCGAACTTTGGCGAGTGCGTGCTTCTTCGGAAACGATAGATCTTCGTGCTCTCGAGTTCAGACCCGATTAATTATGAAAGCGTCTACTACGAGTGAGCGAGTGACTCATTTGCATATCCCTGTCCCTGCAATAACTCGTGGTACGCTCGCGCCCTTTGTGTTGGACGCGCTGGTGTCACATTACAGGAGACTGTTGAAAATAAGAGACTTTGTATGAGAAATAAAATAAGGAGATCTATTGAAAGCTAAAAAAACGATAAATCTAGCCTACCAACTAAGTTGAAACTGGAAACCTCACCAAGGTGACAATTGACACTTACACATATGGTGCAAGGGCAAAAATGACCTGTTACTTTAACAGCTGCTTTACCCAACACCGCACCCTTGCACCCGTCGTGTAACTGTCAATAGTCCAGTTTCGAATTAAAAATTACCGCTGAAGATAAACATTAACGACACATTCATACAGGGTTAGCCTCAACGTAAAGGAAAATATTCAGAAATTCTGGCAAGCAAGTGTTTGAATATACACAATAGACAGAGTAATAAACAGCTCTTTTTCTCGTTGGAATTTGTGAATATATTACTTCAGATTGAGGCTAAGGCTGTAAAAAATGCGTCTTCACTTCTTTAATTCAGTGGTCATAGCGAACTCGAAAATGGACTATTGTTACCCTGGTGAGGTTTCCAATTTCAAAGGCAAATTAGTTGGTAGGCATAAAGGCATCCACAGGCACTAGTTTGAGGAAAGCCAGATGGAGCCTGGAAGTCCGAGACAAACAGTTCGATTTGAAGGAGGAATATTTAAGCTTTTTTCGAGCTGATCTCACAGACAGGATGGGGGGGGGGGGGTCCTCCTTGGGCTAGAGCTGAAAAAAATTGCAGCAGATTCGAATTTCGAAAAAAATCGCATTTTTGAGACTGGTCCAGGACCCTGTCAGATCGCGATAACCAGCCTTGACTTTGTCTTATGAAGGGAGTTACAGTGGTTATGCAATTGAGCCTAAAAATCCAGTTAAACATCAAACAAACACCAAAACACAGAGGAATGCATCACAGGTAAGTTTTGGACTCCAGGTTGACTAAGATACTCCGCACTTCATTGTTTTGAAGACTTTACAGTTACATTTTTTACTCCACAGTCAAGAAAATTACGTTTAACAGGTGTCGCTATTTTTTTGTAGTGTTTTTATTTTTTTGTAGTGAAATCTGCCAGGTTAATAACTACAAAAGGCAGGCTTTGTACTCATTAATCGTAAAGAGCGGTACTTTGTAGTTATTAATCATAAAGAACGTCAGTTACGATTAATAATTATGTCAAACATAGTTAATAATCGTGAAAACCACTATTAATAACTACGTTTGACAGGCTTCGTAGTTAATAATCGTGAAATTTACGATTATTAACTATGTTTTGGCATGCTTTGTAGTTATTAATCGTAAGGTTGTCAATTTCTGCACTAAAGCTAACTCAAAAGCTAACAACCGCCAATACAGAAAAGAAAACAAACTCAAAGTCTTTATTTCAAGGTCCCTGTTTTCACAAAAATATATCCCTGAAAACTTTTTGAGAGGTCAGAGTTTCCATTCAGCCAATTTTGTGACCGATTTTTTGTCTAAGAAAGCTAGCTTCTTTCGCTCTATTTTTGCGATAAGCTGACATCGCCAGCGGGCAGCCTCGGTGAGTTTGCTGTGTACGAAATTGTGATAACCGATATAAAAAATTAAATGTTAATCCACATTTTTCAGTTCAAATTACTCTTCCTTTGAACTTTAACTTGGAGAAAGACATCTTAATCCTTCCCAAATGTAACGACAATGAATAAGTGCAGAATAATTCGCTATCGCTGTGTTTTTTCTCGCTTTAAATCGTCGACAATTTCAACGCGTTGTTAGTAAACACTGGCGTGAATTACACTTGCCGTGAGAAATTTTATTATTAATGTTGACCACATTTCTGGACAAAAAATAATGGTTTTCAATTTTACTTTAAGTCAAAAACTTTCACTATTTTTTATTGCCAAAGGGACAGCTTTGTTTCTGGAGTTTTTCCTTAAATCTTTCCTTAAATCATCGAAAATTTCAACGCGTTGTTGGTAAACACTGACAGGCGTGAATAATTACACTTGCCGTGAGAAATATTATTATTAATGTTAACCACATTCCTCAACAAAATAATGGTTTTCAACTTTAGGTTAGCTCAAAAGCTTTCACCATTTTTTTTTTGCAAGAGGGAGAGCTTTGTTTCTGCAATTTTTCCTTCCTCACCAAAAGCGGTCCACATATAATATTTCGGCAGGGTTCAAGAAACAGTCAGTGTTCAGAGCGATTACAGTATCAACAAATTATTTATTGACATTCAGCCAGAAAAGAGAAAACCGACAGTGTCATTTTTTTTTTTTGAAACAAGGATGATATACCTCTCTAGACTCAAAATCTGAAAATAAATATCGATCAGATTTGTATTTTGGAGACTCACGAGCTTGTCCTTTTGGTCTGCAATCACACGAGCCGAAGCGGCAATTTTATCTGTCTTTCATCTCATGCATGGTAAAATACTAGCTGAAAGCTTCCAATTCGATTGGAAAGAGAGCATTTTCTACAAACTAGATAAATATATTCAACCAGACTGCATAACGACAAACCAGCCTAGTCAAACCGAATTATCAAAGTGCCATGATCGTGAGAGCATGACTCGCAGATTATGGAGAAAATTTAACTTCAGCATTTTTCAAAACGAAAACTTGAATTAAAAAAATATATTTTCCAAAAACAGATTCATATTCACGGCCAGACAGAGCTGGAATAATACGGAATTCTTACAAGGCAGCTTTTATACGCATTGTACTGAGCTTTGAAAAGTTTACTGCAGTTTGAAATTTGATAGCATACAGTCTGATCTGGAAAATACACTTTCTATATCGTCTGCGTGACAAAAATTCACATAATTTTGAGTAAAATCTGTTATTATTGTTTAATATTTGACTCGCTAAACCGTTCAGAAATGTTTTTAGAAAACAGTACTTGTGTGTTTTGAGAACAACTTTCACCTCCAGAAAAATAGTATCCCCGGCCGCGCGCCGGCATGAAAGATCAATTTTTTTCACTGCCGCTCGTTCGCAAAAATAATCTTCAATTTGATAATCAAAATAAGAAACCTTCTTAGGATGTAATTATCCAAACAATATTTTGCCATACACTGCACCTTTTTAGAAAAGATCGAAGAGTACTTGGAATATGGTCTGCAAAGCCTGTGCAAACTGAAGTCAACCATGCCATTTGTCACGCTACGCGTGAGATTTCTCTCCCTCAGATCACATGTGGAATGATTTAAAGAAAAGGCAAGAGAACTCTTATCATGTTGTACGGAATAATAACTAATGAGCAAGACTACAGTGCTTTCTCTTTCGTGCTGAAATTTTTTACTGTGGCAGCGAGTTGAAAAACACATGCAGACTGCAGACAGATTTGAGAACCAACTCATCAAAGTTTTTGCGCCGAATCGGTGTTTTCACGGGAATGTCAAGCTGAGTATAAACACAAACAAACGTTTTTAAATTGCTACCTGTTTAATGAATGTTAAAAGAAAATTGACGATCCAGAATCATCTCTTTGACTAACAAGTCGAGATAAGGCGCTAAAAGTCAGAAGAAAACAAACTCACCTAGATAGATGTTCCTCAGCTTCCAGCAACTGCAGAATTATAAACTCTTGTGAAAAGTCACGGCCTTTAAACTCCATTTAAAAGGCAACTGTCTCTTTGATTTCTTGAATCATAGTTCAGAGTCAAGTAGTACAGATCTTGCTCCTTGATTTAAGCTTTATACATACTCCAGTAAAGAACATATATAGCTATTTACGATTAATAATTAGCTAGTCTCATGCAAAGGCACGTGAGCTGGAATACGATTATTAATCGTTATTTCAGTTGGCTCGCAAACCCTGTTAACCGTTTTTAGGCTACGCTGGCATTCATAATTATTAATCGTAAATAGCTGATTGACAGCCAGCCCTGTAATTGGACACATTTTGACAGCTCATCAACTTTGTTTTGACCTTCAGTGAAAGAAGGGAACTGTACGGCCCCCGAAATGATCCCAACCCCGAAATGATCCCTAACCCTGAAATGATCCCCAAATTGACCCCGAAATGATCCCAATCCCGAAATGATCCCCATTTTTCTTCTTGTCGACCCCGAAATGATCCCCAAGGAATTATGGAATGGTGATGAAACATGGGACTGTGGACTACTCAATAATTTGGGAAAGCAAAGACATTTTTGCGTATGTAGTAAATAGATTTACGGCGCTGATATTAACAACTCAGCATCATCCAAAGGCAAATTTCTTCGCTTAACCTTTAATTAGAGTAAATTTATACTTAATGCTTAATTTCACTTGATTTAGTCAAAGTGCAAATTACTTGATCCCGAATAAGATAGTAAACAGCACCAAACGACATTCAGACTAATATATTTTTATTTTTTTTCTTCCAATGAAACTGAAAAGACTTAAAGAATCTAGATCCTTCGCTCGCTCGCATGTATGAGTGAAGTAAATGTAAGCAATCATAGCTGAGGAATTGACGCACCAGTAACAATGTCACGCTATGGCACCATCGCTGCCATAGCTAACATTTTGGAACTGACAGTTAGCTATTCAATAACAATTTGAAAATTGTGCATTCATACTGTATCACATTGTTTATGTACACAAGTAACATACAGCATGTGCGCTATGCGCGAGCTTGCACTGTGGAGGCTCTTACGTTGTGTTTCAGTGTATATTGAAACTCACCTCTGCATTCTTCGATAATCCTGAATTTGTATGAGGAGGCTTATCATCATTCCCTGAAATAACGCTTTGTAAAACATAGCACAGAAGAAGAACTAAAAACCACGTGGTTCGAGACATTGCATCAAACTAAATGGGTCAAAGGTCAACTGGAACGAGACTGGAGCGAGACTGGAACGAGAAAGTGACCCGACAACTAGTTTCCATTTGTTTGAAACTTGGTAAGAATAAAAAGAAATGACAGGATTGCAGCATTTCGACAAAGAACAAAAAAGCAATCCACAGTCCCATGTTTCATCACCATTCCATAATTCCTTAGGGATCATTTCAGGGTCGACAAGAAGAAAAATGGGGATCATTTCGGGGTTGGGATCATTTCGGGGTCAATTTGGGGATCATTTCAGGGTTGGGGATCATTTCGGGGTCGGGATCATTTCGGGGGCTGTACAGAACAGACGCCAGGAAAAGTGTTAACGCATTTGTGGCGCGATCAACGAAAATTTTCCAACAGCGCACGAGGGAGAGCCACGTTAAAGAAAATCGAAGCATCAACAATTGTTTGCAAAAGCTTGCCTACCGCGGATAGATCCACTTCTTCTTCAGCGAGTTTTCTTACTCTATGTGGTTTGAAATCACTGTATATGTTCTTTACTGGACTGGTGTACGCTCTTTGTGCAGCACGTTTCTTACTTCTCCTCATGAAGACAATCTGATAATCATCCCTTTCGTTAGACGTTCGAACAGAATTACTTGTGTGAAGGCGTTTGGTGAAAATCGTGCACAGCCTCAAACTCTTTATTTAAGTCTAACTCTTAAAGTTATTAACAGCCAGATTTATTGCAAGAACTGAAGAAAAACCTGGAGTATGTATAAAGCTTAAATCAAGGATCAAGATCTGTACTACTTGACTCTGAACTATGATTCAAGAAATCAAAGAGACAGTTGCCTTTTAAATGGAGTTTAAAGGCCATGACTTTTCACAAGAGTTTATAATTCTGCAGTTGCTGGAAGCTGAGGAACATCGATCTAGGTGAGTTTGTTTTCTTCTGACTTTTAGCGCCTTATCTCGACTTGTTAGTCAAAGAGATGATTCTGGCTCGTCAATTTTCTTTTAACGTTCATTAAACAGGTAGCAATTTAAAAACGTTTGTTTGTGTTTGTGTTTATACTCAGCTTGACATTCCCGCGAAAACACCGATTCGGCGCAAAAACTTTGATGAGTTGGTTCTCAAATCTGTCTGCAGTCTGCATGTGTTTTTCGACTCGCTGCCGCGGTAAAAAATTTCAGCACGAAAGAGAAAGCACTGTAGTCTTGCTCATTAGTTATTATTCCGTACAACATGATAAGAGTTCTCTTGCCTTTTCTTTAAATCATTCCACATGTGATCTGAGGGAGAGAAATCTCACGCGTAGCGTGACAAATGGCATGGTTGACTTCAGTTTGCACAGGCTTTGCAGACCATATTCCAAGTACTCTTCGATCTTTTCTAAAAAGGTGCAGTGTATGGCAAAATATTGTTTGGATAATTACATCCTAAGAAGGTTTCTTATTTTGATTATCAAATTGAAGATTATTTTTGCGAACGAGCGGCAGTGAAAAAAATTGATCTTTCATGCCGGCGCGCGGCCGGGGATACTATTTTTCTGGAGGTGAAAGTTGTTCTCAAAACACACAAGTACTGTTTTCTAAAAACATTTCTGAATGGTTTAGCGAGTCAAATATTAAACAATAATAACAGATTTTACTCAAAATTATGTGAATTTTTGTCACGCAGACGATATAGAAAGTGTATTTTCCAGATCAGACTGTATGCTATCAAATTTCAAACTGCAGTAAACTTTTCAAAGCTCAGTACAATGCGTATAAAAGCTGCCTTGTAAGAATTCCGTATTATTCCAGCTCTGTCTGGCCGTGAATATGAATCTGTTTTTGGAAAATATATTTTTTTAATTCAAGTTTTCGTTTTGAAAAATGCTGAAGTTAAATTTTCTCCATAATCTGCGAGTCATGCTCTCACGATCATGGCACTTTGATAATTCGGTTTGACTAGGCTGGTTTGTCGTTATGCAGTCTGGTTGAATATATTTAATATCTAGTTTGTAGAAAATGCTCTCTTTCCAATCGAATTGGAAGCTTTCAGCTAGTATTTTACCATGCATGAGATGAAAGACAGATAAAATTGCCGCTTCGGCTCGTGTGATTGCAGACCAAAAGGACAAGCTCGTGAGTCTCCAAAATACAAATCTGATCGATATTTATTTTCAGATTTTGAGTCTAGAGAGGTATATCATCCTTGTTTCAAAAAAAAAAAATGACACTGTCGGTTTTCTCTTTTCTGGCTGAATGTCAATAAATAATTTGTTGATACTGTAATCGCTCTGAACACTGACTGTTTCTTGAACCCTGCCGAAATATTATATGTGGACCGCTTTTGGTGAGGAAGGAAAAATTGCAGAAACAAAGCTCTCCCTCTTGCAAAAAAAAATGGTGAAAGCTTTTGAGCTAACCTAAAGTTGAAAACCATTATTTTGTCGAGGAATGTGGTTAACATTAATAATAAAATTTCTCACGGCAAGTGTAATTCACGCCAGTGTTTACCAACAACTCGTTGAAATTTTCGATGATTTAAGGAAAGATTTAAGGAAAAATTCCAGAAAGAAAGCTGTCCCTTTTGTCAATAAAAAATAGTGAAAGCTTTTGAGTTAAAGTAAAATTGAAAACCATTATTTTTGTCCAGAAATGTGGTCAACATTAATAATATTTCTCACGGCAAGTGTAATTATTCACGCCTGTCAGTGTTTACCAACAACGCGTTGAAATTTTCGATGATTTAAGGAAAGATTTAAGGAAAAACTCCAGAAACAAAGCTGTCCCTTTGGCAATAAAAAATAGTGAAAGTTTTTGACTTAAAGTAAAATTGAAAACCATTATTTTTTGTCCAGAAATGTGGTCAACATTAATAATAAAATTTCTCACGGCAAGTGTAATTCACGCCAGTGTTTACTAACAACGCGTTGAAATTGTCGACGATTTAAAGCGAGAAAAAACACAGCGATAGCGAATTATTCTGCACTTATTCATTGTCGTTACATTTGGGAAGGATTAAGATGTCTTTCTCCAAGTTAAAGTTCAAAGGAAGAGTAATTTGAACTGAAAAATGTGGATTAACATTTAATTTTTTATATCGGTTATCACAATTTCGTACACAGCAAACTCACCGAGGCTGCCCGCTGGCGATGTCAGCTTATCGCAAAAATAGAGCGAAAGAAGCTAGCTTTCTTAGACAAAAAATCGGTCACAAAATTGGCTGAATGGAAACTCTGACCTCTCAAAAAGTTTTCAGGGATATATTTTTGTGAAAACAGGGACCTTGAAATAAAGACTTTGAGTTTGTTTTCTTTTCTGTATTGGCGGTTGTTAGCTTTTGAGTTAGCTTTAGTGCAGAAATTGACAACCTTACGATTAATAACTACAAAGCATGCCAAAACATAGTTAATAATCGTAAATTTCACGATTATTAACTACGAAGCCTGTCAAACGTAGTTATTAATAGTGGTTTTCACGATTATTAACTATGTTTGACATAATTATTAATCGTAACTGACG
Organism: Porites divaricata; assembly: GCA_038088405.1. NCBI lineage: Eukaryota > Metazoa > Cnidaria > Anthozoa > Scleractinia > Poritidae > Porites > Porites divaricata. Next base: position 11,596,300 of record JBBMOI010000011.1, read on the forward strand.
TTCTTTACGATTAATAACTACAAAGTACCGCTCTTTACGATTAATAAGTACAAAGCCTGCCTTTTGTAGTTATTAACCTGGCAGATTTCACTACAAAAAAATAAAAACACTATACAAAAAAATAGCGACACCTGTTGTTTTTAAAAGGGAATTTACGTATGTGTGAAATAATGTTTTGTAAATTTTGTTATCAGCGCTAAAGAAAAATTACAAAATGCACCCTGAATTAAGATCGATTTTGATGTGTTGAATTTTGCTATGTGCTCATCCGATTTTTCATGCTTTTCAATAATGTTTAACTCATTACTTATTGAATAAAAATTTTCCAAGAAATAACTTTGCTGTCTATTGTCAGGAGTTTGTTCATTCATAAAATTAGCTCAAAACACAATCGTGAGACTACAGCATCATTTCTGCCAAGATGTTGGCCAATTTTATAGAAGTTTCAGTTTCTGGGCACTTTTTGATATGAGACTCTCAAAAGCAGTTTGTTTTCAAATTGTCGAGTTAATGACGTACAGACTTTCATGGGCTGCAATTCAGCTGGTTTTAAAAGCACTTTTTACCTTTACAAACTGATTTTTGAACATACAAAGTACATTTCTTCTGCATTAAAATTCACAGAAATTTCATGCATTTCACTTTGTCGTAGCTTTGATGTTTTTCAAGACAGCTTTGACAGCTTTTGTGTTATTCAGCCAATCAAAAACAATCAAATCATTTGGCCCATTCTAAAAAGGATTATGACTGGCTAGCTTATTAAGCGTGTTCTATGAGAGCATAGAATATGCTGACAACAATCTGGTTCGCTGTGAAAATAAAGTTTGTTTTGAACATTAGAAAGCAATGCATGGGGAATTTAACAGATTCTTTATCATAAAACAAATAAAGAAGCCTTGACCATGCTCTATTCTGTTGTAAAGCACTTAGGAAGTGGCCAGAACACTCAAGAAATGGGGAGAAATACTGGACTATGTCTCGTGTTTCCCCCTACACTTCTTTCCTGCTATAGCTGCTTCCTGAGTGCTTTACAACAGAACAGAGCACAATCAAGGCTTCTTTATTTACAAAATAAACAACAATAATAAAAACATTGTCATGATTATAATGTCAAAACCTGTCAAAGGAAATGCTTTGCTGATGCCATTTATTATATGTTCACAAAATCAGGTGACAAAATAATGTGGGCTGAGCTTGATGCACAAGTATATAAACACTGTAAATATTGTGAGAATTTCCCAAAGATCAAAGCATTTTCCCTTTCCCTGTGATCATATAAATAAGTCTTGCAACTATTTGTCTTGTGACTTTGTATTGATACTGTAAGGAGAAAAAATAAATATTGATGTTGGTCCTTTGTGGGACTTAAAAGGTTAAGATAATAATTGTAACTCATCCAAAAATGTATTGGATGCTGTAACTTCAGTCAGAGTACTCAACAAACAATTTTACAGGTAATAATATCTCACCTGAATTTGGCGAATGTTTGAAGATCAAAAACTATGCTAAAATTTTTCCTTTCATGAAGCCACCTCTTTAACAGGGTAAGATCAGAATCAAATCCTTCTCTGATCTAAAATACACAAAATCAAATAATTAACCGTTTAAGCCCGCCCTGGCTTCATACATTTCCTTAGAGAACTACATCTGTAGTTGTGAGAGTTTGATAAAAGATCAAATCATTTTCTCTTTAGTGATCAATATCATTTCTCTTGACAATGTATGGCTTAATTGTTAGGAGAAAATTGGTATTGGTCACTATTGGGGCTTACAGGAAACACACAAAAAAATCAAAGAAAGGTCAGTAATGCACCTATCAATGTTAAGCCCCAGGGTGGGGGGGGGGGGGGGGCGGGCTACCCACGGGAAATTGACTGAGCATGCCTTCCCCTGGGTAGGGATTTTGACATTTAAGCGTTGCCCCAGGGTCGGGAATTTGACATGGCCGCCATCTTGGAAGACCGAGAGAAACTGGAATGAGTGACCTGCCATCTTGGTAATACCCAGAAGTCACCAGAGGTAAATGACCTCTGCTTTTCTTGAAAGTAACAAGACAACATGAGCGAAAGAAAGGTGAGGAAATCTGTTTTATTTTTCGGTATATATGAACCATCACTTCTTTCATTGTATGATCGAATGTTTATAAATAGAAGAGTCTTCGTTCCTTCTGTTTCTGTTTCTATGTAAGGTTGTAAAAGACATATCCTTTCCAACTTGTCAATTATTAAGTCCTGACTCTGTTAGAAAAAGTTACCCCAGAGGCAGGAAATTGACATTTAGTAGGTGCCTGGGGGTGGGGAATTTGACTCTGGCTTCCATTAAAATGTCAAATTCCCCTGGGTCTGCCCCCCCCCCCCCCTCCACCCTGGGGCTTAACATTGATAGGTGCATAATACACATGTGAATACCTATAATTATGGTTAGACAGCCCAGCTTGAAATATTAGGGCCAGTAAACAGAGTGTCTTGTCAAAATAATTAATCGCTGGATATTGAATTGTCAAATTCTTCAATGGCCACTGGCCAGTTACATGTACAATGTCTGCATGATAATTAATGCCAAAAACAAGCTTCATATGAAAACAGAGTGTCTTGTCAGAATTAATCGCTGGATATTGAATTCTCAAATTCTTCAATGGCCACTGGCCAGTTACATGTACAATGTCTGACAATGCCAAAAACAAGGTTCATACGAGCAAAAACACATTTGACTGGACAACTTAGTCAACACCTGCCCAACTCTGAGACAGGGGAGGAGAAAAACTACAACAATAACTCAACATACCTGTATTACAGCAGAGGCAGTGACAGTGAAATACTGCGCAGAAGACTGGGCTTCCTGTGATGGCACACAGACTAAGTCATAAGGATTGTAACGTGCAGCTCTCACATCTCGTTTCTTTGGTAAGCAGTACAGAAATTTGCCATCATCTTTTTTAATGTACAACCTATTTATATTGTTTTCATCTTCATCTGGATCCTCACCATTGGCAATTGCATCAAGATCTATGCTCATGCTAAGTCTCTGCCGAAGTTTCTTTATGACATCAAATACATCTAAGCCAATGAATTCACCATCATCCATAGATACTTGCTGAGATGCCAGTTTTGACTTGTTTCCATTTACATCAGGCCTATGGTTTCTTGTTGAAGGTGGATGAAACTTTGTAGATGAAACACGGGACTTGTGCGAGCTAGGCCTGCTACAGGTAATTTCACTTGAGGCATAACTACTTGCTTCGTCAGTATTTTTTCCAGGGGATGCAAGAGATTCTGCCTGGAATAGAAAAGAACTTTGAGACTGATTTGAATCTGATTTTGTCTAGAACATTTTTGTTATATTACAGTTAGAACCATTTGAAATATAATATTTAATATAAGACCCTCCAAAGGATTTCCAGCATGATGGTGATGACACCTGGATGCTATTTTACCACAGTAGAACAAAGAAATTTTCCTTTACATATGGTAGCACCGTGTCACAATGCCCACCTAATTAAATTTTTCTTTTGTTCCATATAAACAATGAACTGTCTGTTCAGTTAAATAAAGAAGCATGTCAAGTATGCAAAAACAAAAGCCGTATCATATTGCACTTTAGTGTGCGAAATACCATGTTTGGGTAGTGTTAAATAATATAAAGACCCAGATCGGATCAACCATCTGTAAGATTTATTTAAGGTTGATCCGATACAGCTTTTGCCAAAATGGCTTCAAATTGCACGTTTAAGGAGGGTACTGCCATATATGGGCTATATATATAGGTATGTGCCACTGTGATGGGTATGCTTTTCAAGCAGTTTACTCTGGGATAGGGTTAATAAATCAGAGAGTTTGGGTTTAAATAGGGTATCATTTTCCAGGAAACTGATCATTTGGTTGAACATTTTAGTCTAGACTAGGAAAACTGGGAATTGCCACTCAAAAATATAAAAAAGTGAAATCGGTTTTGTTTTGGCTGGACTACGCTAGGATAGGGGGGATTTGGGGCATTTAGTCTAGTATAGGAAAGCAAATTCACTTGAACTTTAGCTCTGGTATATGCTTAGAGTCCCAAGGTCCCAGCAGCACATCCTCTGCACCCAAAAATTCCTACAGTACCTCCACCGGGATTGCACCCGCAAAAAAAAAAGCAAACTCACGAGCACGCATTCGTAATTTATGTTGTAAATTTCACCTTTTATCTTCGAATGAATCACAAATTGTCACTATGAAACTTGTTTTGTTTTGCCAAAATTAATTCTTCGTTCAAAACACCAAAATTTATAGCAAGATCAATTTCATAATAAAAAATATTGTAGTGACTGACGGCTGAAATTAGGCCATAACATTCAAACACTTGCTGTTTTACTGAGGGATACCACAAATATGCAGCTCTGAAGAGCTCCTCGCTTATCATAGATGCATCCGACCAGTACAGAAAAAAATCCAATCTTGACAAAACTGTTGACAAGGTCGATTGGTCATTGAGGCCAGTTGACATATTGAGCTCGATGCACCTGTATCAAGCTCAGCTGCCCACATAACTAATATGATCCCAATTTTTCTTATCACCATGAAATCCTAAAATATCGAACTCTACACAGCAGTGTCAATGATCATATTTCAAGCTCGGGCTAACAGTGGTTATACTGTACATACTGCGATTCACCTAAGGCCAAGTTGGTTATGTATGAACCTTCTCCAAAGGCTACATTTGCAGCTACTAATTATAAAACAACACATTGCAGTGAGTTGTTAAGCGAGAAGTGATCAGGTTGACCAAATAGAGAACTGAATAAACAAGGTCTTTATTTTCCTTTTGCAATAATATTAAATGCCGCATTTGCAAGCCTTTAAACGAGCAAACCAAGATTCAACATAGTGAAATTTGTTTATATTTCAGACAGTTGAATCCTTTATCATGGCAACCACACAAACTATTTCTTTTCAAAATATGTATATCATTTGGTTCAGTTAAAGACATGTTACGAAAAGTTATTACAATGTAGTCAGGGATGTGCAAGGGTTCCTGTGATCATCAAAACAAAGCATTAATATAATCCATGACTGCTTAGTGAGGCAAAGACCCCCTGTGTTGAACAAAGTGAAACCACTGTCCTAGTCTTTAGAGGCAACCGCAGGGAAAATTTGGGTACGGCCAACAATAGAAGATACTTAATACACAATTTCATGAAGAAAGTGACTAAGTCCTGATTCAACTGCAATGAGGGAAAACTATAGATTTCCTAGAATATCTTTAAATTTGGCGCAGAGTCATGTGAAATGTGAAGTTTTAATGGCACCTGATTTGCATTAACTCCAACTTTTGCAGAAACTGAAACAATCCTTGTTCGCATCCCCACATCCCATATTATATCACGTCCCCTCATCCCAAATTTGTCCTCGTCCTTGTGTCCCAGTCCCATTTTTCTACACAGCCAGATCACAACTGCAAAGGCTGCATCTATATAACTGCAATGACCTATCTTCTTGTGTGATGAACTTTATGATATTTACAGTAATAGTTTGATAGGATGACATACATATTCCAACCCAAAGATGTTGTGTAATGACAAACTGTCAATCAGTAACTCAATCAGTAAATAAACTGTATCAAGAACATTGTATGTAAGTGCAGTGTACAGCCTGTACCTGGTCAATTTGTCTTTCATCTTCAGAGAATGTGCTTATCTGACTCACATTAGCTACACCCTGCAAACCGCTTGACAATGCAGCATCCCCATGTAACTGACCACTCTCTTTTGAGACTGTTGTCACTTCCAATTCTATTGCATCTGAAAGTTTTCTAAATCTTCCAGCACCTTTTTCACCAAGTGAAGCTCCTTGTTTGACTGAAACTGGTTCCTTGGGAAGGCCCTGATTCCTCTGGGCCTGTAATCTGTTGAAATCTCTTCTAAAAAGAGTTGTCCTGTAGTTTCCCATTGATGACCTAGGACCATTTTTTGAAGGTGGATGTGGTGGCATCTGCTGGAAAGTTTAAAAATTCAAAATTAAGTATACATATATAGAGACCATTAGGTGAACTACTCAAATCCTGAGTTCATGAATGTTTAATACAAGCCTGTTTTTGGAGGCCACTGAAAAGGTGACCCACTCTTCAGTTAAACTCCATTAATTACAACACTGAAAGGTTAGGGTCTACATCAAAAAAATGACTGCATTATCAAAACAGTTACATATAACGTTTGAAATTAAATTTTTACAAATTTTAGAATTAAAAGCGGGCCCTTGCTCTTAATCACCTAAAACTACAACAGGCTTGTATTAAACATCCATGTACTCAGGATTTGAGTAGTTCACCTAATGGTCTATTCCGGCCACTCCTTCACTACAAGTAGAGCACTGTCTTGGTTTTGCCGGTGAGCATCTAACTGAATAATATATATATATAACAGTACAAACATTCCTCACTTGTGGCCAGTGGCTGAATTGTCAGAAAGTAAAGGCACACTATTCAGCTACTTTATCCATGTTTGATCTCACTCCACCCACCAAGACCAACAACAGCACAAGTCAGATAGACTGCAACACCAAGGCCTATGTACCCTTATATAGTCAAACAGTGTAGAGAGTCCTTTTTACGTCCCCTTCCAACATAAAATGTTCTTTAAGAATGAAAAGACGTCAACGCCCAACAATGTGATCATCTCAACTGAGAAAGGGTTTCACTCACAGCTTCTATGACCTCAACAGTTACCGGTATTCTGAAAGACCTTGGTTGGTGGTAAGCAAAGGCCAGGATTTGAACTCGTGGCCTCCTGTTCAGCAGACTGGAACTAGTCCAGCAGTTTTCTGATCACTGCCGCATTATAAAGAGCTAAAACTTACCGTGAAGTCATTTACAAGTCGTACACTTCGTGGCCTTCTGATCCAAATGCCAAATATTAGCTTGCGAAGTTTGGGCATGTGCAGAAAACAAAATTTTGAGGTAGTTGTTGTGTTTAAAAGTGACACAGCAGTCTTGACTTTTACTTTCTGCTTTCTCTCCTCCCCGCTTTTTTCACTTTTCTTGCCTCGATCTTTTCCTTTTGCTGGGTATTTAGTAGGCTTCATTTTGGTCAGAAAAGTTTTTAGGAAAGCTTTTAAGATCTTAGAATTAGATTAAAGAAAAGGTAGGCAATTCTCATGCAAATTTTCAAGTCAATGTTACACGGCTTTTTGCCTTTTTTTCCGGTGTCCCTGCGAAATTTAGCTCATTCTAGTATGGTTTGAAAGATCTCTTCACTCTGCACAAGTTAGCAGACTTGACCATCAAAACTGATGATGTCACAAGCAGTAGAAGGGACGTGGTTCCACACAGGCAGTTACACAGGCAGCTCAGGGGCGAATGGGTTACGTAGTTTTGAATCTCTATACAATCATTAATATTAATTATCAACTGATTATCATTATTTAGTTGTTATAATTAATTTTCCTGAATGTCCATTGAACATTGCTCTTATTGATAAAACAAAAACTTCTGCAACCTATGAGGTAAAGAAAAACTTAAATTGAGTAAAAATTTATGTGTACTTCTTTGAGTGTACTGCATGTGTGCTAACTTTCATCGATATTTAATTGTGCTAGGCCTGTGCACTTAACATAGTCACCCTTGCTTTGTTCGGAGGAAGTCAATCTTGGCCATTTTTGGGGGATATTTCAATTTTGGTGGAATTTGACCTCATCAAAACCTGTATGCCTTTACCCAAGCATTCTTTACATTGTGATAAATGCTTTTTCCTATGTACTCCTGCAACAGCCTTGCACATTATAGCCTTGCCACAAGTCGATCTCACAAGTTTCAGTGAGCAGGGTGAGCTTATTAGGTCACAAAACTGTGGCTGAGTGAATGAGAAGTTGACTTGTCTTGCTTGAAGGTTTCATTTGCATTTCACACCAAAAATGGGGGTGGTGTGACGGAGAATTGCCTCGGGATTTCCAAACACTAGTATCTCTTCCTGATTTAAAATAACTTCTAGCTGTTCTTCTGAGCAATCACCCCCTACATCTGATGCTCTGATGTCATGGGAAATAAGAGAAATCAGCAGAACAATTACCAACATGGTGGCATTGCAATCCTCCTTAAACATAAAAAACGGTCAAAAGCATATGGATTAAGCACAAAAGTCAGACTTTCCCAACTCCGAATAGAGCAGACACAAAAACATCTCACCCCGACAGATGACTAGATACAAGCCAGGTATGCTTCAATTGTTATCCTATGGCCTCGAGGGCATCTTACGCTATCACAATCAACTCCACGCTGTTCCCCACATCGGAATTTCAACAGCAAGTCAAGTTTCAATGCCCTTTGCTTTCTTGTGAGAGAGAATGATAATTGTCTCTTACAAGAAAGTAAAGTAAATAAGGTAAATTATTCCCCAGGGGTCCTGAGGAGCTACTCTGATTGGTCTAAGTGCTGCAACTCACTTTCTGGCCCCGGTTGCTCGAAAGATGGTTAACTCTTAACCAGTGGTTAAACGCGCTACCCGATTGTTAAAAATTAACCGTAGGTTACATTCAGTTGCTCAAACGCTGGTTAGTGTTAACCAAGGGTTAAATTTCTTCTAACTAAGCGTTAAATTTAACGTACCTCGCTACGAGTGTTAACTTGTTAACCATCGGTTAAAATGACGTGCGCTGCAAAATCAGCAAAACAACATGGTGGTTGATTTGCTTTTTCGCTTCATTTTGTTAGTGGTTGTTAATCTCAGAAATGTTTACTGTTGCTGAATCGTAAATGATTCTCCTCAAGTAAACGCCGAGAATCGCAAGCTGCAAGAGACTTCCTAATGTTTTGTGAGACACTTGTCGGCCATATGTTCTTCAAATGCGACGGAATGAGTTAAAGTACGGCTTTTACTGTCAAAAACATGCTTGTTTTTCTCGAATATATCTTTCAATTCTTGATAAATAAAGCTCTACTGGCTTCAAATGGCATGGACCGGCAGAATTTCATTGGCAAAAGAATTAAAGACGATAAATTTCCATCCTCATCTGTTGCTGGCTTTCGTGGCGCAATAGGTAATGCGTCAAGTTAACATGTCGGAGGTCCGGGGTTCAATACTTGTCTTAGGTAATATTTTTTTTCTTTTTTTATGGTCCTTTTGTTTTTGTTTTTGTTTTTTTTAATTTTTCGTAAAACATGCTTTCATTTTTTGACAGACTTAAAATATACCGGTAGACTAATTGCAGATTCATCTTCACATTTCATTTCTAAAGTACAGTAACTAATAATTAAAACTTGTCAAACCTGTTCGGAGATGGTTAAAGTCTGGCATATTTTATTTAACCATTGGTTAGCTAACAACGGATTAGCATCAGCTTAACAGACCTTTGAGCAACGGGAATTTAACCAACAGTTAGTTAACCCACGGTTAGCTAATTTAACCAACCGTTACCAACTAACATATGGTTAAATTAACCATCTTTCAAGCAACCGGGGCCAGGTCGCTAACACTGGCACCAGTCAAGTATGAAAAGTCCTTTGCCCTGCACCATATTAATTCAGGCAAAGAACTTTTTTGAAAGTCTATGCACATTAGTCTCTGAGGTTACGTTCGCTGACAGGAAAACAGCCCTTCAAAGGAGAGGCAATTCTGCACGTAAGCCAATTACACCTTTTTTACATCAATCCAACCGGCTTTACCTAGCCTAAAGAAATTATTTATCCGGAAATGGCACCTTACACAGGACAGCAACATCTGAGAGAAATTCCTTCACATGATATCCCAAGGGAAATTTCTTGACAACAAGTTGAAGACTAAAGCCTGAAAACCCTCAAGTGTTTTCTCGTGATTTTCACCCGGAAATTATCCTCAGTCACCCTTTCCAAATACCCTCTGAAACTTAACAAAGCTGCTGTCCCAATCTAAGTGGCATGTCATGTTTCCATGACATCAATATCCCGCTCATTTATGAAACCGGATCAATTTTCTTACCATGAATCCTCAATCAAAGCAACCCCAAGTAAGAACTCCGAAGTAATATCAATTTCTAAATGTGACTTTCGGAGATAAGAATTATCGTTACGTTTCTAACATAAGCTTACGTACCTGAAAAGACTGTCCGTAAGATGGCGGTTCAGGACGAAAGATTGCTCGAAACACCTCAGAGTTCTCAGGTCTGTCATACAAGCGCAACTTTAGAGAATCAATTGCGGCTCGTCCATCACGAATGTCTTTTTTCAGTGGATTGTTATGCTGTGAAGCAAAGTCCTCTCTGTGTTCTCTTTTTGACAGGCCAGCAGTCCCAGTAGGAGATGCAGCATGCAAAGGGCAGTCCACAACTGAATTGTGTGGGACGATGGGGTTTGACTCGTCTGTGTCGTCCATCTACACCTGTGAACAGTCCTCTAATGACAGCGTCGGTACCTTTTTAAAGGAGGAATGGTTTCATTCATTCTCCTATTTTTTTCACCAAAAAGTTCCATAAGAATGACTTTTGAGCTCAATGAAACTTTCTGTTTACCATTTCCCGCAACATTTTTCTGGCTGCAAAAAGGTTGCAGTAAAAAGTGATAACTAACAAGTGCTCTGATTGGTTTCTTAGAAACCCCGCGTCTTGATATGAAAGCTAATATCATTGGTTGAATTTTCCTTTGTTTAATTTCTAAAGTTTGGTTGACCCGGAGAAATTACCCAAAGATACCGTTCGAGAAAATAATGGCGGCGGTCAGGAACTAGTCAACAAGGGTTAAAAACGTAACTTAAAGTCGCCCTGAAGGAACTTTACAGTCATGTCAAAGCAAAAATGGAATGATTCCAGTATGGATTCAGAGATATACGACATTGCAAGAGGGTTGTATGATTCCAAAGTTAACATAAAAAGGCCACCAAGTGCTGCCCAACACAGTGTTTACGCAACCAGTTTTAGGGGGCCTCCTCCTTGTCTCTCCCAAGTTCATGCAAAAGAAAAGAAAAGAAGACCTTATAGTGCAAAGGGGAGGATGACATCAGACATATCAGAAGTAGTAGGCAAACCAAGATTGCCGTGGAGACCATTTTCTGGACATGCTTCCCTCAATCGACCCACTTTCTTGGCTGACGATAATTATAACCCCATCAACAAGAAGGTACAATTAATAAATAACAACACTGCTCCAGAGGAGCAAGGGCCTGTAAGTGACTTAACAGCGTTACCAAAAGTATATCATAATAGGTCGTTACCTAAAAGTCTTTTGAGTCTGAGAAAGTGGCTTACAGACGATATTCCTGATGACTGGCCCTCTTGCTATAAGCCGCAACACAGTTTTGTGTTTCTTCCTTGTATTAATGCGGGAGAGTGTGATGGTTTGCCTGGTGTTCCACCAGTTCAGCAACCCGAGGATTCGCTGATATACAATCCAGCACCACAACTTAAAAAATATAAGCCTCCAAAACCAAGATTCAAACACTTGTATGATGACGAAGACAAAGAAAGAAAACAATGTTGTCATAAGTGTTCCAGGCTCAGCCAAGTGCCTTCACATGCAGTTAGTGTGATTGATGATAGGTATAAGGGGATGCGGACAGTAGATATCATAAGACAAGAGATTCAGGACCTTGAAAGACTTTTGGAGGGAATTGGAAACCCGACAGGTTCATCTGTAGTGGTTCGATATCAGCATGATATCAATCATTTAAGGAACATGCTTCAGACAACCCTTGATGGGTATGAATTAGATGATAATACCCCACGGTGTTTGACTCCAGTAGCTGTGTATTTCCAAGAAGATCTGATTAGGTATCCTGACCAACATGAACAGATTTTTAAAACTATAAAGCAACGAAGAGATCAGTGTGTTCAAGAGCTAGCAGATATTGAGCGTGAGATTATAGAAAATGATACTTGATTGATACCACTTTACTATCCAGGGCAAATCAAACTTTTTTTCCAATTCAGTTTTCCATTTGGACATGTGGTATGTGTATTTCACTTACTTGCACCATAAAACTACTCCAAAAATACCAACGTAAAGAGCAATATGGCATTTGATAAAATTGAAATTTTCTATTTGAGGGTTATTTTTTTCATTTTAACAGCTGTCCCAAATTATTTTGTGAAGAAACTAAAAGATGTTAATAGTATTATTACGCAACCTTTAATACATTTGAGAAGTGTTTACAAAATATCAAAAATTATGTGTAAAAAATTTGTCTTGCTTTCTTCAATATAAAAAGGTGCACAAGAGCTAAAGGCCAAAAAGGCTCGGGTTTATCCCAGTTTCCTTAGCATGAAGCATGCCTAGGAGTGTTGCTACCCCCCACCCCAGGATAGGATGCTAGTCCATTGCAGGGTTACCCCCTAGCAGTATGTCACCCGTACCCTCTTATACACCTGGCTGAAGAGAGACAAAGTGGAGTAAAGTTCCTTGTCTAAGGAAACAACACGATGGGCAAGGCTTGAACCATGGACTTCAGAATCTGATAACCGCTCGGCCACACACACCTCACCCTTCATTATAAAAGTCACATAAGTATGAAGTATGATATGACGATTTTATGCAAAGGCAAATGGCCAGAATTCGTTTAATCAGTGGTGGGTGAAATTTTGATACATATACACAATAATAATTGGTGAAGACGGACTTAAAGCATGTTGAAATAAATCATTCAAACATTGAAACCTGCGTATTTAATGTCTTTAACCTGATCACTGGCCACTTTCAGCGATATTTTTTAGTTAGAAACTAAATAACGTATTATGACCACTATTGTTGCTATTTTTCGACAGAGTATTTTAATGTTTGGCAACTTTGTTAAGCGTGATTCTCAGCACTTATATAATAAGAAGGGATTTTTCAGTAACAGCGCCTTATTGAATATTGAATACCTTTGATTGCCGATCTCAAAGCTCTCAGATGGGATCACGTAATATATGTTGAAGTTAATTTTTACCTCAGGTAATTTTTGTTTTTCTTAAGTTTGTAGGTATGGTGATGTATGCTAATGAATATGAAACAAAATAAAAATAAAAATTACCTGAGATAAAAAATTATCTACAACATACATAGATGGTTTGTGATACAAAAAGTACATGATGTGCTGCATGCAAGTTTTTCTGTACTACATGGCTTATCTGGTAACTCATGGACCTCATTTCCTTCGCAAAGAATCACCCAACCTTTACTCATCCCAACTTAGAGTTAAAGACTATAATGGACTCATACCCTTCACCTTCCAAACCTCACATCCCCTCTTCACCCTTGATGCAGCAAACTATGCATCTGACTCAGTGAACCACCCATCCTCAGTCAAAAACTATTGGCTGTATTATGCACTCCCAACATTGTACATATAATTACCTCTTCCCCTCTCTTTCAAGACTGGCATAAATCTTCAGATCACATCACGCAAAAGGCAAATTCAATAATTTTTTTTATTATATTATTATATTATTCATTAAAAATAATTCACACTTTATAAACAAACTGACCAGACCATTCCATTGATAATGAGAATTTCACTTACCAAATTGTTTAGCCAGATTAGTCAATTCCTAGATAATATGCAAGACACACTGGCAAAGTTGCGTAGAAGCTTTTCTCTTGTAACAAGAACAATATAGGCCCTGTTTGTATTGCAGTTTTACTACCCTATTATGACGGATAAAATTGATCATTTAATCCATGACTCCGGACGTTCATAAATGGCTGAAAGATATTAAAGCAGTCTTGTCAAAAAGCTGATGTATGTAATAAAATCATTGTTTCAAGTTACCACTGGCAGTATTCACTCTTTTCGCATCTGTAGTAAAGAAAAGCTTCAGATCATGTATCCAAAGAATCCCGATTTGGATATGATCCAAAGAATCCACCTCCATTGTGGATCATTTGGATCAATGATCTGTTTTTCGATTTATAATTTAGTAAAGAAACGCACCCAAAAACGGGCCATAAGAATTAAGGAAATAATCATCAAACTTTTCGGAGACATTGCAAGGATTTGGGATATAATTTCAATAAGAAGACATAAACTAATGTCATCCATGTCGTGTACTTATTTTTCATTTCACAATAAAACAATAACTAGAACCAAGCAACAACTAGCCAAGGTTAACACTGATCATATTTTACAGTAATTGGGAGAATGTAAAATTAGACCAAAAGAGGCATTGATGAACTTACGGACATGGTTAGACTCAGTTCTTCTTTCAATGAATTCTCATGCAAATGACACTTGTTGTAAAGCCTTTCACTACTTACACCATATATATGAACAGGTAAGAAGAAGAATAAGTAAATTCTTGGTTTGCAACTATGCAGCAAGGTGGCCATGTTTGGGGTCAATACATGGGTGCAAAGAAAGTCAGTTTTACAGCTTGCCATTTGGGCATGCTGTAGTCAGCATTTACTAGCCCTGATGATGAGCAGGGTTGATAACAGTTATTTTGTGATTAGAATTCCTTAAAAATTTCACTTGCCAGGTGGGCAAGTTAAGAACATAATTCACTAGCGCAGTAGTAAAATCCACTGGCGCCGGGCTATCAGACACGACTCGGACTGAATACAATGGAATTTTTTCACAAAGAATTTAGTTCCCAGCTAGCTGTAGTAGAGCAGATATGTGCTTGAATTGTTCACTTTCTGTAAACAGCATGAAATTTGGCATCATGATAGTTTTCAAGGCCCTAAAAAAGACAGGACATGGTGCAATCGCCAAAAAGTCCGTTAAGTGCAAAAAAATAAGAGTTTAAAAATGGCAGCCATTTTGAACCGGAAGTGAAAATTATTAACATTTTCTTTAAAATGTCTGAATTTTAGCAACTTGGATAAGGAAATGTCAGCAAATACCTAAGGCGGCTGTTTAAAAAAGATTGGATATGGTGCCATCACCAAAAAGTCCGTTAAGTGCGAAAAATAAGAGTTTTAAAATGGCGGCCATTTTGAACCGGAAGTGAAATTAACATTTTCTTTAAAACGCCTGAATCTTAGCAACTTGGATACGAAAATGTCAGTAAAATACCTTAGGCGGCTGCTTTTTCATACAAAGAGATATTATTTCAATGCAAATTGTCTAAAAAAATTGAATAGAGATGATTAAGGGGCCGCCAGCTATAAGACCGGAAGTCGGAACTTTTTAGGAATGAGCTTAAACTTCTGTTGTGCCTGCTAGTAATCTTTAATATTTTCTTTAAATCTAATCTATACACTCAATTTATCATCGTGTATTTAACAATTTATTCCTCGAGCCCGAATGGGCTCTGAGTCAATAGCCCATGAGGCCGAAGGCCAAATGGGCTATTGACTCAGAGGCCATGAGGGCGAGAGGAATAACTGTTTTAGTAAAACCAACTGGTTGGTCAAAAATATCAAGAATAAAACAAGTTGTTAAAGCTTGTCTTTAATCCTTTTTTGCCGCCAAAAAGCCCGTGCTTTTCGCTATAAGTGGGCTATAACATATAGCCTAGTAGTAGCTCAACCAATCAGAATGCAGCATTGATAATAGACCAATAGTTGGATTTTACTAAAATCCATTACTTGGTGACCTAATGACTTGACACTTCATGCAGACGAGTGCTTGTAATCGAAAAAAAGAGTTTGGGATTGCCTTTCACGATTGTCACTCTTCTGGGCACAGCCCTTCTTACGAGCATACTTGACTAGTTCCACCCTCAACTTTGTAATTTCTGACAGTGTTGTGCAGGAGAGTCGCCACTCTCCTCTTAGAGATATCCAGCCCCAATCTTGCAGACTAGGAACCGAGATGCTTGGTACCAGTGCCTGCTGACTCCATATGTGGCCAGCATGGTTTGCCGTGCAGTTGAAATGTTTAAGTAATGTAGGCCGGCTAAAAGAAACTACTTTTGGCTTCGTCAGTTGACGGCAAGGAACTACTTTTTCTATCATATAGAAGAACGTGTAAGCGAAAACAACTCTGATTATTTCTGGAGGTGACTAGAAGTATTCATCATGTCACATCCGGTGAATGCATGGAACGGAGGAAGTGCAAGTGCAGCCTTTTTAGTAACTACGTTTGCAATCTCGTAGGCTGCAAGGTAGCGTAGATGTACATCAGTACCAAGATATATGATAGGCAAGCTAACTTGGCTTCATGGTAGAGAAGCTTCATGGGTAGTTAGAACGGAGAGTAGACTTAACGAAAATGTCTTGGGACACAAACAACATAGAGACCTTAACTTATATTTTAATATATTATATCTTAAAAGAAGAGAATCTGCTTTGTGATTTAGCATAACCATAAATGCTACCTAGCAAGTTGACTTCAAACGATGCAGAGAAAAGACTGGGACATCTGGCCCTAGACGACATGCGTTGCTCAATGTGCAAGGAATCTAAAAAGCACCTGCTTGTTTCGATCTTTACAAAAGAACTAGCTTTTTCCAGTTTCTTAGTATAGCTCCTGATACACGTTTACCCCAGATCTTAGTCTTTAAACTGTTCTCGGCGCTACATATTTTTCACATACTCTTTCCAAGAGAATACGTTTTACATGCTCAAGGGATTAACGTAAGTGATGCATATTCGGAAAAAGCTTTTTCCTTATTTTCTTACATGTGAACTTCAGCATGATAATCAGTGCTGCTCCGCAGTCCATGATAATTAAATGATATTCTAGGGGTGGTTACAGATTCACTTGATAGTGAAATACTGGAAATACAAGTGAATTAAACCACTGCCCGGTTACCTCCAGGTGGATAAGCACGGGTCCACTGAGCGGGAAGCCACTGTTTCAAACCCTGGCTGGACCAATTCTCGATCAGGATCTTTAAATAACTGACGAGAAGTGCTGCCTTTTTATGTCATCTGCAAACGGTTAGACTTTCTAGTCTTCTTTGGATTAAAAAAACCCCGTAAGACCCGTGTGAGAGTCCTTGTTCACATAAAATGCTGTGGGAAGTTAAAGAACCCAGACGCTGTTTGTAAGAGTAGGCTGAGTAGGGGACCCATTTACCTTCCAACCGCATTTCCCGGAAACGTTTCGAAAATGGTAAACTTTGAAATGAGCCAGCATTATCGTGAAAGCAATTTCAATCCAATATGTACATGCACAGAGTGTTATTTATACTCCTCAATAACACACCTCAAATTACTTTGAAAGCCACAGTGCATTCTGCATTCTAGTTAATAGTGGACCAACTCTCTTAAATCTTACAAATTTTTCAAAGTGGTCTCTGTACATTTCCTTAAAAGGATAAGTTGAGAGATTAGGGCCATTTATACGAGAAAAAATAAGACGCGAACTGTCCCATTTATACGAGCATGTCTTATCTAAGACGAGAACAGCTCGTATAAATGGTTCGCGTCATATTTCTGTTCTTGACTCGTTTTCATGTGACTGTTGCCTATAGCAACGGCAATCCAACGGCAATCCAAATTTTCCCGCCAAAAATTAACGCATGCGTACTATGCGTTCGCGTCTTATGCAAGACGCGAAGGTCATTTATACGAAGTTTTTCTCGTCTTAGCTAAGATGCGTCTTATCTAAGGACAGGTGTTAAGGGCTGTTCTTAAATAAGACGCGTCTTAGCTAAGTCGCGTCTTATTTTAGACGAAATGTGCTGTTTATACGGAAAGTTCACGTCTTATTTAAGACTCGTCTTATGTAAGACGCGTCTTATTTTTTCTTGTATAAATGGCCCTAATGTGATAAACAATCAAAGCATTTTCTCCTAGGAGATCATTTTATTAATTTCTAAAAACCTAGCCCCTTGACCTTGTATGGATATTGTGAGTCAGAAGAAATTGATGTTGGGACTTAAAGGGTTAAAAGAAGTATAAATAGATAATCTGTTTTTGCTAGTTTAATTTGTACGTATGTTTGGCCTTTCCTATGATTAAAAATGCGAATCATTCTTTCACATTTTTTTGTAAATTCACTACTGAAATGAATTGCTTTGAATGAGTTGCATT
Source organism: Porites divaricata (assembly GCA_038088405.1). Classification (NCBI taxonomy): domain Eukaryota; kingdom Metazoa; phylum Cnidaria; class Anthozoa; order Scleractinia; family Poritidae; genus Porites; species Porites divaricata. The sequence goes on from JBBMOI010000011.1 coordinate 11,614,135, forward strand.
AACCATTGTATCCCGCTTTTACTTGCGGTTTTCTTATTCAAACTGCTAATTTGTAACACAGTTGACTTTTTCATACGACATAAATATCCGGAAAAACATAGAACAAACTATTTCGAAGTCATTTTGACCTTAACATGCTAAATTCGTATACTTTCGGTTAGGTGATATTTATTTCCGGTCAAAATGGCGGCCGATTTAGCAATAATGCCAAAAACCGGTTTAACAGGAAAAATTTGCGATGGTACCATATCACATATTAATAGCCACTATTAGTATATAATAAACAATTTCATCGTCATTTTAGCTTTAAAAAATGCTTAATTTTGTGTACTTTCGGTTAGACGATATTTACTTCCGGTCAAAATGGCGGCCAGTTTAATTATCACTCCAAAAACTAGTTTAAAAGTTAAAATTTGCGATGGCACCATGTCACATATTAATAGTCATAATTAGTTCTGTCATTCCTGAAAATTTGGTGCTTTTAACAAAAAGTGAACAATCCGGCCCCAAATCTGCACATATCTGCCCCACTAGAAGAGAGAAATGCTTTTGTTCTTGACCACCAACATGGCCGTCGTGAAACAGTGACATGAGACAAAATGGCGACAAACGACATGAAGATTGGTTGAAACTGCGACAGCGACAATAACAATCTAAAAAAACAATTAAATTCCAACAGCGACATGACCTCTTCCTCAACGTATGAAACGATACATTCCTCTCAAACAAGGACTTACGTCCACGTAATAAAGACCATTATTCGTATTCCCCGACAGTCCTGGGACGAGTATGCCTTGATCATGAATGCGAGGCTCATGCGGGGAACTTCTCGCCAAGAGGACAAACAAATATGAGAAAACTGCCGCTGAGTTTGCCGAATTTAAGGAAACTTTTTGACATTGTAAAGTTCCGAAGGGCTTACATACTTGAGAGATCATTATTTCAAACAACAAAAGGAAGATCTGCTCATTATTACTAAGAAAAACAGCGATCCTAACCATAATTATATTGACGAGAAGAGTGCTTGGTGAGCGAGTTTATAATTTACACTCTAAAAGTCAGATTATCAAAACAAGTAAAATTTTACTTGTTTTAATGTCCTCTAGGAAGCGCAAAAGTTGCTTGTTTTACATTGCAAAACAATACTCTCAAAACTTAAAATAAGGGAAGGTCTTGCTTGAAATATAAGATGAGAAATAAGCAAACGTTTGCTAAATTAAGACAATTCAAAACTTGAAACAATTAACCTTAAGTTCAAAAGGCTTGTTTTACACTCCAGTAGGCCCACAAGCAGTTTACAGAAGCCATATTTTTATCTTTTAATACCAAAATGAGTCCAACGGGTCCATAAAAAATATTACTAAAACTGAATTTGATATAAAAGTGTCATTCCTTTATTTACATTTTTCTTTACAACTGGAAACACTGACAGTACGTAATGTGGTATTTGTGACAGTGTAAATTTGGAATCCTTTTCACAAATGACTTTGATTCTGATCTCTGAAAGTGGATTCTAGGTAAAACTGAAAACGACATTACTACTACAAGGAGAACTGAATTCAATAAATCTTGATAGCTTATTTACATTTCTCCTATAAACTGCAAGCTGATAGTTTCATGGGTACTTAAAGGTGAAGAATATAAGACAGTCCCAAAGATAAACTGTTCACAAGTCCAAATCCAAAGGTAGATGCATTACCTCTTACTGAAATCCAGTTGAGTAGGTAGTTGCAGAATATAACAATTTGCAAAGATAAACTGTACACTAAAGTCCAAGGTGTAGATGCATTAACTCTTACTAAACACTGCATACCGTCGAAATTCAAAAGTGTTCATACTCAAATGCTCAGTCAAATGTTCGAAAGCTTACCTTTTGCTCTGCATGAGACAGTCTGTGGGCAGAGGATCGAAATGCACCAATCAGAGAAAGGCAATTTTAATTGCCTGTTTCCTGAGAGGTCAGCTTCTGCTGAATTGTTGCTTTGTGATTGGTCTATTTTTAGTCACGGCTATAGATCTTTTTGATCGAAAAAATTCTGAAACTTTTTCAAAATTTGTTGATAATTTTACAATCATGTTTGCATGTGTTTCAAATTCATAGTGCCTTGTAATTTTCTACTAAGGAAACTTTAATGTGGCCTACAAGTCTAAAATCCTTCTCCAGTAGTTATTTTAAAATCAAATTTCATTTTTCATTTACACATGTTATTTTCCCCAGGACTTTTCAAGTAAGAAATATAGCTTTGAACATAGCTGTAAACTGTATTTGAGTTCAAGGTTAGGCTTACGAAATGTTTACGTATAAATTTTTCCGTTGGAAGACAGAAGTAAATTGAGCGACTTATTTTAGAAAAAAAGGTTATTGATTTAAGAATCCAGCCCTTAAAACAAAAATAAAAACAAGGAATGTTGTCTTAAAACAATATCATTTTACTTAATTTAGGCTTTGTCTTAAAACCATTTTCTGTATCTTAAAAACATTTGCAAATCAATATTTTTCCTTCTTAAAACAAGGATGTTGTTCTTTAATCGAAGTGACTGGTTCTTAATTTAAAGAGACCTACTTTTAGAGTGTTAATATAAACAGAGATGTTCTCAAAACCCCCGAAGCCATTTTAATTGTAATTTTCAGTGTCCTTTAAACTTTTTGAAGAATATCTTTTATTGATATGGACGTAATTATCGAAAGCCTACGATAAAGTTGCAGTGATGTTATCACACCTACTATACAGTTGAAATTTTCTAACAGTTCGGATGCAAAATCTTGAATGTGTATTTGAAGTAAACCAAACGACTCATTCAGTGGATAATTACTCATCAGGACGGGGCTTAGCGTTCTGCACACAGTCCATGTGCATTTTAAGGAAGTTAAACCGGTTTGAACAAAGATGACTAGGTTAAGTTTATTTTTAAATTTAAGTTACATTATCTTCGATAAAAACTGTGCGAGAGTACAAAAACGTGCACGCAGTTGACCACAGCGTTTGGTACAGACGATAATACTAAGCAGTTTAAACTCTACACTACAGATTCACACAAGAGACAAAGAATAATAACAAGAAGAAAATTTTATAAAAAGGATTCGAGTATTGATATTTTGACACAATATACCATTTTCTTGATTACTTCTTGTTTCTTCTTTTGGCTTCGTGGCTTTTAAATTTTGCTGTTAGTACCACCAGCTCTTCCCGCAGTTTTATTTTTTGAAACAGATATCCCTTTAGCTTACCCGTAAGGTTTCAGCTTTTAAATCTTGCAGTTTTTTGCTGATTTCTATCGTTTTGCAGCGATTCAGCCGCGACTAACCAATGTTTGTTTGTGTTTTTGCCAAAAAGTTCCCCGCTTTAGCCTCGCAATCATGCTGTGAAGTCTCTCGTCCCAGGGCCGTCGGGGAATACGAATATCGTCTATTGCTGACCGTAAAATCTGCTCTCTGGCTGCTGCTGGTTGAATTCTGTATTGACTCTGCTGTTAGGAAGTTAAAATAAGGAGGCCATCAGCTATAATGTTACACTCTGATTTTGATGGCAGGTTTTTTAGTCCTGGAGTTTTCCTTCAAAGATATGTAGTTTGACAGTTCATACTTGAAGAACGCATGTAGTAGGATTGCATCGAAACACATTCTCGTATACAAAGGAGATTTGCACCAACCAATTTGACCGTTGTCGTCGCTAAGTATGAGCTTTTGTCGCATGAAAGACTTTTTCCTTCCTTAAAGATTAACTTTCCAGTCTCGATAAAGAGAAAATAAAGGTTATTATCTCACTTACACAAAGAATCTTTACTACCATACAATCTCAATGCCTGCCGGCTCGGTCCGCCTGCTGAAGTCTGGTGAAAATGAACATTTTGATTGGTCCGTTCAACAATAAACGTCGATCAGTAATCACATGACCTATGCAGGCTTGCGAGGCTCGGTAATGGCGACGTAAAAAGCAGTGTGGCGATATGGTTGATTTTCCTTTTGCTTTGTTATTGTCACAATTTGCCAAAAATTCTAACTTTTATTGGGAGCATACCCTCCTCCAAAAGCCACACTGGAAGTTTTGATGAGTAATAGGAAATATCCGAGGCCAGCGGACGGGTTAGTACGCGTTGAATTGACAGATTGCGAGTCATGCTAGGCGGCCATGTTTTTCATTAATAAACTGGGTAAAAGCCGTTACAAAGTTGATCTCAGAGAGCTGTTCGTCCGGGGATTTTGCCTCTTAGTCTTAAAATACTTCAAATAACTCTTTTCCTTTTTGTAGGTATCATGACCGGAGTCAGTATCATCCATATCAGGTAGGTATTCAACTGAAATCTTGGGGCATGTGAAGTGGATTTCTAAACTTCATTTGGAGAAGTTTAAGATTTACTTCTCATAACGAAACACTTTTCTTCGGTTTTCTAAAAGAGGATATACTTGATCCATTAACCAGCAGAATTATAGGGACAATCCCTTTTTGATGTTTTTTCTTTGCAGACAACTTCTAAGTACTCGAAGAGTCATTCCAACTGTAACTCAGAGAGCAGTCGAGAGAGAGACAGATCGCCGGTCGGTTCTTCCAGTTCCCCTTACTCCCGCCATTCAAACTTTTCTCCGCGTTCCCACCGGCCGAAACCCTACGGCCGATCTCGAGAAAGCAGTAAAAGAGGTAAGTATTTAACCACTGAAATTTGGACTTTCTACACAGCAGCTTGCAATACCCAAGAGTAAGAAAGGTCACGTAAAGGTCGAATAAATAGTGTTTATCTCCGTAGACAAACGCTACTAATAAAAAGGCAGGTTAAAAGGAAGGACAAGTTTTCTACAGAGTGAAATAACATTGTCAACAAACACGATTTCCGAAGTTTTTAATATTAAAGTTCAAAAGACTGAACTGAAATAACACCCTAAGTGTTAATAAGAACACCTGCAGGGCTATTTCCTTTTCTTTGACTTTTTGGGTGTTGTGCCATGTTTTAAACGTACAACTTAATTTAGGGATTAAAAGTAATTGTTTCCCTCCCCTCAACCTTTAAGTTCCTAAAGTGACCAACAGCAATTTTCTACTGATAACATCATACATCATCAAGGTAAAAAGTTATGAGAATTTATAAAATGATCTACTTGCTTTACTTACTTGCTTTTTAATACTTTATCCAATGACTGAAAGGAAAATGCTTTGATCTTTTATCAAATTCTCTCAATTAATTCTTTGAGCAGACCCATCACTTAATAGATTTCAAGGTTCCAGGTAAATACAACAAGTAGGGGAGGCAAAAGAAAGATGGACACAAGCAGTTATATGTTGTGAGGGTTAAAAATATTGTTGAAAATGATTTGATTTCCAGTGATTGGTTTGAAATAAATGTCTAGGCAGGGAATGTATGTTAATACAAGCATGTGCCAAGAGAATAAGCAGGGCTTTTAAAAAAAATTACAAATCTCTACTCTGAAGTGCATCTTCTGGACTTGACGAAGAACTAGAAATCCTACAGTTTTTATAAATACAGATGTGTCTCCAAATCACGTTCTTTGCCCAAAAACAAAAGCAAAGTCACTTTATATTTACCTGAAGTTTTGGAGCAAACTTTTAGTAATGTGGTAGGCAATGAAACAGATACAAGAATCACCTTTCACCAATGTTGATATTGCTGTAATGTCACACAAAAACTTGGATTGATGGAATGGATTTTTTTCCAGTTTTAGTTCTTACAAACCACATACAGCTTTCTGTGTTTTGAAGTTCAATCTGTTAAGCTGCAGGTTTCTTACATTGTTTGAAGTTATCAAATATATGTTGATACCCTGCGAGCAGAGGTTTCTTTCTGGCATGGCTTTTAGTGAGGCTGAATGTAATTTAGGCGAGGTTAAACACAAGACATTGCTGGCCAGCGGTCTCCACCACTAATCTTATGTGAGACGGTCTTGTGGTTTAGCAGGGCCTTAGTGATTCTACAGCGCTTTCACAGGAGCCAATCATTTTGCTCATGTTGCTTTTGCATGCAGTAGTTATAGTTGTGTTTTGCTCCCAACCCACCCTCCTCTCTGGATGCTGTTTTTAGTAAGTATCTGCGCCTCTTTCCACTGAGGGTCTCAGTGTGATGGTGCCTGGTGGGTGCCGCTCTCAGGGTTGTCATGGTTACCTTCTAAGATCGCTTGTGGCCCCCTTCTGCTTCATCAGGCACCTTCCCCACACCCCTCTATTGTTGATGGGTTTAAGCATTTGTAAAGTCGTTCGTATGGATTGTCAGTTATGTAGTTGGTTTGTTTAAGTCCCGAGAGAAACCTCTGCGATGAGCCATCTGTGGTTTCTGTTGAGCATGCATTTTAGACACCTCCATAATCTTGAGGAATTAATCTTTACTACAGGAATCAGATGTCTCTTCCAAAAAAAGACATAAAAATCATTAGGATGTATGTCACAACCTTTTGAATAGATCAGGTGTGGCGTCTGTTCAAGCAGATGCATAAAGGATGGATACACATGTTACTTTGTGAATGGTTTTTTTTCTGCCCACATACATGTATGACCTTCTGAAACAAAGATGACAAAAATAGGATGCCTAGATGTTGAGAGAAATGGAACTCCAACTTAGGGGAAACTAAAGGTGGAAACACAAAATAATAAAAAAAGCATGCACATGATGCAAGGAAAATGATGTACATGTAACTTTATTATTTTGGGGTCTGATATTTAATAATTCTCTACATTTGAATTTATTTGTTCAATCATCTGTCTTGTGTCTGAGTGCATAAGGGATGGGCTCAGTACTGTCAGTCACACTGAACTTGGCGCAAGTGCAATCACAAATTTTTTAGGTGTACTATGAAAAATCTAGTTGCAAATGCGAACAGGTAGTTGCTAACTTTGAACCCTGCTAAACAAGCATTACAACTTGCACGCAAAAATTTTTATACCTCAAAATGTGGGAAGCCACTCAGGGACAACATCGTTCACATTAAGTAATGATCCAGGTTAGACGGGAAGCAATTTCTTTTGTTACAGCGTAATACACTTTCCTCACATAGGAGTGTTTCTTTTTCGCAGAGAAAATGCATAAACCTTTAAAAAGGCAGTTTAGGAAATAAAATTTATTTAAACTCTATTTTTAAAGGGTGTTTTTTTGTTAAAGGATTTCAACCAATCATAAGAGTTGCAAACGATAGCCAAGACTAGTTAACAACTTCACATGTTTCTCAGATAGGATTTCTGTGTTACTCAGGGCTCGACAAAAGTGCTGTCCAATAGCCCGGGGCTAGTAAAGCAACCTGTTGTGAAGCAAGTTTATAAATTTGTAGCGTGCGCAGCGGGCGCCAGTGGCATGACAATCACTAAGCAAGGTGTGATCTTGCTTTAATTTGGTCATAAATATCTCTCTTTCCATCGGTTTGGGCAAACCCAGTTGCCTAGCAACCAGGCAGCGTGTAAACAAACTGCCATAAACCTGGCCAGGTTGCTTTAGTGGCAGTTTAAGAGGTCATGAAATGCTTTTAGCGATAAATTTTGGAAGTAGAAGTACCTTTTACAGAAAATGGATGTGATTTGGACCATTAACTTCAAAAATAAGGTTATGTTTGGCATCCTATTTTGCAGACAAGTTGTATCGGCTTTCTTGGGCATATGTTTTTTTCATTGCTGTGAAATGCATTTACTTTGTTTTTTTTTTTACTGTCAATAGCCCAGTTATTTTCCTGAAATATACCTCTGAATTTGTGTTTAATATGGCTTGATCAGCTTTAAAAAACATTTGCCGATGGAAGTTCCATGGAAAAGGCATTAAATAAAAGACTTTTCAGACTTGTGTAATCATCCTTAGTAGTCTAGTGGCAAGGTGAAGTCACGTCAAGCCGAAGGTGTGGGGTTCAAATCCTTCATAGTACCCTTTCTTTCTTTCTTTCTTTTGTTTTTTTCATTGTTGTTTTGTTTTGTTTGCTTATTTGTTTTGTTGTTTTTTTAATATATATATTTTCTTTTCCCTATTGGCTTCTTTCCCTTTCTTTCTACTTCTGGCCCCTAACCTCTGCTTCACAAGGCTCTGCAATTATTCACGTATTTCTGGTTAATTTTGATTATTTTCAACCAATTTACTTTCAAGCTAGCTCCTCAGAGTTCTGGGCTAGTAAACTAAAGTAGCAGCTTTTTTGTTTTCATCTTACCCTGGTTACTTAGACTCGGACGAGATTTTGGTGTAAGGAAGTTGGTCAGAAAACGGGATTTTTATACATGATGCTTTGCCAAGATTTCATAAAATTTGCCGTTCAAACGAATCAGAAATATAGTAGAGAAAATAGTAAATTTAGCACTTTTTTGCTTTCCCACATGTTCATTGCGTTTGGTTCTTTCCTTCTTATCTGGACCATTACTCAAAAAGAATCGTGATTTTGAAAGTACATGTAGGGAAAACTAGCCTTATATCAAAAGGTTTACTTAACTGATTAGCAAGTAAACATATCTGTTAGTGGTCAAAATTATATCCTGCTTAAATTTTTTAACCTAGGTTGATTCTCAATTTCCTTTATCTCCTAGACAAAGGAAATTGAGACTCAACCTAGGTGAAAAATTTTAACCAGAATTAAATTTTGACCTGCAACATGTCCTTCTCTTTACTATGACAAGAGGTCTCCAATGTAAGGGATCTTGCAGTAGAACTCAAGTGTTTCCTAAGGCTTGATTCCAGAATGGGTCTGTTGTTCAACTGTTGACTGATGTCTGAATGTATTTGAAAATATTTTTGTAGAGAAGTTCTTTGGGAAGAAGTTCTTCCTTAGAATGACTGACAATTTGGAAGGTCCATGTGGAACTTCATCCTAGTGTTGTTTCTGGAAAAAGTTCTATCAATCCAGGTTTTGTTTGCTGCCAATTTGTAGTTGAAAGGGGAGAAACATAGATAACCTGTGAGTGAACGTGAATGTAGTTTCTTGAAACTGTAGTCTTGTGACTGAAGACCACAGTAACTGTGAAATTAATCTGATTTGGTTATATTGAAAGGGCAGTTACATGTATAATCTATTTTAATAGGTTCTAGCAAGTCTCCAACTGATGCACTCAGTCATCATGCCCTTCCTAATAGCAACTCACCTGGCAGCAGTGATCGCCATAGTAAACCCAATCACATCAACAATGATGAGGTAGGGTACCATATTCACTTAAAGGATGTCTGTGATGTTTTTGTTTTGTTTTGTTTTGTAACTGCTCTATTGGGTTACATTACCTTATACATTTTTTTTTAATAATTTATTTATTAAACATTATTTAACATAACATCACAATAAACTTTACAATAACAGGGTGGCAAATAAAAAGGAGGCAAAACAGTTAAAAAATAAATAACTAAATAAACAAACAAGGAAAATAAAGCAAAATATGAAGGTTCAACAGATTAACAACATAAAGCAGAACAAATAGAAAAATGTTTGCTAAATTACTATAAATCCAACACTAATCAGGAATGCACAGCGTGGTCCACTTATTTCTGTATTTGTTAAGATTTCCGTTTGTTATTGCAATTTCTCTTTCGCACTGGATTTTAATTTCCAGGAGAACAATGAAAACTTTCAGCTCTGGGGTCTCAAACTTGTTTCTAGCTTAGTAAACGTAATATCTAGCAATTAAGAGATAATGATTAAAAGTATGAAAGCTGTTAGATTCAGGTTTGTATCCATAAAGAACTTCCGTTGGATTGGTATTTATGTTTTCAGAGCATTTACGATTCCACCAATCTATAACTTTTTCCCAAAAACTTTTTACTGCAGGACACTCGTAAAAAATATGGCTAATAGTTTCACAAGGAGCATCACTTTGTTCGCATTTTGGAGAAGATTTAACATTCATTTTCCATAGGCATTGGTTGGTCAGAAGAATATTGTGGATGAGCATTACCTTATACATAATTAGTTACATGGAAACTCTTTAAAAATAAGAAATGAACAATGAGAATAAAAGGAAAAAAAGGTATTATACCCAAAGGGGCAAGCACAAACCAGACCATAAGGACCCATACAAGGTACTGGCCAAAAAGATAGTTAAAAGAAAAAAGCTATAAATTACACAATTATGTCAGCATACATGTGTATAAATATCAACACGAAATATTAAGTGCGCCCTATGAGCGATGGCATGTGCACGATCTTTCAAGTGACCTAGTGCACGGGTGCCCCACGTCAATTTATTTTTTTTTTGCAAAAGGCTTGTCACAGCTTCTTTCAAAAAGTTTTTGAAAATGTTGATACTGGAGAGGCTGCTTTTAGGCACAAATTTACAAGTAAAGTTTCATAATATTATTTAACTATCCTATTAAAGTAAGAGACCTGAAATGTGGAAGTTGTGCAAAAGGATTTTTTAAGTTGAAGGATTGCTTTGCCTAGTATGGCCATGACTTACCAAAGGAGCAAAGTTATGTACATTTAGCTCTGTTTGCCTGTACAAGCATTTGTAGAGATTGTCGTTAAGCTCTCTATCAAAATTTAGGGGTAACGTCCATTGTAATACATGCAAGTCTTTCCTTGTAAGACATTTCTCCGATATGAGACTGCAGTATCCATTGGATGGCTCCTTTTTGCCCCAATAATTATTAACATCTTGGGCTCTTCTGGCTTACAAATCTACTTTTACACATACAGTGCCTTTCAAAACTAAGATGACAGTCTTATTGGAGTCTTGGTCCTGAACGAACCATAATTCTCACAGGAATTGAATGTTGAGAATTGAGAGTCAATAATCCGTCTTTGCAAAATCGAGTCTTAGTTCTCAAATCAATTCAGGCAAAGGATAAAGTATCAACTGTCAACTTACTTTTGAACTGTACATCCACACTGTTATATGTTTGTGTCTGCTGTGCATGTGAAAGCATAAACTGCAATAGAGTACTAAAGTGATTATGTCATAAAAATTGAATTTGTGAAATTATGGGATTCGTCAGGATATTCTGAAAGAAAAACATCCAAGAGGCCTTCTTGCCAAAAACTAGCATTGTGGGGCAAATTGTCTCTGAGATATTAGCCCAGTTATGCTCTGATGACTCCATACAAATCCTTCTAAATTTGACTTGGGTCTAAACGTTTAGACCCAAGTCAAATTTAGAAGGATTTGTATGGAGTCATCAGAGCATAACTGGGCTAATATCTCAGAGACAATTTGCCCCACAATGCTAGTTTTTGGCAAGAAGGCGGATGTCTTTCTTTCAGACTATCCTGACGAATCCCATAATTTCACAAATTCAATTTTTTATGACGTCACACTTTAGTACTCTATTCCAGGGCTGCAAGTGTTGCATATAAATTTCAGATCATCTTTTTTATTGTTCTGGGCCCAATTTTTGGTAGATCAAATGGCACTAACCCAGGGTTAAAACTTTTAGTCAGGGCTTATTTTTCTTTTGTTCCAAAGCATTTTCTCAGATAATTTTCTCCGTTCTGTTTAGAGCATCCAACCATCAAATTGTAGGCAAAAAGAATGTAATTAATTTTTATCTTTTTAAGCTTTCATTTTGCAATTCAAGTTTTCACTTTCCAAGGGTTGTCTTAACCCTAGCCCTGTTTGTTTTGCAGGTTTTTCCTTGGTCTCAACACACCAGTTCTTCCGGAAAGGTGTATTATTACAACTGTAAAACAGAAAAATCCCAGTGGGAGAAACCAAGGGAATGGATGGAAAGGTAACACATGCAAGATATTTAACCCCTTTACTCCTAATAGTATCCTACATGTAGGTACCAGTGCTTTCTTTTCCAATAAAATTCCTGGTTGCAAGACTTTCTCATCTTGTTTTCATGCAAGGTTCGGATGTTGTATCTCACCAAACCAGTTTTGGGGCTGATGTGCATGTTTGTTTCCAATAGAGTACTAAAGTGTGATGTCATAAAAAATTGAATTTGTGAAATTATGGGATTCGTCAGGATATTCTGAAAGAAACACATCTAAGAGGCCTTCTTGCCAAAAACTAGCATTGTGGGGCAAATTGTCTCTGAGATATTAGCCCAGTTATGCTCTTATGACTCCATACAAATCCTTCTAAATTTGACTCTGTTCATAACATTAGGAACAGAGTCAAATTTAGAAGGATTTGTATGGAGTCATCAGAGCATAACTGGGCTAATATCTCAGAGACAATTTGCCCCACAATGCTAGTTTTTGGCAAGAAGGCCTCTTGGATGTGTTTCTTTCAGAATAACCTGACGAATCCCATAATTTCACAAATTCAATTTTTATGACGTAATCACTTTAGTACTCTATAGGTCCAACAGGTGACCAGATTCCCCATTCTAGAGCCTCTTGTTGAAAGAGGGATCTATTCTGTGTGCCTCCTACATGTTTTAGCAAAAGTGTTTTGGTTTTGGAAAGAACACAGCTTTCTTCTCTACTTCTTCTTCTTTCTTTTTAACTTATACCCCATTCATGCCAAAGCATGCTTAAGAACTGTTACCTTAATGGACACAGTGAAAAAATACGTGCTGTAGCAGCCTACTTACTTGTATTGATTGCAAATTCAGTTTAGCTTTTACAAACACAAGTTGGCCATCAGGGCATAAGTTTTGCAATAAAGTTATCTTTCTGGTACCAGAATCATGGTTTTACAAGATCAGCTTAGGGTTTTTTAGGTGTAAATGGGCCGACAATGTAGTGCTTAGCTCACTGGTTAAGAACAGAAGAGAGGAAGCTCATCAATAAATGCTTTTGTGTTTGCTCAGTAATGAAACACACCTTATTTCATTACCTTGACCCTTCAAATAGAGAGAGAAGAGACAAAGAGAGGAAGGAGAAGGAAAAACGGGATCTTTTTGGAATCAAAGATGGAAGAGACTCTAGCATCCACATCCACCGAGAGCAGCTTGCTTCTTCAAAGCCTAGCAAATGTGAGTATCAATAACAACAAATTTAAAAAGTTGTGTCTATAACTGTGATTATACTCTTAAATATAAAATATATATCTAGCCAGATTTTTGAAAACATTACCGCCAAATGGACCTTTTGCATCCAACAGTTTTTTTTGTTTTTTTCCGGCCCAAATAGCCATTATAAAAACTGAGAGTGCAACCGTTACTTTTTTCTCTTCTCCTCGTTTCTTTCTCCACACTCGTTTCTTTTTCCCCTTTCCTTTTCCTTCATTAGTGTGATTTTGGAGCTTATTGGGCCCAAAAAACCCTTTTGATACCTTTTCACTCAAATGATAGCCAGCAAGTTTCGTTAGGTTGGTTTTCAAAAACTCAACTAGATATACCGTAAATTCTCTATTAAGCCCCCCGGGGGGCTTATTTATTTCAAGCCCATTTGAGGGGGGGCTTAATAGAGACAGGGGGCTTATTTGAGAGGGGGGGCTTATTTAATTTAGAAACGACGATGGTATCGGTTCTCCATAAAGAACTAGAATACAAAGTGGAAAAGCTCAAGTACAAGAAGTTTTAAGTCATGCAGCCGAGGATCAGAATGAAATCCGAACTTCCAGTTGGTAATAAACCATCCTGGATCAGTCCACACGAAGTTTTGCGGTCGTGATTGATTAATACAGCCTATCATTTATTAGTAAAGAATAATTGGGGGTGGGGAGGGGGGCTTATTAACTTTCTTCCCCTGAAAAGGGGGGGCTTATTAGAGGGAGGGGGCTCATTTGAGAGGGGGGGCTTAATAAAGGATTTACAGTATTTGATTTTTTATACTCCACTTTGTGAGACAACTCACATGCTAAAAGTCTACCATAAAGTCATAGTACCTCCAATGTTATTGGCTCATCACCCTTCAATACACAATACAAACACACAAAGCCACAAAGATAAATATGTTGCTCAGACCACCTCCTTTGTCCTACAAACAGTTAGGTTGCTATTAATTGGCAAGGCACTGTTGTATTAACCGTGCAACCTTGAACCTTCTGAATGTTACAATGTATGTGTGCCAAAGTTAAGAACTTTGTTTTAAAGCTCTCAGGTTTATTTGCTTCTTGGAAATAACAATTTGTTAGTTAACTCACATCATTATATGACTACAGTGATCTACTCAATCATAGCTACTTTCAGCACCATTGCTTTATGAGTTAAGTCCATAAGGGAGAGCTTTTCCTGTGGAAAAGTGAACAACAGTGATTGTCTCAATATGTAAATAATGAACCCAATGCAACATAGAAAGTGCTTTGTGTGGTATTTATGCAATCATTGTTTTTGTATCAGAAACCTCAATTGTTTGCGGGGGCGCACCCTCAATTTTTCTATCTCTGATATGTTAACAACTGTTATGTAAATACCACACTCAGACACCACATTTCTGAACTTTCCTTTTGGCCTGTTAAATTAATATTAAATTAGACTGTTGGTTAAGGAAAAGAAAATATGTAATATGCAGGGGGTTCATTAAGGGCCGGGCACCGGGCAAATTGACCGGCTGTGAACACGACTTTGCCCGGCTGCTTTACATCTCAAAGAACTTCTTTTTAGTACAAGGAGCGATCAAAAACAGTTTTAAGTTACAATCGTGCCCTTTTCTTGATGAGTCTCGAGTGTAAAACATACTTTGCCTTGCAATTTCCACTGTATTACTCGCGGCATGAAATCCCCTCGTTCATTATGTGTTAAAAACAAGAATCGCCCCAAAACACATTGCGAAAAGAACTGTGCTTCATAAACGACCACCTGAAATGTATCAGTGTTGCGAGCACGTGAGCATGGCCGCCCAATAGAACGCATTCAATAGCGGATTATTTTTCGGCTTCACCCAAAGGGCCTCCAGTAGAGAAAAGGCCAAAATGTAGTAGACTTCTTTGTGATTTAACTTTTTACTTGCCTGTATATAGTGAATGGCTTAATCATCATGTTCAGCAAAGCGAAGGGTGATTTTTTATTCGTCTTATGGTTTATGCCAATGAACTAATTTTCGGTGCATTCATGTTAAAACAGTGGTGGGTATTGGTATCAAATCATGATTAAATTGTTTCAAAAAGTTATCTTTTTTGGTTGTTGAAAGTCATTGTCTGCAGCTTCAAAATGCAGGAAAACACATCCCTGCAACTGTAGAATTTCAAAATTTTCCGGGAGAGCATGCCCCCAGACCCCCTAGGGGGTAAGGCCCGGAGGGCCTTGCCAATTCTTTGCCCGGGTGTCAAACTCAGTTGCCCTCCTGTTCAAAACCTTAATGAACACCCTGAATATGCATAAAAGCAAGCTTAAAATGTATTTAAGGCATGAGCTTCTAACACACATTTTGAAAGTCTGAGACAATAATATTATTAATATAAGTGGTCAGTCAGTCCATGCTCCACTTAATCACCCATAATTGATTGTCACCCATTTTATTCTCCTCCCAGTACCCATGTAGTTTCAATCTATCTGGAGAGAACTGGGCATTTTAGATTTAAGTTCAAGTACAAGAATGTCTACAACTACACCACTTTCTGAATTTACTGTAATTTTACACCGGTCACATGCCAGATATTAAACACTCCTTGCTGTTGCTTGTAATTAGAAAGGAGACTTAAGGTATGAGATTGTTGTGCTTGATGCTCAGAAGTTACTCTCAAACTAAATTTAAAGAGTTACACACACAGTCAAATCTTAAAGTTGCAATAATATGGCTCAAATCATTTCAGACATATCTCCTTCAAAGAGTGCTCACCGAGATCATCACAGCTGCCTTGAAAAACGAGAAAGTAGCCATGGTAATCATACTGAATCTAGGAATATGTCCACTGATCAACGAAAAGATATGCAAAGACTTAGTGAAAGTGACAGAGAAAGACAGGTGGTCAAAACTTGTTCAGTGCATACCACAGCTCTTCCCACCGTTGTGTATAGGTAAGTGTATATCATAATCTACCCTTTCTCTCTTAGCTCAAACACCCTAAATCGATCTCTTTGCTGACCTATCAACATTGAATTTTTTTCATACAACACAATATCAATCTTACTTGAGCTTTTATTACTTGGTGCTTTGAAAGTATGATTTGGAATAATTTTAGAAGTTTAGATTATTTGGTGACACCTTTGCTTAAGATCCCTTTTGTTCAGGAATTACTGTTCAAATTGCACAACTTTGGACAGGTTTGTCGAAAGTGATCTGTTACAAAACTGATGACCTCTGCTTCATTACCCATTTATATGGTTTAGAGGTGAACTTGATAACCAATCACTTCTACACTTCTACTTAGGCATTTACATGGTAAAACATCATCATTAACCTTTGTTCTGTGGGTTTCTTGTTCAGGAAACATCAGCATTTTTTGAATATTTTGTCAATAAGTAGTTTTACACTGAAATTGTCTCCTTGTGTTTTGCCCTCTACATTATCACCCTAGTGTGACAATAATATTTTGTCCCTTGTTGGCTGTTCTGCCCTACTTTACCAACTCGCTACATTGACTCTCTGTATCTAAGGAAGCACAAAACTGTTTTATTTTTGGACATTGCAGTGTGACGTTATAGTGTCAGGTATTGATGTTGCTGCTTACTTTTGTTGTTGTCTGTAAGGTCTGTCCCTGTTGCTGCGAATGTTAGAGGGGAAACAGTGGGTAAGTTTAGTGGACAGTAATAGACAGTTTCACTTAATGAATAACACGCCTCTGTTATTGTGTCAATTTTCTGTGAGAGTATGGGCAATGGAAATTGTGTGCTAAAATGTGACTCATTAGATCACTTACCTTAATTTTGTACTTTGCCTCTAAAAAACTGAATAATTATGTGATGGTGGTGCTTGAAACATACCATTTATTTGTGCTTTTGTTTCAGTTTCCCCTGCAGGAAGTTTACAAGATGTTTCACCACCAACCACACCATCTTCACGACCCAACTTCTATGACCACTCTTCCCATACCCCATCACCAAATGTAATAACTGCAGTATCACCACAAGTGTCACAGCACCATGGAGGCCCTTCACCTCATGGTCACTTTTCTCAAACTGCAGCCCAGTTCCCTTCAAGACATGCAATATCTCTGGCTCAGAATTTATTTCTCCAAGTCCCAGTATCTTCTGTTCCACAAGCATCTCAGCAGTATCCTTTTGCACAGCAACAATATGAAATTGCACAACAAGGAGCGCAGCCTCAAATGAATGATTATAGACAGTATCTTCTTGTTGATTATAGTGGGCCACCTCAAGTGTCTCACCAAGTCAGTGCTGTAACACTACCTCTTGCACAGACACCCTCACCACAGCCAACAAAGTTTAATTCTCAAGTATCTCCTCAGCCCGTTCTTCATCCTCTTCAGCAGGCAACACTAGTGCTACAACAACAAAGAAAGATGTCAGAGGTTTGTCATTTTTTTATTGGGTTCTTCTTAATAAGTGACTTCACCTTATCAGCTGGCATGTGTTGGTTTAATGAATAAAATTATATGAATTCATATATGAATTCAATGATATTATTCTTCACTCCATTTCATATTTTCTGGGTATATTACTAACCAATCTAATGACCAGCTCCCAGGTGGCTTGCTACTGGAGCTCAATTTATTGGTTGGAACGCTGCACCTGTATCGCAGAGGTCAGGGTTCAAATCCCAGCAAGCCTGGATTTCTTTTTCAGGCTTCCATTTTGCAACTGCGTAACTTGCATCCTAAACTGAAATGATCATATATTCATAATTTCACAGGTTTGACTGTTGACAAATAATTATCCAGGGATGTAGCTAAAGCCTTTGGCACGCTATACCTAGGGGGGTCCGGGGGCATGCCCCCCCCGGGAAATTTTGAAAATGCGTACTCTCAGAGATGCATTTTCCTTGATTTTAACCCAGAATGATAATTAAGTTAATACATCTGTGATGGTAGGTGTAGCTATCACTGTGGTCTGCTCTGTTCCGCTGCATGTACGTGAAGAGTGATCGTCAACAGGTGAAGAAGTGGCTGAACACGTGCTCTCGTTGATTTGCACAGATTCTGTAGCGGAGCTAATCGAACTTCTTTCAGCAATGTCACTTGGTTCCTTAGAACTTATCCTGTTTCTTTCAGTAGACTTAAAAAATTTCATGATACCAACGGCCTCAGAATCATCTTTCTTTCTTTTCCCCGACATTATAAAGCAATAATATTTCAACCGGCAGAGATACGCAATTTGCGTTCATTATTTCGCATACATGAAGTACGAATACCGCTGGCCATTGAGCCTGCAAAATGGACGATGCGATGTGAATGATGCGATCGTCGCACGTAAATGGAGTGTTTACAAACCTTTCAGTTCCGGTAAGAAAGCAATGAAGGTGTAAACATACGAAATAAATAAATAACAATCTTCTGAGAACACTTAAAAACATTTTGGAGAAATAAGTATTGCCTTACAGCCGGGAAAATCGCGTTCACAGCCGGGTAATTTTCCCGGCTTCTGGCTATTATCTACATCCCTGATTATCTTAACGTGAAAATGTCGTCCTTCCCTAGTCCCTAGCCTATGTGACATTTTCTTAGATATTTTGTAGTAAGGTGTAGTTCCAAAAAAAAAAATATCCATACCCCCTCCATAGAGGGCACTTTTGTTTTAGACCCCCCCCCCCCCCCTGGAATTTCCGTAATTTTGCAACTTGGTTCAGTACCCCTGGAAAGTTCTTTGTAAAAAATACCGTTGCACTTTACTTTGATTCAAAAGGTAATAACCTATTGTCTCTGTGATAAAGAGAGAAAACATTGTTTTATTTATGTTAATACAGTGTCAAGTAATGCGATCTCTCAAACCAGTGAACTTCAATTACTTCCTTTCAGTTAAAAACATGTTAAAAGAAGGCTTATTAGAACGTGACCACGTTACATTGAATACCACAATGTATTGTGTAACAAAACAACTGATAGACAACCGGAAGACTATTCATGAGCCTACGACAATCGTGTTACATAAACTGTTGTGTAAGCGGTGAAAGAACTCAGCCAACCAGAAATAAACAATCATCGATGAAAACAATGGTTGTTGCTTATTAATCTTTCTCGGAGCCCCCAGAAAAAAAGGCTTGAGAGCCCCCCCGATTTTCCATTGCTTTCCATGGGGGGTATGGATATTTTCTGGAACGACACAATTACTGGTAATGAAGACTCACAGAGGTGTTAAAGAGATGAGTTACCGGTAAGTTTCACAAGAAATCATTTTCTCAAAAATGCAGTACACCTTTTTTTTTCTGTTGATAAAGTTCTGTGATAGACCTTGCCTAGTCCCTAGCCCTCGTTATTCCACGCAGCCAAAGCGTTTTGGGTCACATGGTCCGATCGAAAATGTGAGGCCTAGACAAAAATCCTAAAAAGTGAGACAAAAGTGAGACAGCTCAATGGCGATGGTAAACAAGACAAGAGTTTCGCATTTCAAGGTTAAACATACACCGCTAAAACACACAGATGGGAAAGGAAACTTCAAAAGAATGCTTAATTTTCTTCAAGTTGACAAAGGGAGGCTTTTCTTTGTAAAATTGTCCTTCGTGGAATTCAAAATATACAAAATTTTCATCACGGCCGATCGGAGCGCTTGGCCTGTTTTGAAACAACAGCAAGTAGCGAAGTTTTTGAAGAATTTTCAGGTAAATTTTGTACTCTGTAGTCAAGAAAGTGACATATTTGGGAATACTGGCATTTTATTGTAGACGTTTTATACATTTCCAGATCGGCTTGAGTGCCCTGATTTGAGATTTGTGTTGTATATTTTTTGCCATGTGCTCAGCCGATGAATAGATCCACCAGCCAAATTTGTGTTACACGAATTGCTTTTAAGGATTAATTTATGGGCCTTTAAAAAAAATTTTTTTCGAGAAATAATTTCTTTGTCTGTTGTTGTGTGTTCTTTCATTGATTAACATAGCTCAAAACACAATCCTGAGACAACGCATGCAAGTTGAATTTTATGCTTCTCACATTAATACACGCATCACTTCTGTGAATGTCGGCGAATTTCAAATTCTTTAAGTTGTAGGATTTTACTTTTAGATTCAGTCTCTGGGCACTTTTTGCAACGCAGCTTATGTATTTTATTTGAAAGTATGGTTTTTCTGATTATTGAAGATTTTAAGTCTAATAGAACACAGAGCTGAGGGGGAATGTTGTATTTACTTTGAAAATTCACGAGCGGCAAACTCCAATAGCTCAGTTGGAATGATGAGACTGAAGGAACAGTATCAACCCTCAAAGGACTATGAATAGTATTCTGATGACTTTTCAAAGCCAGTCGGCAAAATTCGATCCAGCAAATATCCACAAGGGTTGTTAAAAAAACAAAATCTTCTTTGAATTTCAAAAAGCAACGCACACATGCGCATTCTGTTTTTGTCTAGGCGTTTCCCGACCGTTCGCCTCGGATACGTCACCGAAATGAATTGACTGAGAGGGACTGGGAAAACGCCGTACAGGGACTAGGCAATGGTAGACCTATTGAACCACAAGTAAACGGAACAGAATCCCATACTATAACCTACACATGGCTGCATGGGCATTGTCTAAGAAACTCAAACAGTACCATTGCTGTTTATTGTTTGGCAAACACTTTGTGACATGTTTTTGTTGTTTTTCTACCAGGCACAAGCAGTAGCTCATAACCAGCAACCATATTCTCTGGGTAAGTGGTGTTCTTTGCTCGTTACTTATGTGAACATTCTTTGCAAATTCTGAAATAAATGGCAGCCTCTTCATTCCAAGTTAGCAGGTCTAACAGGTTACAGTTTGGGGTACTTGCCCATTTTAGGTAGTACTTATTAATTTTATTGATTTTGAAAAGATGTATAATTTAATAACTTCCATTTATGACTTGGGAGAATTAATAACATAAAATTAAATACCTTGCTGCTCCTCCTGTTAAAGATATAAGTGACCATTGAAGCTCAGAAACCATTGTTTTTATAAGCTGGTTTTGGTTTTATTTTGTTTTGTTTTTGCCAATGCCTTGTTTAAAACTTTCCTCGTGATTTGTTTTGTTATAATTCTCTTCTCTATCATTTTACTGAATGATTCTGCTCTCTTGTTTTTGTTGTTGTTGTTGTTGTTGTTTTTGCCTCTCTGAATAATTCCTGAACAAGTCATTTTGACTCCAGTTTGGAGACTTGAAATGGTTGCATTTAATTTTGTCTTAGTACATTACATGTATCTCTTTCACATTGGTTCTCTGGGAATCGAGTCTGAGTGTGTCATGTGCACCTCCAATTCCATTGTGCGTATTGGGAAGCCATTTTGATTACTTCAAATCCTTCATGCGATATCCACGACAAAACAACTCTTTTTTGCAAACAAATGCTTTTGTACTTTTAATTTTTAATGGCTCCTTAATTGCTTGTAAATATAGGGTTTTACCATATTTTTAATGAAAGGCAGGACATTTCTAGTTACCAGGGTTGTCTTTGCTTATTGCAGCAGCACCACCAGCTGCAGCACTCCCTCAATCCTCAGGAACTGTACAGCAAGTTGGATCACCAATTCCAGTTCCTTTACATTTGAAAGATGACAGGCCACACCAGAGATCACCTGGGTCTCCTGTTATGTTTACACAACAGGCCATGTTCAAGGATCCTATCCCACATCATCCCTCTCCACAGCTTCCCTCGTTTTCTACACCAGGATCTAATTTAATGTCTACAAGTCCACTTTCTCATTCTTCAAATGCTTCAAGTCCAGTGACTGTTTCCCAGCCTCCAGGTCCTTCAGTCAATTTGCAGTTATTAGGAAAGTTTGTGGATAAAAATCTTGCTTTGCATTTGTCAAACTGGCCAACAGATGTTATAGACAGACAGGTGAGAGCACTTGAGTGCCTTCAAAAACTTATGAAAGTGAGTTTTTAAGTGACTGCCTAGGCATGCAAGTGAAAAGTAAAACAAGTTGCAGATTATTGCCAACTGTACCTGATATCAAAAGTAATTGGTCTTAAATTCCTTTTATAACACCATCATGAATTTTGTGATGTCTTTTGGTTGCCACTATTGCTGGGGGTTTCAATAAAAAGTGAAGTAGCCAGCAGGTTTGAATAGAGTAACCGACTGTATCAACAAGGGACCGTTATTCCCCTTTTTCTAGGGGAGGGAAGAGGTCTAGGGCGTCTGTGCTTCCGCAGGAACATTTTCAAATTTCAAAGCCCTAAAGTGCGGTTTTCAGCTTTCTGGGGACTAAATTGAGGACAAGAGAGTGCTTTTTTCATTCAAGAAAAGTAGCTTTCATGCAACTTTCGATTGATCAGTCACACAATCAATTCGTACCAGCAATGAACAATTGATGAAAACTTACATTACGTGCTTTTGCACGTAAACAAATTCTGCGTCAACCAATAAAAAAAACTTGTTAAAAATTGACTGAAATATAGCGTTCACATTACTAAAACATAACGTAAAACCATTGGACCTTCATGAAAACACGTCATAATTACGTTTTCATTCAGATCATATATATATTTTGTTTACAACGTTATTCAAACTAGTTGCTTCTTTCTAAAAAGAAGTAACTGACTTCTATGAGCAAAGTAGCCGACGTGTTTCGTCGGCCGTCGGTGCTTATTAAAACCCCTGAAATTGCTATATACTAAACAGCGTTGATCCTTGACAATAACAGCAACTAAATGAAATTTTATGTAATTTAAAACGGCAGCACGCAGGAGATTTAAAGTCTCTGTGTTTACATACAATTTCCAGTGCATCCAAATCGTCGTTTTAGAGTTAATTAATTACAAGTGAACACAATAATTTATAGTAAAGCTGAAGATTTCTTAGACTTTTCAGGATAAGTAGCCTGCGAACTGCAGACGTATTTCCGGTCGTCGCTTCTCTCCCTAGAGAAGCAACGTCTGCGGTTCGCAGGCTACATGATAAGTGGAGTGTATGATTTTTGAGGAGTGATACACAAGATGTGTTTATTACATGGAGGTAACATTGGATTTTTCAGAAATTGGGAACAGAATTCTATCTCTAAGGAATGTGATGTCAGTTCTAATGTCACATCCTGTATTTCTTTTTTTAGTTGCAGAAAATCTGGGAAGAAAGTACATGCTTTGCAAATGACAGTGATAAAGCCAAAATAGAAGAGATTCAACTTCAGTCGGAGACAGGTTTCATGGAAATGAGACTTGAGACTGCGAGCAGAAGGTGAGTTATTACAGTCTCTTCGTAGAATTCTTAAAAACCAACAGAATGTATGCAGAATCAATCAAGTAAACGGTTTGGCTTCCTGAGCCCAGTTGTTTGAATGCTGGATAACGCAATCTACCGTGGACAAATCGTTATCCACTAGATTTATCTAGTGGATAACGATTTGGGCCCTGGTGGAGATGAGTGTTTACTGGCTACATATTTCCAGAAAACGAACAACAACAAAACATAAATTACTGTCCTAACCTTATGTGTAAAATTAATTCCCTGGCCCCAGTTGTTGAAAGCTGGATAGCGCTTTCCATCACATAAATCTCTATCCAGTGGATAGCGGTGTCCACCTTTAGAACAACTGGGGCTAGGGGCCTGTTTCTCGAAAGTCCCGGAAGCTTTTTGGGCCTGGAAAGGTGCTTTGTGTTTGCCGCATTTACATTCAAAGTTTCGATAATTTTGAAAACAACGAAATGAAACTATCAGTTAACAAAGCAAAATTGACTGGTTTATTGGCGAGGAACGGTGCTACAATTCAACAGGTTTGGATTTTAAATTTGCCTTCAGACGCGAAAAGTTTTCGGGCCTTTCGATAATGTGGCCGGCAGATTTGAAAGATAATGTGATATTGTTGTAAAGAAAAATTTTTCAAGCACTGGTGCAGAATTGTTTGTGTAAAATAAATTGGAAAAGAGGGCTTTATTTCAGATCTTTGTAATAACTTTTTCTTTGATCGATGTAAGAAAGCAAAAACTTGAGTGACTCACTTGTGATGTATCTTTTCTCTGTATAGAATTTCTTCACTGAAGGGAATGACAAGGACTTTGGAAACTCTCCTTGCGGAGTCCGATGCTAAATTCTTATCGTAGTCCATAACAAGAGTAATTTCAAATTGTGTACTAATGGTTGGAAGTTAGCCAAAATGGTGAAATAGCAAGGACAAGATCGCAGGGAACAGTGTTGATGTTTATTGGCTTATTTGTCCATGAATGAAATCCAAGGTCTTAAGCCAAACTGCGGTGTATTCTATCCTTGCTATTTTCTCACTGTCCAAATGGGCTTTGGTTTAGTTAAAGATAATAGGTAGTTTTGTATTTTAAGCTTCCGTTCAAGAATAGTCTCTGCCACAAATATGTGCTGTTGGTTTTGGCAAAGCCAAGTGTTCCAGTTGCGTTGATAATTCCTAACCTTCCCACCCCTCCCCTCCCCTAATGCCTTCTACCCCCATTACCCTCTTTAACTGTGACAGTAATGAATAAACATTGTTCTAAGAGACACGCAACTGTTGTACAATAACACCGATAAGAAAAAAGTAAAGAATTATTTACTTTCTAGATGTCGTTTTGAGTATTTGTATGAAATATTACGTCAAATGACTTAAATAATAAAGTGTTTTGTTGTAGTGTGATTGTTGTTTCACTCGCCCGATCAGGTCATTTACATTTTTAATAATTATTTGGAGTGGTCAGACCACTCTGTGAGAACAATTTCAATGAAGCGTTAAGTACTTAACTCCAATTTTACCCAGCTTGCAAGGAACGATTTGCCAAAGGAAAAGTGGTTATTTGTTTGAAGAACCCGTGTATATTTTTCCCCCTCGTCTGCCTTTTCCCCATAGACTGTTGACAACCTGTCTAATTTCACGTCAACATGACCATGGAAAGCAAGTGAAAGAGCGTGTGGTTAAGAGAAGGCGTGTCTTCACCTTCTCTGTGACACTCGCTCAAATTCGTTCCCAGGGTTTTCTCCTACCCGTCGCTACGGAGCGAGAGAGAACCTGTGAACGAGGTTGACACTCGCTTTAGTTAGCGCGTTCATCAATATAGTCTTAATAGTCTCCTTCGCAGCCGCTCGTGCCGGAGTCACGCTAGCTCCCCGCCCCCACGCGAGACTAGAGTCATGGTAACCGAGAGCTGTCTTCAAGGGTGCTAACAGTAAGCCCTCCAATTACGGGCGAGCGAAACGAGCCGCGAGAGAACGCGCGAGCGAGCTTGCGGCTCTCGCATGACTTCTCGCCACTCCCCTAAATGGAGAGCTTGTCCGTAGGCTTACTGGGGCGCTTTGCATTCAACCTAGAATTCCGAAAACGGTGGTTAATAGTACGGAAATTTCCCGGGAAAGTTCCAGAAATCCGAGAACTGTTTAATTTCTGATCTGATCTGAAATGATAACGATTCAAGCGGAAGTTCTGAAAAGTTGAATGGAAAGAAATTTGGGAGTACGCGTACACTACGCCAGGTTGTCCTCTTTCTGGAAATTTTTGAAAATGCTATTACATTCGCTACTGGAAGTTGCCAAAAATTCAAACCGGAAGTTTTGGTTGAATGGAAAGCGCCCTCAAGGCGCCTGCCCCTCAGGATTCGAAGAGAACGCTCAGTTTACAGGCCTTAACGAATGCCGATATTGGAAACAAAGATAGCTTGAGCCAGGCTTGAGCCTTGATTCTTGTGCCCGGCCGGGATAAGCAACGATGACGGCATAAAAGCAATAGGTTAGATTAGAAAAACAACAACTCCACACGTGCATCACGCTTTTTGGTGCATTTCTTAGCCGTGGTGGCACGACTACAACGTGAAACTTCCAAATTTCACGTTTTGTCGAAGACAGGAACACCAGACAACAACTTTCTTTTTCTTTTCCTAAACTTTAGTACAGTCCTTTAGACTTCAACTCCAAAAAATTTTCCAAGATATGACGAATTAAACGAGTTGGAATAAGCGCGATAAAATTTGTAGCCGTCGCCGTCGTAGTTGCTTAACCCTTTAAGCCCTAAGAGTGATCAGCATCAAATTTCTCCTTGAAATATCAATGCTTTGTAAAACAAAGTGGTCATGAGAATTACAGAAATGATCACACATGGGAATGGCCGAGCTAAAAATAGGCTTTCTTTCTGCCCTTCTGCC
>JBBMOI010000011.1:11645000-11677500 GCA_038088405.1 Porites divaricata
AGTTACTGCAGCGAGTTAGCGAGTGGTGAGTTGCAAGATCTGGAATTTTCCAAGATATGGAATTTTCCAAATTTTGCCGGCAAAATATGGAATTTTCCAAATCTTGCCGGCAAGATATGGAATTTTCCAAATCTTGCCGGCAAGATCTTGAATTTTCCAAATCTTGCCGGCAAGATCTTGAATTTTCCAAATCTTGCCGCAGGATTTTGAATTTTCCAAATCTTGCCGGCAAGATCTTGAATTTTCCAAATCTTGCCGGCAGGATTTTGAATTTTCCAAATCTTGTCGGCAAGATTTGGAATTTTGTTAATCTTACCTGCAAGATCTATGAATATTTCAAATTTTGCCCCAAGATCTTGAATTTTCCAAATCTTGCTGTCAAGACCTTGAATATTCCCAATTTTGCATGCAAGATTTTGAATTTTCTCTGAGCACGTGTAAATCTGGTAATTTTCAAGATATTTATCGCGATGTCAAATTGCGTAAGAGCTGAACTGAGAGCTGCTTTGTCTAGCACGAATTTTGTCTACCCCTACCAAAGAATCTAACTTGAATCGGTGAGTCCGTTTCAAGGACAGAAGGTTGGCTCTCCAACAAAGAAAACAGACTCAAACGAAAATTTTGCCGCATTTGTCACGACATATCACCCGGCAGTACGTGGCCTAAAAGAAATTTTAATGAATAACTGGGTTGTAATACAAAACTAGCTGTTACTGAAAAGCATCTATACTAAACCTCCTATTATATCATATAAGAGAGGCAAATCCCTAAAAGACACGCTCGTTAGAACAAAAATATACAATCTTTTGTTTTCAAGGTACGTTTACCGTTGTTCATGTCGACGCGACCAGAAAAAATAGAAGTTATACCCGCCTGGATTTCACAAATTGCCACGTACAGCAAATGAGAAATTGCACGATTTCGAAAATTCCATATCTTGCCGGCAGGCAACATTTGGAAAATTCCAAATCTTGCAAATTTACGGTGGCCCATATCTGCAAACACAACAAACAATTCTTGAATACGCATTATCTCACAACATATTTCTAATTATTAAGAAAGCACTTCAAATTATGCACAACACATTCCAAATTCCTCGAAACACATTCCAAATTCTTCGAAACACATTTTAAATTCACTACAAATTCTGAAATCTTCACAACACATTTCGAAATCCTCGCAACACATTTCGAAATCTTCACAACACATTCGCCCCAGGACACCAAGTGTTGGCAGAGAAAAAGGAACGGCTGCGCAGCTCCTCCTTCTTGGTAAGTACTTCATGTCAAGCCATCATATAGTTGTCCATATATTTTGCCTACATTTGCTTACTTGCGGTGCTTTGCTTACTTGAGGTGCTTTACCTGCTTGAGGTGCTTTGCTTACTTAAGGTGCTTTGCCTGCTTTAGGTGCTTTGCTTGCTTCAGGTGCTTTACCTGCTTGAGGTGCTTTGCTTGCACCTCAAGTAAGCAAAGCACCTCAAGCAGGTAAAGCACCTTAAGTAAGCAAAGCACCTCAAGCAGGTAAAGCACCTCAAGTAAGCAAAGCACCGCAAGTAAGCAAATGTAGGCAAAATATATGGACAACTATATGATGGCTTGACATGAAGTACTTACCAAGAAGGAGGAGCTGCGCAGCCGTTCCTTTTTCTCTGCCAACACTTGGTGTCCTGGGGCGAATGTGTTGTGAAGATTTCGAAATGTGTTGCGAAGATTTCGAAATGTGTTGCGAGGATTTCGAAATGTGTTGTGAAGATTTCAGAATTTGTAGTGAATTTAAAATGTGTTTCGAAGAATTTGGAATGTGTTTCGAGGAATTTGGAATGTGTTGTGCATAATTTGAAGTGCTTTCTTAATAATTAGAAATATGTTGTGAGATAATGCGTATTCAAGAATTGTTTGTTGTGTTTGCAGATATGGGCCACCGTACCAAATTCCATATCTTGCCGGTAAGATTTAGAAAATTCCATATCTTGCAACTCACACGAGCTAACTCACCACCCTTAACTCACCACTACTAACTTACCACCTTGTTAAACTCATTACGGATTCTACGATTAAAAAGTTTGCCAGCAAGATATAATCGTTTAAATTAGTGAAGTCTGTCATCCCTGAAATTAATGCCGACTCTATCTTTTTCATAAAGCGCTCTTCAAGAATTCCGTTTCTGTCGTGACCCTTCAGTCCACCAAGGTTACCTCTCTGTAGAACCAGGTCGTAAATTTAAATATCTGAGTGAATTCTTGGACACAAAATTGTCGGAAAAGTCAGATTTTAAGACTTCCGAAGGTGTCCCGGCTAAAAAACACGAGTTCCAACCAAGATATGTAATATGGTAATAATACATTTGTTTATAATATTTCCAAAGCGGGAAATAACGTACAGGGAATTGTAGTTTTTTTCTTTTTACAAAAAACAGTGAAACAAGGATAACTACCTTTCAGAACCCATTTGTTACTTTTGAATATACATTTTGTTCCCACTTTAAATTATGCAACCGTATTTCATAAACTTGTCAATGTCAGTCGTTGCAGTCACGTCGCTTTTTTAAATACATGAACTGAAAGTGTATATTGGTCCCATTCTGAAAGCTAGGGTCTTATATCCTTGTGTTACAAAATTAATGTCAACCTGCAAACAGTAGACAAGAAAAGGTTGCAGTTTGCCATCTTCGTTGATAAAATAGAGGGCAATACAGTCGAAGCTCTCCTTATGACCACTGTCGTAAGCGACCAGCTCTAGTTACGACCACCTTTATGAAACTCCATTTTAACTGTGACTTTAACTTTGTAATGAAAAGCTCTCGTAAGCGACCGCTCCCGTAGGCTATCGCGACAACTTTTGGGGAAACACCCAACTTTTCCTTTGTTTTTAAGGTCTCGTAAGTGATACTCAGAGTCTTGTTTATAAAAGTCAACACTAATATCTGTAATATTTAGATTTGGGGCTCTTTTGCTCTTTAAAGAATCTCACTCACCCAGTTTGCATTGCGCGCTCACGCTTAACTCACGCTCTTCATTCGCCATTTTCAGGGCCCCCGAAAATCCAAGTTTTATCACCTTGATATTCCCTCCTTTCTTTCGACAATTTATAGGCGTTATTAAGGTCCTGTTTCCTCTGGAATTCTTTCTGTAGTTTCTGAACTATCTTTGTGATTCGCATTCGTGGAAGAAAATTCTTTCAAAAGGCACTGTCTAGTTGGTTTTCTGTCGCGGTTCGTAGAAACGTCGGCCAATATGGTGGACAGCCGTCCTGCTAGGGACCGTCCAAGAAGGCCAGAAGGCATCAAACGCCTAAAACTCAGGGAATCCGCATACAATATGTGGATTGAACGGAAGGAGGCCCTTAGGCTAAACGGAATCTCGAATAATGATTTTGCGGAGATACTTCTTCACCAGCAACTTAAACGAGAGCGTGATCGATCTCCTCACGCTCATCGAGATGATACTTCACCTCAAGTGCATCAAGGTAAAATATTGGCACGGACAGCCTTGTACTTTTCTTGCGGCTGCAAGTATTTTTACAAGTGCAAACCTACAGCGAGTAAAGCTAATGTTAGTCACAGCAGTAACAACAGCTAACTGAAACGACACGAATACAAAATTTTTAGTTTGAGCGGATTCTTACCACGCGATTGCTGTTGGCGTCGCTGGTTCTTGGAGCAGCGACTGCGGCGGTCACGGTGGTTTCACGGCGATGAGCCCTGTTTACGGTTCTAATCGGCGATGAAAAATCACGCTCACTGTCTCCTTCAATTTCCATAACAAATGTGACCTTTCGCGCTTGTCTGGACCTGTCTTATCTTTGACTAAATATGGGAGCGTTATAGGCATATCCCGGATAACAACAACAACAAAGGTGCGCAATGCAAACTGGGTGGGTGAGATTCTTTAATAATTGGAGGTAAAGTTTAGCCTTGTTTATATCAGATATGGGTTTTTTAAGCTCTCGTAAGCGACCACCCTCTATTGTTGAGCTATTTTGAAAAAATAGCTCATATGTCATTGGTCTAAGTGTATATCTTCTTCTAATCAACGTTTGGTGAACTGATATTTATTGTACTGTAACAATTTGTTCAATCTTGCACCAGATGTATTGAGGAAAGACAGGGGAAAGGGAATGTACAGTATGAGGATCGACTCTGCTGTAGCGTTTCGCGCTTTCATTCACGTACAGCAATACCCAATTTCGCACAAAAAAATAGTCTATATTTAGGATGGAAAAAGAAGATTCATAATTGTTGGTACAGTTACATTGAAGCATTCAAATAGCTCATGCACGTTAAACGTGCCTATGTGTTTACCATGCGGTCGCTTACGAGAACTCATTCTCGTAAGCGACCAGCTCTAGTTACGAGCACGTTTTCGAGTTTCCGAGGTGGTCGCTTACGAGAGCTTCTACTGTATACATTCGTTTGTCCTACAGTTAAGTGTATTCTAGACTGCTCCACGAACAAAAAGTTGCCTTAGTTAGTAAACCAGCTTTCTAAAGTAAGACGTTGATAGTAGTCTGTAAAATACGTTATACATGTCGGAGAGTCCCAGACTGTTTAACTTCGACGTACTTTCAATACAACGGCAAACACTACAAACGGTTACACGGTACAGCTATGGGCTCTCCAGTTTCCGTTGTTGTAGCAGCAATTGTCATGCAAAACATCGGGGAAAAATCCCTAGCTACCTACACGCGAATTACGTTACGTTGACGACACTTTCAGACACAAAGACGGAAGCGATGATTTTCACAAAAACCTTAACAGACAGAACGCGGACATACAGTTCACTAAGGAGATCGAAGAAAATGGTAAGATACCTTTTCTAGACTGCTTGGTCACTCGCGACAACAACAAACCACAAGCGACTATTTACAGAAAACCGATTCATACCGACCGATTACTAGACCAGTCTTCGTATAACCCGACCACTCACAAGGCTACTACTATACGGACTTTGATGAGACGAGCACAACTAGTTTTCGACTCACCTGACAGCGTACAAGACGAGACTGATTATCTTAACAACGTTTTTACAACACGGACTTTGTTGGACGGAACACTCACAATAACACTGATTCCAACACTCAGATTGACTAACTTAGAACAAATGTACTGAATCGTAGCCAACAGTTACCAGCGCCGTACAAAAGACTTATTGACGAGGTCAGGCAAAACTAGGGACCTTAAGCAAGGACGACGACGACTGCAGTGAAAACGTCGCTAAAAAAATGAATTTGCGTTCTTTCAAACATAATCGCGTCTATTTGGACCCTCTCAATATGTCAAATGCAGGCGACTTTTCCTGGAGTTGAATTCTTAAGGATTTTATTCAAGTTCAAAAAGAGGAAGGAAAATTCGTCGTGGCATGTGCACGTCCTCCACAAAACGGCAAATTAGGAGTTTTCACGTCGTAGTCGTGCAGAGGACGTCAAAGAAATGTACTAAAAAGTATGATGCACGTGCAGAGCTGTTGTGTTGATCATTAAACCTATTGTTTTTTGAAGTCGTCGTTGTGGTCGTCTTCGTAGTTGCTTAAGCTCCCTACTAACTTCGAGAGAACGACTGGAGAACTGACAATTTGAATAACAATAGACGACTGTTTAACTGTGACAATAGACGGATCGAAACGCACCAATTACTGATTACGAGTCTTCATAGCCAATAACATCACGGCTTAGCTGACAGACGACCAATAACAATGCGATGTAATTGACCAATCAGATAAATAGTTAGAGTATAATACCATCAACTGACGTGGTACAACTCACTTTGACTCTGAAGATGACTACCGCACAGGTTGTCGAAACGTCAGTCACTGTCAACAACAACAGTCCTATTCAGGACTACGTTCACCCGGACGTTCAAACTCAACCTACTATTTTGTTACTCTTGTTAAACTAAATCCCAACCTTTTTCTTTGTAGAAATACAAGAGGACAAAGAGGAAAACCTGTTTTCTTCACATAAAAGTTGTAAGTAATTTTAGAACCTTAAGAGAAGGACAAAAAAACAAGCCGTCAAAGTGAGTACGTAGCAGCGGCAAAAATGACAGAGACGAGACCGTATAAGTGCAAGTATTGTCATAAACGCTTTACCTGGTCAACAAGTTGCCAAAAGCACGAACTAATTCACGCTGGTGTTAAAGTTCATAAGTGCAAGTATTGTGACAAGGGCTTCAGCCAGTCCTTTTACTGCAGACGACATGAACGCTTACACACACAAGTAAAATCTCGTAAGTGCAAGTATTGTGATAAGCGCTTTAATGGGTCATTTTCTTGCAAGGTGCATGAAATGTCACACACAGGAGTGAAACCCTATCAGTGCAGTTGTTGTGATAAACGCTTCAGGCTGCTCTCAGATTGCAAGCGACATGAACTAACACACACAGGAGTGAAACCTCATAAGTGCACATACTGTGATAAGTGCTTTAGACAATCAACACATCGCAAGCGTCATGAATTCACACACACAGGAGTTAAACCTTATAAGTGCAGGTATTGTGATATGTGCTTCGGCCAATCATCACACCGTAAGGTCCATGAAGTGACGCACACGGGAGTGAGACCATATCAGTGCAAGTATTGTGAGAAGAGGTTTGGCCAGTCATCAACTTGCAGGAAACACGAGCTTACACACGGGCGTGAAAGCTGATCAGTGCAAGTATTGTGAGAAGAGGTTTGGCCAGTCATCAACTTGCAGGAAACACGAGCTTACACACGGGTGTGAAAGCTGATCAGTGCAAGTATTGTGAGAAGAGGTTTGGCCAGTCATCAACTTGCAGGAAACAAGAGCTTACACACGGGCGTGAAAGCTGATCAGTGCAAGTATTGTGAGAAGAGGTTTGGCCAGTCATCAACTTGCAGGAAACACGAGCTTACACACGGGCGTGAAAGCTGATCAGTGCAAGTATTGTGTAAAGTGTTTAACTAATCATCAACTTGCAAGAAAGACGAATTTGCCAACACAAGTGAAACCTTAATCGTACATTAACTGGCATTACCTCAGTCAGTCATGGCATTACAAGCAAAATGAACTTGTACATTTCAGTGTACCTTTTACGGTAGGTTCTTACTGAATTCTTGCAAGCTATATGATCTTAAGCGTAATGGACAATCCTTATCCTTAAAGAATCTAATCAGTTATTATAATGGAAGGGACATGGGATGAAAAAATGTTTTAAGATGATGTGAAATTGATAGGCTAAATCCTTGAACATTTTTTTTTCAGTTTAGCGTTAACTACCAGTTCTGTTGCATCAAGCTTGGGTCACTTTTAGTTACCAAATTTAATTAGCTTTAGTAAATATCGACTTCTTCTTGGTTAATTTCAGTCATTTAACCGGTGAATCGCCAATAGGGACTTTTTGGTACTTGGGTGGCTTAGAAAATTGTGATTTTTGTTCTTATTGTGCTCTTTGTAATTTAAATATCACTGGTATGCAATTTAATAATAATAATAATAATAATGACTTTATTACAGTATTTCCACTGAAAGGTGGTTCTTCATCTGTAAAAAATTTACACCAGTATTAAAAAATAATAGGGCCTTTGCAGGTAGCCATTCACGTGACACAAAACCGCCGTGCTGGTGAGCAAAAGTCGCACTGGGACAAGACAAACAAAGAAAATTACAATTTAAAATTATGTATGTCTTTTGTTTGACTTGTCCCTGTGCGACTTTTGCTCACCAGCACGGCGGTTTTGTGTCACGTGAATGGCTAGCTGCAAAGGGCCTATAATATTAATAAAGAGCTATAGCTATGTACAATAATTATTACGGATGCTACTGACAAACAAAGAAAAAGGAAATTAAAGTAATCTAAAATATATACAAATCAAGAAATCAAACGTGCATTTGCCCTATTTATAAGATACTTCCTCACTTTAGTTTTAAAATCACCAAAAACTACCGAGTTCCTTGCAGCAGAGGGTAATGAATTAAAAACATTAGAGGCGATGTCCTGGAAAGTACCCGACTCAAGGGGTACTTTTAACGTCGTTTCTTTCGAAGATCTCAGTGTCCGTGTTGGATTATGAATTTCTAGCGTAAGATAGGACGGCCAGTCATTATAATGCAAGGCTTTAAAAACAGTGTTAAGTAATTGATACCCGCTGCGTTCCTTTATTGGCATCCATCCTAGTTTGATTAAATCCGGCATATGCGCATAGCGCCCAAGAACGAAACCTGCAGCGGCTAACTGGACATGTTGTAGGCGCTTTAGTAGGTATTCTGGGATTGGATGACTAACAATGTTATTGTAGTCAATTTTCGATAAAATCAGGCATTCCGCAAGTTGCTTCCGGACGTGGAAGGGAGTTAAGTGCTATAATTACAGCTAGTGCAGCGTAGCAGCTAGAGATCTTCAAGTTAATCTCCTCCTTCCAGTTGAGGTGTTGATTGACTTGGGTCCCCAGCAGGCGAAAGTTTGAGGCACGCTCGAGCCTTTTCCCGTTAACCGTGAGATTAAGTGAACGTGTCTCAAGTCCATGTGCCCTTGACATCTGAGCTGATGACAGCATCATCACCTTTGTTTTCTTTGGATTCAGAGCTAGGTTGCATTCTAAGGACCAGTCTGACAGCTTGTTTAGCGCGTCTTGAATCACCGACTGGCCGACTTCAAGATCAGATGGCCTGAAATGAGTATACATCGTCGTGTCGTCCGCGTACTGATGACATACAACTTCAGATGGAAGAGCAGAAGATAGGTCATTCACGTAAAGGTTGAACAAACGGGTCCTAGAATTGATCCCTGAGGAACCCGTAAGTAGTACTGATTTGTGCTGATGAGCGGTCATCGACTTGCACAAACTGTTTCCGGTCCGTTAAATAGCTTGCTATCCATTGCAGGGAGGTCCTCGAGAAACCCATTAGGTGCAGCTTAGAGAGAACGTTCTCGAAGGCGAAGGTATCGAAGGCCTTAGAGAAGTCTGCCATGACGACCAGTGTGATTTCACCCCTTTTCATGGTCTTAAGAATATCATCCCTTATCGCCAGTATTGTGGTTGTAGTGGAGTGACAATTCCGATATGAACTGATGTTAGATTGTAAGATGACATTCTCCGTGAGAAAATCAGTGATTTGGCGGAGAGCCAATTTCTCATAAACCTTAGAAATACAGGTAGAATAGAGATGGGTCCGTAATCGTTATTTGTACGTTGCTCATCCACCTTAGGAATCGGACTAATGCGCGCAGTTTTCCACAACAGGGGATATTCGTTGGATTTCAATCTCTATACAGATCGAATAAAACATGTAATCTGAGATATTGTTCTCTCCCCATCTAAACCTGAAACCAGCCTAATTCCTGTCAGCAGTAACGAACAAGCTCCCACTTTAAAACGGGGCATTCGCTTATACGGCTCAAGGACAAACCTTTTTAGGGGCGCGATCGTATTCTTTTTTACCCAACTTTCGTTTTTCCCTAAGTTTCGAAAATGACCCCTGTTTTAAAAACCCCTTCAAATATAAGCCCCCAGAAGCCGTCTGTAATAAGCCCCCTAATCAAGCCTACGTCTATCGCTGTTTTGTTTGAAGTTAGTATCTTCAGAAGAAGTCCTCAATCATTCGTAGCAAGGATATGTCTCGTAGCTATAAAACCTTCTGTAAGAGCTAATAAAGTCCGATAAGATTGCTCGATAGAGGTCATCTATCCGAAAGGCTAAGAGTCTTTCACAAATCAGTGTTGTTAAATACAGGAAGGACTATTATAGGTCTGTAGTTGGCTTTAGAATCATCTTTCTTAAACTCTGGCGTGACTTGGCGTCCCCCACTTTTACAGTTAACTAAATAGCGAGACTGACGAATAGTGCAATTAATGATACTGGCAAGCGGCTGGACGATAACATCAGCTGATTCCTTCACGAGGCGTGGCAGTATTATGTCGTATCCGCAGTATTTGCGCGTCTTTATTCCCAAGATTAAATTATTAATTTGAATAGAATTGATAGTCTGAATTTTGAAAACCGAGCCCGTACTATTTTCATGAATAGCGTTTAAAATCTTCACAATAGTCCGCCGTATCTAATTTCGTAACACCTTCTGCAATGCGCACAAAACGATTGCTAAATAACTCGGCGATTGATTGCTTATCACTTATCACGACGCCGTTTTCCTTAAGAATGCCTTTTCAGCAACAAGATTTTTGTTGACGTTTTTTCACGCGGCTGACTTCTATGGAATCGTTTTGTAGTGCACTGGTGTTCATTACCGAGACAAGTCCAGGTGCAAGGTCAACATGTAATACTGTGTTGGGACAATCCAAGGGGCGTAGGCCTATGACTTAGCATACACGCGGTCAGAGCCTGTCAACACCTGCGCCGAAAAACTGTCCCTCGACGATCTTCCAAACAGGGATGAATTGAGCGCTCCTTTTAGGATCCAAAGTAATCCAAATAATGACCCCTTTAATGTCCTTTTGCTTTCCAAGTCTTAAATACGAACAAAGAGAACCCACATTCTTATTTGTAAACTGCAAATGGAAATCAAGGATGAGAGAAAGTTGTTCTACGATGCAGAAACGATGTTTGTGTCGGCGTTTTGTCCGTAAATTTCTTTATTTCATGTTGTTTGTCTTCCATTTCACTGTTGGTGTTTAAAATGAGCCGAACTGTAGGATTGATCTGTAAACTACGGCATTTTCTGCCAAGACATACTCTATTTATCCATCCCTTGTTGCTCCTTATTTAACTTATGGTTTGACGGCCTGGGGCCAAGCATGCAAATCTTGCCTTGAAAAGCTTCTCAAGCTTCAAAAACGAGTTCTTCGCTTTATCTATTTTTCTGTGCGAAATCAGCATGCAATTCCTTATTGAGCTATTTTGAAAAAATAGCTCATATGTCAGTGGTGTGAGCGTATGTATCTTTGTGGCTTTGTATGTTCGGATGTTTGTTGTAAGAGCCAATAAGGTTGAAGGTACTATGAGTTGATCCTTAGGAACCAATGAGATCTTGGCATCTATTTAAACATGACATTGCTAAAGGTCGAACAAGGGCACTTTGAGACCGCCATCTTGATTCTTCACATTGTCAATTTTTTTCGTCTTTTATTACGGCTACGGGTGTTTAGAAGCATTACATTAAATATCTTCATGATTCAAACGCTGTGTACAGTGATGCAGCTGTTTAAGGGTTCATATTTTAGTGTGGATGCTGCTTCAAGACATTTCTGACCGAATTCGGCTATCGCGAACGGTACAACGCACGTATTTACGAGTTCTGTTTCACCTGCTTCTAGGTAGAGTATAAAAGATGATATATTTTCAAAGTTCTTCCAATGAAGCAATAATTGATATTTAGATATGGACGTTAACTCGAAAGTATGCGGCCTACTAAATTGTGGTTTTAGTGTTTGAAAGGCAGCTTATTTTTTTGGAAGTTGTACCGAGTATTGTTAATCCTCAGTAAACAAACTTTATTCTCTCGCTTACAAAGTTCAACAGACCTTTTTCGTTCCGACAATTAAAACATGAACAAGTGAACAACATGATACATCCTTCCTGCTTACTAAGTATTATAATCATTGAAACGTATTTTATTTAGTAAAGATACGTAACTTAAGCCTGGTTTCCATATGACCGCTACGATCGCTGAGAAAAAAAAGTTCAGCGATCATAGCGATCACAAGGAAACCACTTTCCAGCGATCGCAGCGACAACGATCGCTGAGATAGAAAAAGTTCTATCTCAGTGATCGTTGTCGCTGCGATCGCTGGAAAGTGGCTTACATATGATCGCTGCGATCGCTGAACTTTTTTTTTCTCAGCAATTACAGCGATCGTAGCGATCATATGGAAACCAGGCTTTAAGTAGAAGCAGTTGCGTGAGGGAATAAAATTGGAAGAAGCTAGTTGACACTAATTAGATATTGTTTTATTGAGTGGAATAACATGATTTGAGTAGAAATATATTTCGACAGTTTGATAATTTTCTTGGAAGGAAATGAATGTCAGGCTATCAACCTTGAAGGTTCGGGTTATCGGGAGTTGACTGTATTCTAGTGCTTTCCTACATGTATGTATGTATGGTGTCATGCGGTTGTTATTATTGTCTCGCGTTTAACTGTTGGTTATTAATTAACGCTACTGTAATTAGTGAGTTAATTCAAATTGTTAATACATTAATAACCAACCGTGAAACGCGAGACGATAATAACGACCGCGTGGCACTGAAATGCTAGACAAACCACATAAAATAAAGCATTGTGAAATTTACGAACAAAGCGCCGACACATACATCGTAGAACAACTTCCATATCACTTTGCTCCGAGCAGATTCAGTTAAGAGTGGGGTTCCCTATGATACGAAACTTAATTCATGTAAGTTAGTAAAATGGATCCTTTGTCTCAATTAATACATGTTACCCATTGTTTGGCGCACTCATGAAAACAATCTCTTTCGGTCGGTCAGCAAGTGGGAGACCTCTTCAAGAGCAACGTGAATGATTACGTGGTCATTTATACACAAGGAGGGTGATAAATGAATTACTGAATTTCCGTATAGGCCAGGGGTTTTCAAGGGCACGGCCAAATAGAACCAAAACAAGGAATTTGTCATATTAGTTTATTCCATAATATTTCTGCGCCTTGTTTTTATAGGTAATGCATCCATGTGACACACCACACCTTTTATGTTGGGAATTTTGAAATATATTTTTGATTACTCAGAATTTGCGTGCAACGCTGAGCTAATTTCAGCAGGCTGAATACGTTGATTCGACGATCCAAGAAGTGGTCAGATATTGAAAGTTCATTGATGAAAAAGAAGCCACGACGTTGACCTTAGACTTTTCCTTTGCGATAGTTCGTTTGATTAAGGAACAATATGAACTTGAAAACTGACAAGATAATTGTGACGATGTAGACATTGCGAGACGTGACGGGAAGCGGTATAAATTATTAAAGATCTGTATAAACACTCTAATTTTACATTGCTTGGTATTAAGTTGTACATTCCACTTTAAGTACTGAAGTGTAAAACACGACTGGATCTTTTTCTGAAGGGTAAGAGGAACATTTAGTCTAGATACTTGTAAACGTTTTGGAAAATATATATAGCGCAATGCCTGAGCTCCAAGACACTCTTAAAAATAATAACCTGTTCAATGGAAAGGTGTGCTAGGAAACCAGCAGGAAATTCTTATATAGC
The DNA here is from genome assembly GCA_038088405.1 of Porites divaricata. Lineage (NCBI taxonomy): Eukaryota > Metazoa > Cnidaria > Anthozoa > Scleractinia > Poritidae > Porites > Porites divaricata. The sequence goes on from JBBMOI010000011.1 coordinate 11,658,136, forward strand.
CCTCCAGCAAGTTACCCAGTGTTGGCCTTAGCTAGGATAGGCGATATTTTATAGCATGAACTTGGTTTAAGCCTTAAACGCATAGTCAACAGACATGAAAATGAAACTATTCGACCCTTTTGAGCTGTGCTAGATTTTAGGTGCGTGTATATGTTGTAGTTAATTTTTTATCTCAGGAAATTTATATTTTCATTTGTTTCAACTTCATTAGCATAAATTACCATTTCCAAAAACAAAAGAAAAACAAAAAAATACCTGAGATAAAAAATTAACTACAACTTATGCAAGGACACGTATCCACAGACCTAGAACGAGGACAAGGGAACGAGGGATTGGTGACCTAGGTACGCACTGTTGGAAAAACAAGGAATTTATAAACAGAAGTAACGGGCTACCTTCAAAGGTTATTAGGTAAATTTTGCATAAAGAAGGAATTTGTTATGATTTGTGACATTCTGCTTCTCCATGCTCGGAGGCTTGCAGTAAAATTTATTCTTACTTTCAAAAACCATCCAATATCTCGAGACGTGGTGCGTCTTTTATTGGGACGACATTTTAATTAGTGCACGATAGATGGTAACGTTCCTTTCTTGGATGAACATCAAGAATCTCAAGGCCCCGCGTGCAACGCACTGAGTAACTCTAATCGATCTATGCATTACTTTGCTCCAAAAATCATGATTTCAAACGTCATGTCATTGGTACCAAAAATGACTGAAGTGAGTGAATTTATACTGCGTAACCAAGTTAGCCTTGCATTTATTACTGAAACATGGCTAAAGTCGTCTGTATGTGACTCGGTTATTTACATTCCTGGGTATTCTGTTCTTCGGAAAGATCGCTCAAACGAAAGTCATATGCATGGAGGGATCTGTCTCTATCTAAAAGACGCTAACTATAAGAGACTTGACGATCTGTCTTGCTGCAATGACCATGAGATTTTGTGGGTTAAGTTGCGCCCTAAACGCCTTCCGAGAGGTTTCTCGTCCTTGATTGCTGGGGTTGTGTACCACCCTCATTGGACTGCAACCGAAAATGACTGCATGCGTGATCATCTGTTTCAATCACTCCTTCTCGCCGAATCCCGCTTCCCAAACTGCGCTTTGATTGTGGCTGGGGATTTTAATCGGCTGGACGTAAAATCGATTCAAAGGCATTTTCGGTTGAAACAGATTGTTAAAAAGCCAACCCGGAAAAATGCGATCTTGGATTTAGTGTTAACTAACATGCATGCTTTCTATGCTGATCCTCAACACTTCCCACCCTTTGGACTCTCCGATCACCACACTGTCACCGTGGGGGCTAAAGAAAGAGCAGAGTCCTGTCAAGGTCCAAAATTTGTACTAAGGCGTGATAAGCGAAAGTCGGCGAGCCGAGCTAGGACGGTACTTTGGTACTATGGATTGGCAAACACTGTTTTCCTCTGCTAAATCCTGCCAGGATATGCTTGACATACTTCATAAAGTCATCCATACCGGTCTTAACATCCTTATGCCTGTTAGAAGAGTTCGTGTTAACACGTCTGACGTCCCATGGATGACGCCCCATCTTAAGTCGCTGATTCTAAAGCGACAGAGGGCGTTCCGTGAACACGGTGCGGAATCATCTAGTTTCAAGTTCTATAGGAACGTAGTAAATCGTGAAAGAAAATCATGCAAAGCCTCCTTCTATAAGGTCAAAGTGGAGCACATGAAGGATGAAAATCCAAAGTTGTGGTGGAAGGAGGTTAAACGTCTAAGTGGATCCCAATCCAACTCGGGCAATGTCATCAATCATATCCACATCGAAGAACTTGAAGATTGTAACAACCATGAACTTGCCAACATCATTAATCAGGCTTTCCTTGAACCACTCGAAGAATACCGCTTGAAACAGCCGCTGACCAAGTTCCCAGTCCCTACTGACTCGCCAAAGCTGCACGAGGTATCCGAGCTGAGGATAATGAAGCTGCTGGCTACACTGAATCCATCAAAGGCGTGTGGGCCGGATGAAATTCCTAACTGGCTTCTTAAAGAGTATGCTGAGCTGTTGGCTTTCCCAGTCTCTAAAATCATCAACTCTTCGTTTAAAGAACAGCGTCTCCCGAAGATCTGGAAGTTCGCTGATGTCTCACCATTGCCAAAGGTGAAGCCGGTGGAGGATCTAAAGAAGCACCTAAGGCCAATTTCTCTCACTCCTTGTCTTTCGAAAGTTGCTGAAGAGTGTGTCGTAGTTGACTACGTGAAATCCGCCGTACCAAATGTTCTCGACCCAAGCCAGTATGGCGCTGTGCCGAAGTCCTCCACAACTCAAGCACTTATACACATGCTTCACCATTGGACCAAGGGATGCGATGGCAACGGAGCAACTGTTAGGGTTAGACTCTGATTATAAGAAAGCTTTTGATCTTATAGACCATAGGATTCTTGTTGATAAGTTATGCAAATTAGATCTGCCGACTGAAATAATCAACTGCATCATAGATTTCCTACGTGATCGTTCCCAGCGAATCAAACTCTCAGAGGGATGTTACTCCGAGTGGGGATCAGTCCCATCAGGGGTACCCCAGGGGACGAAACTAGGCCCGTGGTTGTTTTTGGTGCTCATCAACGATCTAGAAATCAATAATGCAGGCAATATCTGGAAGTATGTTGATGATACAACTACTTCCGAGATCGTTGTGAAAGGAGCCAGTAGCAATACCCAATTGATTGCAGATACTGTCGTGCAGTGGTCTTTTGAGAATAGAGTAAAACTAAACAGTGAAAAATGTAAAGAGCTTAGAATTTCATTTGCAAAGAACAAGCCACAACTGGCGCCTATAGTAGTAAATAACCAAGAGCTAGAATGTGTTGAAAGCGCCAAATTACTAGGTGTTACGATCTCCAACAACCTTACATGGAATATGCACATTGATCAAATCATAAAGAAAGCTTCTAAACGTATGTATTTCCTAATACAATTGAAAAGGGCCAATGTCGCAAGGCATGAATTAATTCTTTTTTATACATCTTGTATAAGGTCAGTTATGACCTACGCATCACCTGCGTTCTTCTACGCCCTGCCATTGTATTTAAAGAAAGATCTAGAGAATGTAGAGAAACGAGCACTGTCAATCATTTGCCCGGGACTGGCCTATAGAAAGGCCTTAGAGCTTTCAAATATTATGTCTATCAATGGCTACATCGCTAGCTTATGTAAAAAGACCTTCCTCTCGATTGCTAATGACCCGGCCCGGCCCATCGCTTACATAATATGCTTCAATCGTCAGGGCCGTCGTGTTATAATCTTCGGTGCAAAAGGCGTTTTGCGATTCCCAAATGTAAGACCGAGCGTTTCAAAAATAGTTTTTTAGTGAGATCATGTATTGATAACGAATTTTAGCGCTCGGTGAATTTTGTAAATGAGATCGATGACGTATATGTTTTAACAGTTTTAAGTTTTGTTATATTTTTAGGACTTTATCATTATCACTTTATCATACTCACTATTGTAAGATTCTGTTATATCGTATTATATATTATATTGTAAATACACAATTCAGCTTAGTAGCTGCAAGCTTTTTACAAATAAACTATCTATCTATCTATCCTTGGTTAACATCCGATGTTAACAAAGAGAGGAAAACTGTGAACTTCAAGTTTACAGGAGGAAAACTGACTGAGAAGAACGGATGGAAGAATAATATCTAATCCTTAGGAGGATAAAAGATAAATGTTTTCTATTTGGACTAAGAACACACTTTAGTTTTTAGTCTAATCACCGTTTATTCACCTTTCATCTCTTAAACGAGGCTTCAACTTGTGATAATCAGTGTGGTGTATGCATGGACTTGATCTATAGAGGAAATATTTCAACAAAGTTTTGTCAAATATCATCCGTGATAAGATAGTTCTAATAAACTAATTGTAAGAATTCCGCTGGATACGAGCAATCTTTTGAGTCACTGTAAGTTATACTTCCACGTTTGTGAAAGGCGTGAGTCAGGCTTGTCAACTCCTTAAATGAATGGTGAACGGAAAATCTGTTTGGGATGCGTGCCACTTGCAATTAGATAGCTGATAGGATGATGTACTAACAAATTATGAAAAAGTGTCATAAATGTCTTTGAAGAAACAAACGTTTCGGGTGTAAAGCCTTCTTCAGCCTGTTTAGAAAACCGTTGTTGCATTCAAGATGTTGAAAATTCAAGATCTTGCTGGCAAGAAGTTACTGAACAAATGAAGATTCTTCCGGCATTATCATAAAACAAAAGATCTTACCGGCATGATTTTGAAAATTCGCATTCTTTTCATGTTATATGGCACTTTTGTAAAGCATCTGACTCAAGAAAAATTGAAAGGGTACAAGAACGTGGGCTTAGAATTGTTTTTAATACCTATTCTGAAGATTATCATACGTTACTTAAGCGTGCGAAGTTGCCTAGTTTGTATAATAGAAGATTACAAGATATTGCTATTTTAATGTATAAGGTCAAACATGGTTTGTTACCTAAATGTGTCACTGACCTTTTAAGTAGTAAGAATTCTCTTTATTGCTTAAGGAATAGAAATTTTAGTATACCTACTTACAACACTGTCCAATATGGCAAGCACTCTTTGAGGTATTTAGGTCCGCATATATGGTCCAAACTAGATAAAGCTGATAAAGAGAGGCCAACCCTCCAGTCTTTTAAAACTTTTATACGTCGTAAAAATATTGCAGACTTGATTGATAATAACTGTAACTCCTGCACAATCTGCAGTTCGTAGACTATGGACTAGCTTAATGATATTTAATTTATTCATAATTATTTCAAACTTAGGATTAATTATTGCTATATTTTAGGATAAACATAGGTTATTTAGTGTTATATGTTTATATGTGATTTTATAGTTTTTATGATCTTAAAATTATCTTATTATAATTTTCATTTTCATAGCATTATTATTATTATTTTTTTTGTGTGTGTGTGTCCCCAATTAGTCTTTTAAGACTAAATACATGGACACGTAAATAAAGATTATTGATTGATTGATTGACTCACATTACCGACATTACCGTCTTGCGTCTTGAACCCCTCTAAAGCACAGTTAAAGGAGTCATTTCACGCGTTTTGTTCTTCAAGAAAACTCTGAAATAATGGTTCAGTTTTATTTAAAATTACTTTACTACTATACGTAAACTATAAGTGCGTCTTTTGCTTTCGATGACCAGGACGGAAACGGATCGCATATCGAAAAAATTGGGTCAACTTTCAAGTTAAACTCCTGTGCTGTCATAAAATGTCAAAAAAACCAATCATACTTTGTTTTCACTTTAAAAGAATTGTCTCATATCTGTCTTTTAGAGTTCTAAGTATAAAAAATTAGCTTGAATTTCAGTTCAACTTTGACTAAAAAATGTGAAACTCATTATGACACAGCCCCTTTAATGCTGCTACAGACGGTTTCCGCCTTAGACGGAGCTGACTGTACTGTAAAGACAAGTTTTAATTAAAATTTTGCTCCGGGTAGCTTTTGCCACAAGGACTTGTACTTGTAGCGTGATCATTTTCCTGGTTATCAGGTTACTCTAGAGTTCTGAAGTACACATCTGTTTCTGTGGACTCACAATGTTTACAGCACCAAGAGGTTTCATTCGAGGGAAAAAACTGATCAGGGGCATCCAACGAGAATATAGTTCAAAAGCACTTAAACATAGCCTTGTTTAACGTATTTTAGTATTTAAACGGTAGATATAGGCATATTTTTATCCCCTAAAAATTTTTCATCTGTTCGGATTTCCTAGCTGAAAGTCTAGTGATCCGAAAATTATAGGGATCAAAAGTTACCTTTTCAAAAATTTCAGCCAGAAAAAGGCTCTCGAAAATTCTAGGTGACCTTTTTAGGATAAAAATCCGTTAAAAATAGGCAATTACACCATTTTTCAGATGTTCGAAAATCCTATAAGAGGCAGGCAAGAAAGAAATTTTACAAGAAATGTTCCGAAACTTCTAGATCTGAAATCGTCTTCCGAACAGATATTTTCCGAAAATTGACGTTGGGTGCCCCTGACTGATTAATATAGTAATTATATGGATGCAGCTAGCAGTTTTAAAAGTAAACATTGCTGGACAGTATGGGAAGTTGAATTAACTATTCAAGACCTGAATACAATTTTACATTGCTTGGTCATGAACTGTTTGCATAAATTTTATCTAAGTGCTCTTTTGTGTCAAGAAAGAAAACACGAGTGGAATCGTTTTGAGAAGGGTAAGAAAAAAATTCAGATAATATGATTTTAAACTCTTTCTATATTATAAATATTGTCAAGAAGCCAGCGGCAAATACTGTACTTATAACAATTTTTCCATTTTTGAGCTATTTTGAAAAAATAGCTCATATGTGTATGTATCTTTGTGGCTCTGTATCTTTGTGGCTTTGTATCTTTGTATCTTTGTATGTTGGGATGTTTGTTGCAAGAGCCAATAAGGTTGAAGGTACTACGAGTTGATCCTTAGGAACCAATGAGATCTTAGCATCTATTTAAACATGGCATTGGTAAAGGTCGAACAAGGGCACTTTGAGACCGCCATCTTGATTCTTCACAATTTTTTCGTCTTTTATTACGGCTACAGGTGTTTGGAAGCGTTACATAAAATATCCTCACGATTCAAACGCTGTGAACAGTGATGCAGCTGTTTAAGGGTTCATATTTTAGTGTGGATGCTGCTTCAAGACGTTTGTGACCGATTCGGCTATCGCGAACGGTGACAAGGCACGTATTTATAAGTTGTGTTTCACCTGCTTCCAGTACAGGTAGAGTATTAAAGATGATATATTGTCAAAGCTCTTCCAATGAAACAATAATTGATATTTAGATATGAACTTTAATTCGAATGTATGCGGCGTATAAATTGTGGTTTTAGATGTTTGAAAGGCAGCGTATTTTTTTTGGAATTTGTATCGAGTATTGTTAATCCTGTAAACAAACTTTATTCTTTCGCTTACAAAGTTCAACAGACCTTTTTCGTTCCGGCAATAAAGACATGAATAAGTGAACAACATGATACATCCTTCCTGCTTACTGAGTATAGTTCTTGAAACGTATTTTATTTAGTAAAGATGCCTAACTTAAGTGGAAACGGTAGCGGTCAGGGAATTAAATTTGGAAGAAGCTAGTTGACAAAATAATTACATATTGTTTTATAGAGTGGAATAACATGATATGAGTAGATATTTCGATAGATATTTCGGCAGTTTGATAATTTTCTTGGAAGTCAAAAAATATCGGGCTATATCAACCTTGACGTTGCATGAAGCATAATTTAATTGCAGATGTTGTAATGAAGCCGAGCTGATTTTTAAATCGTTTGACAAAATTTTCTAGTAAACAATTTGCGTTTTTTTACGTACGATTTGTAAAAGGGCCAAAGTCCAACATCTTCACGTGCAAATTGTGTGCATGAGTTATTTTTATAATTCTGTTTACTAGATTACGGTCTGATAACTCGAACTCCCTCACGTACAACCTAGGAAAGGGGCAAAGTCCGACACTTGCACGTGCAAACTGTGTGATTCTACATCTCATGCAGACTGGCTTTTCACAGTTATAATAGTAACTTGAACGTATGGGGATATCTTTAGTTTCGCAACTAGTGCCTAAGCAAAGGTTCTTTTCTTTTAAGAAGCAATAACTTATAACCATTCTAGCATTAAAGCAGAATCGCACGTGACAACCTCGTGAATAATGATGATGCAACCATCTACAACAATGATGAAAATCGTGACATTTCTACGCTATTCGGTCTTCAACGAGCTTCATTACTTTAAGATATCATGAAGAAACCTTCGGTTGATATTCATAGTACTTTAACAATTTGTTTATTTTGCGCCAGATGTCTCAAGGAACGACAAAGAAAAGTGAATCGGTAGTATGAGGAACGAATTAGTTAAGCGCAGCGGTTCTCGTTTTCATTAATGAACAGCAATACCTAATTTCGCACAAAACATGGCCTTAATTTAGGATTAAAACAGTACATTGCCGATCACTGAAGCATGCAAAATAGGTCATGCACGTAAAACGTGCCTATGTTATTCCATTGACAGTAGCTCTCTCAAGTTACCCTGAGCGGCCTTTAACTGCTGTAGGATAAGCGATAGTTGTGCAGTGCCCCGAACACTCTTGTGTGACAATCAGCATTTGTGACATTTGCATGCTTAGAGGGGGATTGTGAACACATGCGATTTGCTAACTGTAAAATTAAGTATATAATATCATCTACTGACGTGATACAACTCACTTTGACTCTGAAGATGACTACCGCACAGGTTGTCGAAACGTCAGTCACTGTCAACAACAACAGTCCTATTCAGGACTACGTTCACCCGGACGATCAAACTCAACCTACTTTTGAAATGACTCCTGGGTTCAAACCTTTCACAGTTGTAAAATTACTATTTTGGGGGCTTATGAAATTAAAGGGGTTGTAAGTTGCATTAGGTCTATTAGCGATCATGCCGGACAAAGCTGGCCAACCAACCGCCACAGCTCACACGGTTTCACTCAAACTTCCAGATTTCTAGCCGTTCGACCCCGAGCATTGGTTCACTCAAGCCGAGGCATTGTTTACAGTTCAAAAAAGTCACTCAAGAGAAGACGAAGTATGCCAGTCATTAAATTCGTGTTCTCCCAGCCCAATACGTCTCGCAGGTAGGTGGCATTATTCTGCGACTGCCAGAGGACTCTTTTACGGTCCTAAATACCCAACGTATTGTTGGCGCCGATTTTCTGTTACAGCATAAGTTGTTGGTGGTTTGGTTTGTTGTCAGCGGTTTATTGATAATGTATGTTATGATCTGGACTTTGTCATGGTCTATCTCGATGCTCTTCTTTAGATGAACACCTTCAGCACCTTCGAGTGCTATTTCGACGCTTACTCGTCCAAGAACTTGTTATCAGCCCCGCCAAATGCGCGTTTGGGAAATTCGAACTGACCTTCTTGAGCCATACCATTAACGTCGATGGTATCCGTCCTCACATGGTATCCGTCCTAAATCTTCTGCACCAGGCCCTGGCAGTCGACAGTGTCAACTTGACTAACTCTTGAAAGTGAAGAATGATCATCGCAGTGAATTTTCTAATTTAAGCAATTGGAAAGAAGAAGCCTGAAAAAATCAGGGATTCGAACCCGGACCTCCGCGTTGCCGGTGCGTTGCTCTACCAACTGAGCTATGAAGCCACACATTGGGAGCGAGGTCAATTTATTGAGTTCATATCTCCCGTGAGGAGAGAAATGATGTGAAATATATGAAATAATTCATTTTGAACTGCGGTTGATCCCGTTGAAGCCCTGATTTTTTCAGGCTTCTTCTTTCCAATTGCTTAAATTGGAAACTTTACTGCGATGATCATTCTTCACTTTCATCTATAACCGCAGGGACAATGGCAACCTATCTTGTTCTTTTCGAAGACGCTGAGTACCGGGGAACGTAATTACAGTGCCTTTGACCGTGCGCTATTGGATGCTTACCTTACTGTCCGCCATTTCCAGTTCTTTGTTGAGGGCCGAGTCTCTCCTATCAACAAGGACCTAGACTGTTCACAGTCCTCTATTTTTCCGTAAGATCATCGAGATCGAGCGCTTTGCGTTACGGGCTGCCATCTTGCATGAGTGTCAAAACTACTTAGGGGACGGGGGCGATTTGGGAGGAAGCGAGAAAAATAGAGGGACTGTAATAACATCACTGCAGCTCGCGTTCAGGGAGCGCGTTGTACCAGCAACGCAGGCGTTTGATTGGTCATTAGACAATAGATATTAATTTGCGTTGACAACGGGTTTAGTTTAAGTTGCCGACATTGACAAATCGTTGACAAGACGACGTTTCCATAAAACGCACGCTTTCATACCATAAGGCACATTTTGCGCAGACACACGAAGGGTTGTTGGTATTTTGATTAGGAAAATGTTTTCTTGTGCATGTTTGCCGATTTTATTTCGAGGAATGGCCCAGAAACATTAAAAAATCACTGTTTCGAAAGGAAATATTTGTAAACACACGTAATCGATGCTAAATGTGTCTGGCATGTTTTTCATCACCAGCGGAGTTTCTTAATTAATGAATGGTAAAAGGTGTGAAATTCCTGTCACGCCTCCTGAACGCGAGCTGCAGTGATGTTATTACAGTCCCTCTATTTTTCTCGCTTCCTCCCAAATCGCCCCCGTCCCCTAAGTAGTTTTAACACTTATGCAAGATGGCAGCCCGTAACGCAAGGCGCTCGATCTCGATGATCTTACGGAAAAATAGAGGACTGTGAACAGTCTAACAAGGACCACCAGCTTTTCACTTTTGCGCTTCAATCCACTACTGAACGGCGAACGCCTCGACAGGCCCGACACCAAGCTTTCTTCTCAGAATTGACGACCGACATCCACCACATCGACAGTCTCGCTAACTGCGTCGCCAATGCACTCTCACGCAACAAGTTTATCTTAGAACAATCGACACACTATGAGAATCTTGAAGCCCTTACTTCTGCTCAAGGCCAACATGTGGAACAATAGAAGCTTTCTACTTTCTCTGCTCCCTTGAAGCCTGAACAAGTCCCAATTCCGCGCTCCGGAAACACTTTTCTTTGCGACGTCTTCCAAGGTCACCCTCGTCCTCTCGTACCTTGTCAATTCGTCGTGCTCTCTTCGACAACCTGCACTCCTTGTCGCACCCTGGCATCAAAGCCTCTCGTCGTCCGAACGATATTTCTGGCCCATTATGAAACGCGACATCCCAAAGTGGACCTGTACTCGTCACAACTGTCAGCAGTCGAAAATTAAGCGGCATATTTATGCCCCGTTGCACGCCCTTCCATTGCCTGACCGTCGTTTTGACAGTATTCATGTTGACATTGTTGGTCCTTTACCCCCTTCCAAGGGCTATACCTACCTATTCACTTGCATCAATCGGTACACCCCCTGACCAGAGGCAATTCCGATGACCGATGCCACCGCTGAGTCCTGCGCCTCAGCTCTCCTGTGTGGCTGGGTCTCGCGCTTTGGTGTAGCGAGGACAATCAAGTCCGATAGAGAACAGCAGTTAAAATAGGAATTCCCTCATGATCCTCCTTGGTACCACATCCCATCGCACCATAACGTACCATTCACAAGGCAGTGAGGTTTCACAAGCATTTCAAAACGGTCCGAAAGCGTGTTTATCAGGCACTTTACCTCGATCAGTTGGACGACCTCCCCATTGTTCTCCTCGGCATTCGAGCGAGTCTCAAAAAAAGACCTATCCTCCACATCGGCCGAGTTGGTCTGCGGAACCACACATACATACATACATACATACTTTATTGCAACTCCCTAAAGAGGGTTTTTCAGTTACAAAGCTACTAATCAACTAATCAACTAAAATAGCTAAGGATGTGAAGTATATGAAATAATTGATTTTGAACTGCGGTTGTAGATGAAAGTGAAGAATGATCATCGCAGTAAATTTTCCAATTTAAGCAATTGGAAAGAAGAAGCCTGAAAAAATCAGAAAATTACCAAATAGCTAAGATAATAAATATACGTTAAAAAAAATAAATAAGTGAAATACAATAGATCATTCACTATTTACAAGTTCATAGATTGATCAGAGAAAAGTAGGTTAACAATTTTTTTCCTAAAAACTTTGACAGAATCTGAAGATTTAACATTGTCTCTTAGATTATTCCAGAGTTTAGCACCGCGGTAGGTGAAGGACCGCTGACCAGTGGTTAGGCGGCACCTTGGAATGTTCAGTTGATCACATTGTCTAGTATTTCTAGTGTGAGTTTCTGAACGCAGAGTAAATTTTCTCGATTAGGTAGTCAGGCACAAGTTTATTAATACATTTGCACATCATCACTGCATCGTTCAAGTAAATTCTGTCATTAACGCGGGCAGCCAATTTAGTGATTTGATAGCTTGTGAGATGTGATCAAACTTTTTGAGGCCAAGAACAACACGGGCGGCAAAATTCTGCACTAACTGAAGTTTGTTGATGTTATGTTTACTAGTATTTGACCAAACAGTTGAGCAATAATATAACTTACTAAAAACGAAAGAGTACATAAGGAGAAGTATTGTTTTCTTATCTAGCAAGTATTTTATTCTATTGATTTGTACGAGTTTATGTAGGCAAATAGAGACTGTTTTAGCAATGTGTTCGTTATAAGTTAGTGATTGGTCAATGAAAATGCCAAGATCTTTAGCAACAGTAGAGGGTGTAATTTCTTTTCCAAGCACATCCGTACAGATGCTGTGGGTAGCTTATTAAGGAGTTGAGGCGTACCGATCATTAAAACTTTAGTCTTATCAGGATTTATCAATAAAGAGTTTTGGCAACACCATCGAGAGACTTGTTCCAGGTCCGCATTTAGATTCGTCTACCAGGGCACTTCATGTGCACCCCTTCTGTCAAGGATGTTTCTTTATTTGTCTGGAGATTGCGTTGTTCAATGCAACACCAGCACTTCCACCCAACCCGGTGAACTAGCAACCATGATGTTTACCAACCCTTGACTTCTATACTGCAACCCACGTTTATGTGCGGCACGATAGTCGCCGGCCTCTGCTGACAAGCCCATACGATGGTCCCTTTCGGATGATCCGCCGCTTAGAGAAGCATTTTACCCTGACGTCAGTGGTAAACCGAAAGAGTTCACCGTTGACCGTTTAAGGCCCGCCCACAACGAGCTTTATTTGCATGACCATACAAGCACATACAGTATCGCAAAAGCTAATTTTAGGAATCAAAATTACATCATAGGGCCATTACGTTACTTTGATAATAATTTGTCTTGAACATCAAAACAAGCTGAAATATATTTTATGACTTGTATATTGATAAAGCAATCAGAGGAGTTCATCAGTTCATTGATCAAACCGTTTATAGGTAACTGGGTAATATTTGAAATCAGAGTCTTGACTTTATAGTAAAATTTATTCCTAATCATAGAGTATGTAGGACTTGAAAAAGGAAGTGAGCTTCGTCTTCTATTAGATTGGATCCACAAAAAGGGCAATGCCTCTTATCCTTCGTAGTTTGATTGTATCTGCCTTTTTCTATCATTAGTTTGTGATTGCTTAATCGTAGTTTTACTAAAGCCAGCTGTTCCTCTTGTTAAGTCTAAGTAACTAGAGGTGGTATGATCGGTTTTAAAAGATCTATAAAATTCATAACTTACCTCCTCATAGATTGTTTTTTCAAACTCATTGGCCTATCTCTCGGCACGATCTCAGGATAAAATTTTTTTTTCTCAGATACCTCTTAAAAAGTAGATAACATTCATGGAGCAATATATTTTGTGTATTCGTACATTTCTTCCTTTCAGTTTTAGTCAGAAATTCAGCTATTTCGTCTTCGGATATGCCGTGTACGCCAATTGTTTCTAGTTTACTCTCTAATAAACAGCTAGGAGGTCGCGCCTAGAAACGAGGTTAATTGATGGTAAGCTGATTGCCCAAGCAGCCTCGTTTCCAGGCAAATATACCGTGGATGGCTTATTGCTCGCATCTTCCAAATTTGGTTAACGCGGCCGGTTATGAAACGGTACGGTCGATAAAACAATCATGATAAGTGTGTTCTCTGGTGTGTTCCTATAATGAGAAACTTACAGGGCAATACACTAATATCTTAAGAATGGAGATTAGCATAGCTGTATATATTTAGCAAAATATGACAGGAAAGAATCTCCAGGTAGCTTCAGCAAGCATTTTCAGTGTATTCTGAGTTTTCTTGTGACCGAGTAAAATTATAGTATAGTATAATTTAAGATAAAGTGAACAGACAGCATTGATTTCACCCACAACTTATCGCCGGTAATACAATGTAGCTTCAATATTTACTATCGAGTTCAATTTTAATATCACGAATAAAATTTGATTTAAAAAAAGTTTAAAATTAATTTGAATAGTCCATGTCATGCAATGCTACCGTCAGTTATTGAAAATTATAAAACTGAGTCATGATCGTAATTATTTTGACAAAATTGTTCTATGGGTCTAATATTGAAGCTCAGTAGATGTGGGAACTGACGTATTTTCAGCTCATAATATCATTAAGAAATAATACCATATATAATGGCGTAGAAAATATTCACACCAAAATTGAATGGGATTTCCAATAGGTTTTCTTTTCCGTTTTGTTTGTATGTATGTTTGTTTGTTTGTTTTTTTTTAAAGAAAGATGCTGAGGTTTTGTCAAAAATTCCCAAGGGCTGGATACCTTACTTTTTTATACTGCAATTATAAAGTCAAATTACAAACCCGATTTATAAACGGTAAATATAGCTTGGCGTTACTTACGTGGGTTGTTTAATAATTGCATGAAGGCATTAAGATGAGTTTAACAGAGCAAAGGACACAGTACATGAAACTAAAAGCGTATATTAGACTGCCAGAATATCCACTGATATAATATCCATATACTACGACCCATATAAAATAACCACATACACGTCACTTTTATCTTGTGTCTGACAAAAGAATATTTGAATGTGGATCCGGGGTGGGAGTTAGAGGTACACATGACTAATCATGCTACCTTGTTGTATCAGACTAAGCGCTAAAAACAAATAACCTATAAATAAAACTAACCTTGACTCTATCACAATCATTTTGCGTTTTATCGGCATAATGGTCCAGCTTTTCCTTTTGCGGGAAGACGTCTTAACAAACGACTAGTATAAAGTTTCTCTTTTCCGACAGAGAAAAAACAAAGAAACAAAAGGATTGTTTTAAAGGAAACGTTTTGCATAATGCCTTACACGTCCTTTAAAAGTTCCTCTAGAACGGAGTAATGAAAGAACTGATATAAATTTCCGCTGCTAAAAGCAATTACCATTAATTATCACAAGCTTTCATTTGCTTTCGGGGGCATATTTTAAAAGTTGTTTCGGTTCGAACCTGGGTAAACAAATTTTCTGCCAGCTGTTTTAAATCAAATGTGATTTTGCTTTAGTTATGGCAAATATCACAAGTTACACCTTCAAAAGTCCAATGAATATTACAGCATCCTTCTGCCAGACTCTTAAACCGTTTTTAGACGTACAAGTCAGAGACAGTTTGCCTAATTTCTACATTACAGCTTCAATTGTAGCCTGTTTATTTAACATCATAACTTGCTGCGCTACGCTTTTGGTTAACACAATGGTCATTTTGTCGATATGTTGGACTCCATCACTACGCCATGAAACCAAAAACATTTTGCTCTGTTCGCTGGCAGTTTCGGACTTTTTTGTTGGTTTTTCTTGCCAGCCTTCCTTCGTGGTCGCAGAAATTTGCCTTATTTTGGGACAAATGGAATACTACTGCTATGCTGTGTTTATTCACTTTTACACGAGTTGGTTGTTTAGTGGTGTTTCGTTCTTAACGCTCTCAGCTATCAGCGTCGAGCGATATCTCGCCCTTCACTTTCACCTTCGATACTCCGAGTTAATAACTACTAATCGGGTGATTATCACTGTATTTATTTACTGGTCGACATGGATAACATGGATAACAATTTTGTGGTTTGGAGTAAGAATTCGACTTGTCACCTACATACTTGTGGCTTTCTGCTGTCTGATAGCACTTGCCGATAGCCTGTGTTATATTATGATTTTCAAGACTGTGAAAAGGCACAATCTACATATGAAACATTCGCGATCTCAAGATGAGAGAGAAATGGCCAGATTTCGCCGCACCACAAACACCATGATTCTTCTTGTGGGCGCTTTTGTTGGGAGTTATATTCCATTTGTTATTACAACCTCAATCAGTGCTTCACAAGCGAAGGAAGACATGAGAGTATCGGCTGCTCATTGCGTGGCAGTTGCGTTAGTATTTACGAACGCAGCAGTAAACCCTCTGATTTATTTCTGGCGCGTAAGTGAATTACGAGAGGCTGCGGAACGAACTCTAAGGAAACTCCATTTGATGAGGCCTGAAAATCGCGTCGAGTCAGAGTTTGATTCAAGGTTATGACGAAACTTGTTACCTGTCTTTTCTTTGGAGTTCACCTGGTTTAAGGGCGCTAAAAAACTAAAACTTTTTGGTGAATAGCTCGTTTTCAGCAAGACGCACTTGTTTATTTTATCCTTCACTAGAATATTCTTCAGTGTCGATCGCCCTGGCTACCAAGATTTGAGTCAGAGTTTTGTTCAAAATTATTTAAAAACCGAAGGAAAAAATGACGGGGATCCTTAATCGTATGGCAGTTCCTCTGTTAAAAAAAGGTCAATAAAAACTAAATTAAAATTACCCATGCATGCAAAACAGCACGTGTTCAAGAAATGGAAATCTGGCTGTAGTTCGCTGATTTACCGATGTGTATAAGACATTTTAATTGCAGATGTCTATCCCAATTGCACTGATTTGAAGAATGGTTTATTATAAAAAGTGCGTTCAAGGGAAGGTAACGATTTTCAAGACTTTCTATTTAAAGGGCCGCATATTATTAAGACGTCATAAGGACAATGGCTCTTAAAACACAAAGCGGCTCTTTTTAAGCCGTTGATGAGAATAGAAAGAAACCGGGTCTTCAAATAGAAAATGCTAAGCAAGCAAAATATACATAATGAGGGTAACCATACGTAAAGACAATTTAATACAATCTGGACAAGACATCTTTTGGAAAAAAGAACCCTTTCGCAGGTCTCTTGCCTTTTACCGCACTTCCTGGGCTCTGGTAATGTAACAACTGCGACATTGTTAATTTTACCGGAATGATCAGTTTTATTTATTGCAAAGTCATCCTAATAGAGTATTATTGAGCGTAAAAGCTTTTCTCGGCTTTGCTTGAGTGCAGTTTTAAAGAATAAAATTTGCCATCTGCGTCCGACAGTAACAACCTAACCATCCACTTAACAGTATATTAAGCGCTTTGCGTTTAAAGTTACTTAGAGGACAAAAGGACAAAATGAACACAAATTAAGATAGTTTTTGTAGATCCCTTAACGGGCAAATGACCGGTGAAAAGCATTAAAAGGCAAAATCAATTTTGCAGAAGTTTTACTTTCTGACCCTTATATTCTTATGGCTGCTTTGTCTGCATCCTCAGAGACCCAGTGGCAAATAGTGGGGACGAGGAAAAGTCTAAACGGGCGGAAAAATATATGACACGAAGAAAAGTAAAGAACGGCGAGTAGAGCCCCTGGGGACAATGTCTTACCAGACCAGTTCCAAACGGTCGCCGCCGTTCTGGCTTCTGATTGGCGCCAGAAAATTTGTGTTTCTCTGGCACCAATCAGAAGCCAGAACGGCGGCGACCGTTTGGAACTGGTCTGGTAAGACATTGTCCCCAGGGGCTCTACTCGCCGTTCTTTACTTTTCTTCGTGCCATATATTTTTCCGCCCGTTTAGACTTTTCCTCGTCCCCACTATCTGCCCCTGGGTCTCCGAGGATGCTTTGTCTGCCGCCTGGTTGTTTTTTAGGCACTGACTCCAAGCTAGACCCTAGATCAAGAGTTTAAAATTAGTAAGATAATTTGTTCATATTCTGTATATTTTTTTCGATTTCCTTTCATATCGATAGAATATACTAGCACTGGTAAATTTAATTCTAGGCAATCTTACTGGCTGTTTCCGATCGACTCTTCAATTAGTGTTCACTTGACAATTGTGTTTTCAGCAGTATTTTATGATTTTAGCAATACTGAAAGGATCTAAATCTCAATAACACAACAGCTTTAACTAGCAGTCATATAAACAGCCGCACTTGAAATGCCCTTGCGCCAGTTGTAGGCTCATCTTCTTGTAAACAAAAAAATACATATATTATAAGTCACCCTTTAAATTCGATTTATTGTGACGTTTTAAAGCTTAATTAAAAACCAGTAAATGCAAAATGTTTTTGATCAGCACTGTTGTAGCTTGTTTCCAAGCGCTTTTGGTATAGCCTGAAATTCATCCGATTGCTTCGAGTCGTTCTCTCTTCTCAACAACGTCTGAATCGACCGACCGTTAATGCCGTCCAGTGACGTTACTCACTACCCGAAAACCGAGTAGTGATTTTGATTGGTTGATTGTCTAAATGTATAATTATGGAAAATTTTAGCGGGATTGTCGCTTGATATTCAGCGGATCGCATCCCTGGCATTCTTTCGTGTAGTTCAAACATTTCGATAAGCTTAATCTTTGTCTTAAACAGCAAAATTGCCCTTGTCTTCGAAACTGAAATGCTAAATTGAACTGCGAATGAAGAATCATTGCGGAGAGTCGGTAGGTTTTTCATTAGGAGCCGCCTTGTGGTTTCGGCGGCCGGTGATTTTGTTTTACGCGAAGTTTTCTGTGATCAATATTATAATTCGACCTTCTTGCTATTTTTACCGTCAAGTGTAATGATTCTTTCTTGTTTCCTTGCTTTTTCTTCGTTAAGGACCAAATAGCTTCTTTTCAATTAAAGCAAATCATTGTGTTTTTGAACTAAGTATTCCGTGTGTGTGTTTATTTCATTGTGTGATTGCGACCGAGTTTGATTATAGAATTCAGTACAGTCAGTACAGTAAAGTTCAGAGTTGTACTGCATGCAGTTGATAGTTTAAACGTTAAACATGAACTACGATCGAAAAAATAAAGCAATTCTGTATCATGCAGACGTTTCCAAACGATGTTTCTCGGTTTGCCACTTGAAAATCGTGTTTTACTTTTTGCATGAATTAAAGTCACTGGATGGCATTAACGGCCGGTCGATTCAGACGTTACTGAGGGAGTAATAACGACTCGAAGTAATCGGATGAAATTCAGGGTACTTTTTGTATTCCGGTTATAAGTAGTATCCAATGAGTAACACATCAAACGTGTAGAACTGGGGTCTTTCTGCAGGTACCGGAAAGCTTTGTATTTTTGGTCCGGGGGGGGGGGGAAGAGACGAGGTCTGGGACCGAGAAACGATGTTCTCACAACTTGCAAAACGATCACCCTGCGTGACGGTCAGCGGATAATTGCAGCATTTTTCCCACAGTAAATATTTTTAGACTTTTTAGAAGCAAGAAGCGAACCGGCAGAGGAAATCAGAAATGTTAAAAATTGAAAAAAATAATATCATTCATCTTTGTTTTTCTTGCATATCGTATTTGTCTTTCGGTACTGAAATTGCGGGGGAAACTAACATGCAACCGCGTTAGAACTTAACCAACAACAACGCGCTCGATCGATTTATAGGTTACATCGTTTTTGCCCGGCAAGGGTACTGATAAAAATTACTGGAGAAAGTGTCAAATTTATCGGAAGCAAGTATACTCAGAAAGCTTTATAAATATGAGCTTGCAGCTCTACATATCATAACTGAATAAACATCAGATAAACATTCACACTTCATAACATTTCACTTCGTTTATTACGATCAGTCTACACCTTGAATCCAAAGTTAAAATTCAAAACGACCCTAATAAACAAATCACAACTACTACTGAACGCTCTGT
>JBBMOI010000011.1:11680000-11757500 GCA_038088405.1 Porites divaricata
GCTGAATGTTGTACACTCTGATGGTCTTCCTAGAGCCATGACTAATGCTTTACCGTCAATTACTAGTGTCGAACGCCAGTGCTGGGACTGGTGTGACCCGAGTATATTCCATCCCACCAGACAGCAGCTCTATCAACACAGATTTATTTCCAGATCGTAGCTGACCATTGGTATCTGCGATAGCAAGGGGAACAGGCACTAACTCGTGGCTGAGAATTCGAGGCAAATCTACTCTTCTACCATATAATGCACTTACTGAAGGAGAGTGTAGGGACAGATTTTTTCAAACTTAGCCGCTCTTCCATCATTTAAAATCATGTAACCCACGAAAACAATCTTTCCGTGCAACTCTCCATAATAAAACTAACTCGAATCAGCTTAAGAGTAAAAATGCTTTCTGGAATGAAACGTAGAGCGCTGACGTTCGTTTCCTAGCCAAGGTCAAAGTTTCATGCATTTAAATGGTTTGTTTGTTCTATTTTTGGCCTGGCCAGCAAAAAAAGGTTTAAAAAACAAGTTCTCCATCCATGAAAAATCACAACGCTGGAGTAATGACTTCCTTAAAGCTGTACTGTAGTTGAAAGATTGATATCATAAAAATCATTAAATGGAGGAAAACGCAAAATAAAATTCAACGGGTACATACCTTTTTGTTGAAACAAACATACGACGTGCTTCACTGACTTTCGTTTCCAAGGCAAAGTCAAAGCTTTAGGTATTAAAATGGGTTTACTTATTTGATACGTTTTGTAGCAGAAGATAATTTTTTACAAGTTCTCCATCCATTAAAATTCTTAACGTTGGTTTATTGACTTGTTTTAAGCTATACAGTGGTAAGTAGATCGACTATATAAAATCATTGAATGAGGGAGACACAACGCAAGATAAAATGACTCGGCCGCAACCTTTTTGCTGCCAGATCAATTTTTGTTTTGATGTTCGCACCAGACTTTACTGGTCCTGAAGAAGACTATTTGTACTATAGTTAAAATATATTCCTTATCAAACAAATCGCTCTTTTTGCATAGTTCATCCTTATTCAAAATAGTTTTTATTCAAAAGAACATTTTTTCTTCACATTGACGAACATGCTCGTCAACTTTTTTCACTAGCGTGTCTGGATTTAAATCTCTCCAAATAACTTTTTTTTGAGGTTTTAACCGTCTATTAGTTTATTTCAATGTAAAAATAACTTATAGTTAGCTTATTTGGGGCAATAATTCGAGTCAAATGTGGTTTTGGGAAGCGGGGAAAATTTTAGCCTCGTTTCCATGTGCAAAAATAAGGTCATTTTTTCAAGGTCAGATTTTGTGGTTAAAAACTCAAAATCAGGCTTGGTAAACAATTTTTTCGTGTTCAGCACATAATTTTCATCTAGAAAAAAGCATTTACCAACTTTTCCTCAAGTTTGCCGACAGAAGTTTTATTAGCGGCGTTTTACCAAAAGTTGTCCCAGTCTACTTGAGGACAAGGATCAATATTGTTATTTATTATTCCACTACTATGTCATTTCACCATATAAGGTCAAGAGAATGCGTAAAATATGAGGCTGTAATAATAATATTATTTAATAATATTTCTGTCTGATTTCTGGTCACTACGTTTTCACCTGGCGCTAGGCACAGCCGGGCACCAGGTCAGTCCAGTGTCCAAAATGGTAGGGAGCTTGCCGTCTTGGTCGGTTTAGCTGGATAGCCGAGGGACTGCCCTAACTGTGGGTGGGTGGATCAGGCCTGGGGGCCAAAATTAGTGGGGTAGGGAGGGGGCTATTTTGACAGAACCCCTTCAGTAGACAGCAGTGTTCACTAGAGGCTTTGACTGGCAAGTACCTTGTTCTTAATTTCCCCAAGCCACTGAGCTGAATCGGGCCTCTGCTGAGAATGATAATGTTAATAGCCTTAGTCTCTATTTTTATATTTTGCCCGCATTGTCCCGCCTTGAATAGCCTTGCTAGCTGTGGGCAATACTTCTTTAGTTTATTTTTTTATTAATAAAGTTTTGTTGTTGTTGTTGTTGTTGATAATTGCAGAGCTCAGTGGGAGGCACAGACAGTCACCCATTGTCCTGGGTGGGGAGGATCAAAGTCTTGGTACCAAGGACAACTTAGCATAGGACCTGTAGACACTCACTGAAGCCATGGTTACATCAATTTTGTCAGATTTATTTATTTATTTATGTAGGCTTATTTTATGCTTTGTAATTAAGGCTGCAAATGAAAATGTGCTTGAACTGTGTGTTTTGTTTCGAAGCCATTGATACTATGAAGTCTTCATCTACATGATATCTGCAAGTTATTTCTTGGGAAAGGTTGCCTGTCAGGTCAGTGGGTTTGTTCAAGAATTTTTTTGATACATTTCCTTAACAGTACATCAATGAATGAATGGTGGAATCAATATTTTTAATTCAACTTAAGTAACCCCTCAGAGTTTTGACTTGGCTTCTTGTTGTTTTGTCAAAAATATATCCTGTAAAAACTGAAAGGGGAGGGTCCAAAGAATTTGGAAATGGTATCTTTGCATCCGCATTAGCCCTTCCCTCTCTGTACATAATTCCCACTCCCTGTTTTCTTTGAGGTCTTGCTTGAATATTAGTTTGTAAGTGTACCTTAAAGCCTCTTCTGCTGTAATTGTTCCTTCACCTTCTTTCACAGTAGAGGCATGTCATTTGTTTTTCACTCCGTTGACTGCTGTAATTAATTTTGTCACGGTATTTTTTTGATTGTTTTTATTAGCGATAAGACTGGACACGCAAGATTATTAGTCTTTCTTAGAATTCAGCCAATCAGTTTTCAGCTCGCTTGTGGGACTAGCGTGATTAGAGAAATTAAAGGATTTGTGAGAAAGAATCCTGTTTTTTCAAAACAGTGTCTTATACCTTTTCTTCAAATAAGATAGGAAAATAGCCGTGTCATCACGGGATAACGCCTTACAGAATTGTAAGTTATAATGTTCACATTTGTTGAAGAAAGTTTGCTGATTTCATTTTCAGTTAGATTCGATTTATCAAGCCTTTATAGTCGATTCACAAGTAAGCAATGCAATGTATGCCTTTATTTTCAGTTGACTACACATATACACATTTAGCTAGCTGTCACGAGATTGGAAATTGTGACATTAAAGTAGTTCAAAAATAACTGGTAGATCCCATTGACATTATTTTCCTGGTGTGTCTTCAACCCGAGTAGTACCCAAAACTGAGGTGCGAAACATCATTCTAAGTAGAGTAGATGCTTTTTAATTTCATGAAGCAAAAACAAACATGGAAAAGTAAGTATATTCAACAGTAAGATTGTTTTTCCTTGTTTGATCATCATTAAATTTCCCTTCAGTTTTCTTGTGCATTATTGACTGTGTCATTTGACTGGTGGATCGATTTTTGGTGCACTCTCGATCCTCCTTTCTCCCTCTATAATTATGCAAAATTGTTTTCTTATTCCGTATCAAAGTTTTGACCAAATTACTCCGGAATTATGCTGCTTGTCAAAGGCATCTATTCAACCGAAGTGCCCCATACAGTGGCGGATCCAGACCTTCAGATAAAGGGGTGGGGGGGGGGGGGGGGGGTCATCCAGACCCTGAGATTTTTAGACCAGTTTGGTCTAAAAATAAGGGGGGAACCGGGCCCCCTGGGCACCTCCCCTAGATCCACCGCTGCCATAGACAGAGGAGTATTTGCTATAGCTATGATCTATCATGTGGGCAACTATTCTGCAAAGAATATTAGGTCTGATTTGACCGATCTATATGGATGTTTGTTACCAAGAAAAGATGTCTGTACTTTCAATAGTTTGGATTAATGCAGATTTTTGACATAGAAATTAATTGCTGTGAACCTTGATTAGTGTCTGTGCATGTAAGCTTATAGGAGGTGCCAGTTAACAGATCTAGAGTTTCTGTACAGTACCTGATGGAAATTGGGATTTTTTCCCCTGCTCAAGTTCTGTGCAAACTAAATGTCATACCAGTGTTAATGCTACCATTTACAACAGTAGTTTAAGAACATGAGTGATGTTCAGAATACTGAAAGTTTAAAGATATTTCTTTGTCTAACAATGTAAATTATAATATTTATAATCATTACTATTACATTATTATTGTATCAATTACAGTGAAACCTCTATTAAGCGGACACCTTCAGGACCTTCCCAAGTGTCCACTTAATAGAGGGTGTCCGCTTAATAAAGGTTTCTAACAATAGAAATTAACCAAATACAACTTATTTTAGTGTCCGCGTCCACTTAATAGAGGTGTCCGCTGAATAGGGGCTTGTTATAAAGGGAAATATCAGACGTCCGTCTCGGGGCCCCGCTTAGTGTCCTCTTAATTGGGGGTCCGCTTAATAGAGGTTTCACAGTAAAATATTATAGTCATTGCTATTACAAATTGTGGCAATACAGAGGAGCCTGGGAAGCCCAGCCCCCCTCTAATTTTTAGACCAAACTGAGGCCACCGAAAAAAATTTTTGGGACCCCCCCACCCCTTGTCTCAGGGTCTGGATGACCAGGTACCCCCCTCTCCCCTTATCTGAAGGTCTGGATCTGCCACTGTATAATAACATAGCTACTACTCACCTGTGCCTCCAAAGCCTTTGCTTGCCTTCTAGTCCTTGTAGAGTGAAAATTTTACGGTATTTTGAGCCTCAAAATCTTCGATTAGCTTTGTGCTTCTTCAGTGGATGAAACAGAATATAAATTACCAGACAACTTAGTGCAAGAATGGCTTTCCTTTGTTTAATACTGGTAGCTTTCTTTTGCTGTCTTTCTTTTTCTACTCGTTTTTTTTGTGTGAATGTTTATTGTAGCTGTGTGTGGTGTGCGGTACCTGACCCTTTAATATAATCATTTATTAATAACCTAAGCGAGGCTGCCTTATCTTTTTTAGCCCTCGATGGTTATTATGGGCAGCCTGTACTCTCTCTATATATTTATCTAATTTTTTTTGTATCATGTAAGTCAATGTACGGTACAGCTGGGTACAAATAACATAACAACATAACATAAACTTTATTTATACTCGAATTTTAGATTAGCTAACTAGCTAATATCTTCGAGCTAACACTACATGAAAATAATATAGAAATACATATATAAATTCGTTTCATTAAATGCATTCATCTAAGTAATAATAATAAAATGATATTAATAATAATATGTACATAAAAGAAAAGAAAAGAAAATATTATTTAACAATTTACAATTTTAAGTTTAAGTATGTCAAGAAAAAGAATCTACATGAAGGTAACATCCTGTATTTTGGTCTTAAAGTCTGCAAAAAAACTGGTACGAAAAAAGTCCGGCAGTGCATTCCACTGCTTAGCTGAAAAGTAAGAAAAGGAGTTAAGACCATAGGTAGTTGTTGTAGGTTTACTTAGTGAAAGAATGTAGTTGCCACGAAGATCATAAGAAGAGGACCGGAGTGAAAACGTATTCTTCATATAAGCAGGAAAATGAGTGATGAGGAAAATGAGTGTTGTTGTTGTTGTTGTTGTTGTTCCTGCAAGCATTTATTGTTATATTATTCGACAGAGACAGACATTACACGCATGGATGATTCTGTATTTTTTATATTCCCGCCAATATTTGAAAAAGTTGTTAAATGGGGCAGCGGTTCATTTGAGTTTTATTTGCTTGTTCGCGTAATTCTTCATGAATGCCATTCGATCCGGGGCCATTGAAGGGATGTTACTCAGTAACATCCGCTGAAAGGACCTTGTTGATGCGGTAAGAGGCTTGATCGAGGCGAAACATTAAAAGATCCTTTCCAAACAGATGCAGTGGCATCTTCTTGGTTGAATCAATCGAGGGATGATCGAAAAAGCAGGACAAGACTTCGAAACAAACATCAGATCATCAGAAAAATCAGAGTGGACGATCGAAGCGAAGCTTACATGAGTCTCAGGAGGAACCTCGAAGCGAGCGTGACGTCATACGTTTACGAAATCCGACCGAAGATAAGAGGGCCTTTCGACGGATGTTAACGAGTGCTGACCTCTCAAGACCGTTGATCTATGATTTTGACGTAATGCGCATGATCAGTACCAAATCCGCTGGCAAGACCTTTGCTGATCGCTTTGCAAGTTGTGAGAACATCGTTTGGATTTCATTTAAGAGAATGTATGGGAAGTAGCTTCCCCCCCCCTGTTTTGGTCACTTGGGACTAGTCTTTATTTGGAGTTGTTTTGTTTCCCGTCTTTTATTTCTTTTGTATTACGTAATCTGTGCTCCGGTACTCACAGAAGGAACCCAGAACTGCTGCAGAATTGCAATAATTATTGACAAAATCGTATTTGAGTAGTTTTGCGCTAACAACTGGATCGAGCCGGCTTTAAGTTGTCCCAATGGAAAGGTTTCACCAAAATCGTAAATAGACCTTTTTTGTTTTTATGTTCGCGTTAATTGCCCTCCATGCCTCGTCTTGTAAATTCCTGTAGTTTAGCACATGCTAGCGATGTTAATTAACATTTCTTGTGAAAATGAATTTTATTTGCATGAGAATAGAAAATCATTTTTATGTCAATGGCTTCGCACTTAACCTCGCTATAAAACAGAGGTTTTAGGAGGCAACTTGGAGATGGCCCATTGGCTGAGTCGTCCACTGTGAATCCAGGGATTTGCTTTTGCAGATGTAAATCATAACACATACAAAAGACCCTACAAAAGTATCTTTTTACAGTTAAAACTCAGTATTTACGAGGCTCAATATTTTTTCAAATTTATTTCTTGTTAGATATTATCCGTTCGTTCCAGTGCGGGGTCAAGGATCTCGAAAGCAACACAGTTGCCAGGGTCACTAAATTCTAATTCACATAACTTAATAACGATGCTCTCTCTTTATGTCGATATACACTGTACCATGCATTCCATATCACAATTTAACCGAGTCACACAATCTATTCTTACGCAGAGAATTGCGATGTCACACCATTCCTGGTTTGGCATACATAGGCAAGTGATATGAATTGTAATTGAGGAATCCCAGCAACCTTTGCTCGATTGCCTTCTTCGCCGATGAGGCAACGTATGAATCTGTTAAGACACGACGTTGGTCTTTCGATAACTGAAAAATATAAATAAATAAATAAATAACCTAATAAGAATAAAGAGCTAACCAGGAGGGATGTTTTTGTTTCATAGAAAGCGCACTCGGAATAAACAAAAACAAAAACAACTGTTGGAGTTTAGATTCAACAATCCATCTAACCAAAAGAGAATGACGTAGTCCCAATAGACCCATTCACTTTTATGACAAGGACCAGTTACCGCCAATCAAACGACACTACTGGAAAAGGGTTCCTTAAAACTAACAGTAATCAGGAATGAGAAAGTGCGATCGAATGTTACTTTTGAGATTTCAGTTGCAGATGAATATCACCAAAGTGAAATAGTTTTTACGATTCAGTGAACTATCATGACCTTTATCCTAAGCTACAGTCTGCATACAGACAGGGTCATAGTACGGAGACAGCATTTCTTAGATACACAGTGATATACTAACGACCATGAGTTGCTAAAATGTGGTGCTATTTGTTCTACTCGATCTCAGTGCTGCTTTTAATACGGTTGAACACTCTGTTTTGCTATAACGTCTCAGTGAAAGCTTTGGAATAAGAGGGGCAGCACTCGAATGGTTTGCGTCTTATTTATCAAATCGGCTTTCAGTTAAGGTGATTCCTTAGTAAAAGAACCTAACATATATTGTAGATGAAACTTGGTACAAAGATTTGTGCCAATTTTTTTTCTCATTTAAACGAAGCACTGTCCTTATTAAAATCATGAAATAAAAAATGGGGCTTATCGTACTCGTTTTTGCGGTAGAGCTGCAGAAAGTGCGCACCAAATGCATTTTCTCCGATTTTTGAGAGAGGACTGAGGCGAGCTTAAAAATAGAATGTATGTTAAAGGGGCAAGAAAGTATTAAAAAATCCGTTTTTACAGAATTTACATCGAGATATCACATTTAGGACAAAATGTGGTAAAGAAAGCGTTTAAATGAAAATCAAAATAAGTAAGCACAAGTTAAACATCCACTATCGAAGTTCTCCGTGAGGAAGTCGAACTCAGCAAGACGCGTACTGCTTACGTTATGCACATTCCCAACACATTGAGTCTCACCTCGGCAAGAAACAACCGCAAGCAAAAATTCCTATAGCGTTTCTCTTCAGTCAACTTCATTTTAATAATGTTACTTCACATGCTCTTTTTTACGGCGGCCATCTTGTCATGCGAAGTAAGAGATGCGCAGTGCAAAACCAGGGAATCACATCAAGGCAAGTTGTTCCACAAGTCTCCTGTTTAGGACCATTTCTATTTACCCTGTATGCCAGCAAACTGTTTGAGGTGATTAAACGACACTTGCCAAGTGTACATGCTTATGCAGACGACAAGCAGTTATACTTAGCCTTTCAGCCTGACTGAGTCTTGAGTACTAACGAAGCTACTTTTTGCTATCGAGCTCTGCGTTCGTGAAATCAGAACGTGGATGTTGTGTGATAAAATCAAGGTTAATGACGGTAAGACAGAAGTTATCATTATGGGTCACGATAGCAATTGGCAAAGGTTCAAGTTGACTGTCTTAAAGTTGGGGATGCTAGTGTACCCTTTGTTTCCGCGGTTAATAATTTAGGAACTTCTAATCTTACAGGTTCACATATATAATACATGTAAAGCTCGTATTACCATCTCACAAATGTCAGGCGTATACGAAAACATTTAAGTAACAAAGGAACAAAAACATTGGTTCATGCACTAATAATAGGATTATTGTAACAGTATTCTTTATGGTCCTCCGTTCATACATATAACGAAACTTCAACGTCTTCAAAACTCTGCAACAAGATTAACTTTTATTATTATTTATTCAAAATATTTCCCCGATTCGGATTGGCTAAAAGCAACGCATATTTCATCATAACCAGCTACTGATGACCAGATTTGGAAGAATTTTGCGTTTAATGAACTGATGACGTCAAAAGTGCAGCCTTCTTGCAGGTTAATGCACCGTTAACCGAGAAGACCTGGGAACGAGGTTGAGTTGTTTTGGTTGTGAAAACAAAAATGGCGGGCAATAGCTGAAAACATGGCAAGAACAGCAAGAAGACAACTCGAAGGGCGAGATCTGCTATTTGGAGAATATTTGCAGAGCTGAACAACCCTAAAAGTGCACTATCGAAGATGAACTAACATCGATGGAGGCAAGCATGTTTTAGCTATGTTTTTAAACTAGGAAGTATTTTCAATGAATAATAAAACAATTATTGAATTCGGCTTTCGTATCATATGAAGAATTATGGAGATCTCGGAGGGTGTTATCCATCTCGGCCTACGGCCTCTTTTTGAACGACTGGCGCCAGGTGTACACGTTCTTCACAAAATCCTGAATTTTACCATTTGACGTCTTTGTTTTTCACAGAACGAATGTGAAAAGGGGTTAGTTATGCCCTCAAAACCGGACTCGTTGCCTTTGCCTTCAATGTGGTTACCTAAACTACGTAATACTCACCACCAAGTCCTCGTCGATCATTTTGCGCACTTTGTCTTCTAGAGATGGCACGTCCGCAGACTAAGGAGGAGAAAATAGCAATTAATTTTCCTACGTTGTAGTTTATTCTTCTGTACAGACTGGATCTAACGTGAGTCTGTGGATAACATCCTTACGTCTGATCATTCAAAAGAAAGCTTCGGAGCAGTATCTTCTTGTGCGATGCTACACGGGCTGAGTTGTGCTGTAGAAATATTGTCTATTGGTTACAGGTTTTAACTCAATACCCTAGTTCAAATCAGTCCCCAGCCACTAGCCTAGTTGGGGACAGTTTATGGATTAGAGCTCCGAGTTTAACTCCTCAGTGGCAAAAAAAAAAACTCCTCAGTGGCGCTACTAAAAAATCAACTGATTTTCCTCCGGCCAGATGGAATTTTTTCCTATTGTAAATTTAACTGCTGGTCCACCACGACGGAGCTTAAGGTCGCGGGGGGCACCTTTGGTTCATTGTTGTGCAACGACTGATTTACGAGATATGCATACAGTTGAACCACTCTACAACGGCCACCTTGGGGACAGAAGAGAATGGCTGTTGTAAAGAGGTGGCCGTTGTAGAGAGGTTTTAAACAAGAGTCAATGTACGTTTTTTTCGCCTCAAAAATCCTTGAAAACTTTAATACAGCTTATTAACAAAATTAAAGCGTGGAATGTAATTTACCATAATTACCATAAGGAACTCGTGCTTTAGTCGGAACAACTTCGGGAGTCACAAAATTTGACTTCTCGGACAATTTCTTGTCGAATTACTTAACAAAGATAAAAATTAAACCTCACGAGCAGGCACTGCAGAAGGGTAAACTTAGTGGACTGTAGTGTGTCATGTATAGAGAAGAATTCTAAGACTGCGCTTTGATAAAAAGACACAGGGCGTTAATTTCAGGGATGACCAGATTTTAAACGATTATACCTTGCCAGCAAACTTTAAATTGTAAAATCTAGTCTATACAAGACACTCTAGAAGTTTTGACCGATCATTTCTTTGATAAAATCGCAGAGTGCTGTGTTCTATTCTTTCCGCAAACTGGGACAAAAAAAAATCACGATTTTCCAATTTGGTACAACTGTGGCTTAAAGTAGTGCCTTAAAGCACAACCCTCCAAGACGTCCATCATTCCGCAATGTTTCTGTTAAATTTTATTTAAATCGCCTCTAAAAACAGCCGAGATATAAGCATTTTCAAAGATGTAGTACAAGCAAAATGTTTAACAGCGTACTCACGGGTTTCGCAACAAGAAGCTCCCTGATTTCTTCTCTAAAATCTTTAAATCTGTCATGGAACACGGCGAGACACCAGGATTCCCGGAAAAAGCTGCAAGCATAACGTCATCAAAATGAGCCGTTGATAATATGATCACGAAAACGTCAGTTTCGAGAAGAACTAAGCTACACTTAAACTTATTAACGCTCCCTTTTCCTCTGGTTTGTTAAATTTCACACTCACTTCGAGTACCGTTTGGAACATATCTCCCCTAACGCAAGTTAAACATCTAGGACTACAAAGGACGTGGTTCTTAAGGGTAGGAAAAACGGAGGAAAAACGGTGTTAGATGGTACCCAAAACGTGCTTTAAAAGTCGTTCCTAAAGCAAAAATAGACGTTCGAATAACTCCTTCGTACGATTTTGCTTTGAGACTTGTGAGGACGACTTGTTGCAGGTCTAGCTAAATGAAGCAAGGCTTTCTAGAGCAGAAGGCAATTTCAACTGTCTTTGGGCAACAAAGTGACACTTCACCTGTGACTTGGAAGATCTTCCACCGCTACCAATACAGGTCAAGAGTCGAAGTTGGCTGTGACCCACATGAAAAGTCTTAAATGTTCTGATTCTATACGGGTTGTTACGGCCCTTTCATAGGGAATGGAGTAACGATTGGCAACCATTTAACAATTATTTCTCGAGCCCGAATGGGCTCTGAGTCAATAGCCCATGAGGGCTTCGGCCTCATGGGCTATTGACTCAGAGGCCATGAGGGCGAGAGGAATAATTGTTTTTGTAAAATCCAACTAGTTGGTCAAAAATATCGACAATAAAAAAAATTTAGCTAGTTAAAGCTAGAATTAACCCTTTCTTGCCGCCAAAAAGCCGGCGCTTTTCG
Source organism: Porites divaricata (assembly GCA_038088405.1). Taxonomy (NCBI): domain Eukaryota; kingdom Metazoa; phylum Cnidaria; class Anthozoa; order Scleractinia; family Poritidae; genus Porites; species Porites divaricata. The sequence goes on from JBBMOI010000011.1 coordinate 11,691,630, forward strand.
CTACTACTGGGCTATAACATATAGCCTAGTAGTAGCTCAACCAATCATAACGCAGCTTTGATAATAGACCACTAGCTGGATTTTACTAATAGGTGATAGTCGTTGATTAAGGTTGATCTTCAAGGCAACGTTAGCAACTAATGACAACCAGCACTACATATCCGGTTTCACGAACAAAATAACTTCTTTTATCTTTCTTATTTCGGTTTTGGCAGAGCTTAAAATGCTTATCTGCGCGACGACCTCTCTACCTCAAAGGAAAAGAAACATAAAACAAAACAAAGCAAAAAAGGAAAGAACTTGTAGCAAGCAAGAACTGAATACTTTACCTGTAAAAGTCAGAGATCAGTCCTTCATCATACCGCTGCAGCAGATTATTGAGGTATCGCTCATGAAGACCATAAAGGCAAACGAGGTTACTTATGTCAAGCGTCTGGAAACAGATAAACAAGACCGAGACAGAGTGTCATTGCTGCGTATAATAAAAATGGATCTTAACAGAGTGCTGGGTCTATAGAGATTTCCTTTCATTAAAATATGTTTTTACCAGAAAAATACTTAACCGAAAACAAGTAAGCTTACGTTATAAAGTGATCTCTGTATTACAAAGACGTTTGTAAGAAGGACAATTCTGAAAGAAATTTAGGCAGACCATGACATATTTTATAATGTAGGTAGAATAACGTCCATGTTGATGATTTAACAAACAATAGGGAACTTAAGAACCACGACGAAGTTCACGACGACGACGTCTGTTGACTGGGAAAAGACTGGAACGAGAACCTCAGTTTCGGCGGGAAAAAGGAAACTTAAGATGCAGTCGGTCGGTAGGTCGAAGACGACACTGATATGCAAACACAAATTTAAAACTGTGATGTTCGTTCGCAACAAAGTTTTTCGCAATGGCGTCTTCTAAAAGAATGCAAGATCTTATTTTTTAAGCCGTACGTCTAATTTCATTGACGATGAAGAATTTTTTGTGTTGTCTGACCTTTCCGAGTAGAAAAACACCTGCTTTCCGTGCGAAGATTATTCAACTTTAATTTCAACCTGAATGAGATTACTGAGTCCGAGTGTCTGTCAGAGTTTAGATTTGGAAATAGTCATTCTGATGTGATAACTGTTTTCCATATAAAGTTTATTTCCTCTATATTAATATATTTTTTTGATTTTCCGTACCTGAATACGTACAAATAAATTTGTCACTTACGAGTTCGCTCGCTCGGCCTTCACAGCTGTTGCCATTCTTCGAAGTAAAAACAATTTGTTAGTCAAATTTTCAATCAACATCGCTTGTTAGGAGAAAAAAGGAACGATATCTGCATGGGTGTACGAGGATAAGAAAATGCAAAGGACTTCAAAAATCGCTTAAAACAGAGGATTTATACCTGCCGAAGCTTGTGGATAGCAGGACGACGTGATTCTACTTTGTTTGGCGTCGTCGACGACACCACGACGACGAAATTTACTGGTCGCGCTTGCGCAGTACACTGTAACTCACTTCCGGTCGTCGTCGACAAAGTCGTCGTCGTGGTTCTTAAGTTCCCTAATATTAGCACAGTCTGCGGCGATACATAATTGACGATAGCTTTGATACCTAGGGCCAGTTTCTGTATGTTCTGGGGTACGACGCATAAAACGCCAGCTTAGACGTAACTATTTAAAAAATCTATGTTACGAGGATATTGTTGCTTTAGCTATTTTTTGGACCTTAAGTGCCTTTACCCAAATATCAGACAAATTTCATCAGGGAGCACTATCGATTTTCGTAGGCAGAGCATGAACATGAAAAAGTTGGCCCAATTCTTTCAAGTTTAAATCCACGTGCATCCTTGCCATTCGTAGCAACAGTCGACAAGAAACAGTATCAATGCCTAAATGACAAAACTGAACCATTATTTTTGGAGTACAATGGATGCAATGACACGTTTTAGCAATTAAATAATATAGAGCAAAAAGCTTGACATAGCTTAGCATTTATGTCAGATGGTGAGTTTTGGGTGACTGGGCTCTGGTTACTTTTCGGGTTCTAGATTTCTAACCAACACATTTTGTTTCTCTAACTTTATTGCATTACTTAACAGAGTTTCGGGATCTAAAGTTGTACTGACCATAACGTGTATCGCTCACGTGACCTACCTGGCGAGTGTAGCACGTGATTGTTTCCAATGAGTGATGCTGGTTTACGTGCAACCGAAAGTAGTTTTGCTCATGATCTGGTTCTGTGGTGCTGCCAGTAATGAGCTCTCTCCCCTAAGGACAAACGGAATTTCAAACTTGGAAAACTAAGCTAACACACACTATCCAATCATGGAAAAGAACAAATGAGTGACACTCTAGAATTAAGAAAAAGTCACACCACAAATTCGGGTAATTTTTCTGTTGTCATTTGGATCAAAATTTTGTAAGACGAAAAACCGGAGATTGTGCGAAGAAACTCTCCACGTATGACATGTAAAAGAAGAAATTAACCCATATCCACTCAGGTCAGCCGCAATGGTTCACCAGTCGGTTTAAAACGTCCAGAGGAAATTTCCCTGATATAGAAAAAGGAGGGCAGAAGAGTTACAAAAATCGCGAGGACAGAACTCCCTACATTCGCACAACTTACAGTTTACAGCTTTATCTATTGGAATCTTGCTCACGAGGAGCGATCTACGCCGTTTGCAGCAAAACCTATCATTGCCTAAGTAACAGTTAAAATACCCACACAAGGCCTCTAACCACAACAATATATTATAGGGAGCGACGAATGGAGGTGTAAAAGAAAATTATTAATAGAGGACAGTGAAATATCTTTGTTTAAATGAAGAATCTTAATGGGAATCGAAAACTTCTTTACCCACGAGAACTTAACTTACGAACTTCACCTCTTGGAATGATCAAAGACACCAAAAAGAAGGAAAAATGCTGGAAAACTTATAACAAGAATAAAGCAACGTTCGCGGTTTTGCCTAAAAAAAAGACGAAAGAGACGTGAATCTGATTGACTTAAACAGTGTGAATTTGATAGCAGGTGGAACACCATACTTACGTATTCTGGCTGGACCATATGAGCGTCCAGCGGAATATTTAGACCTGGTTTACCGACTTGTAAGTAATTATATCCACCTAAAAAAAATAAAATAATAAAAATTGATGGAAAAATGTCTAAGCAACCACTACACCCTAAATTAAATTAGAAATTTCAAATACTTAATTTTCCTCTCCCTTATGGGGCTATTCAGGGATAATGAAACAAATAATTCAAATGGAACACAACAGGGTTAAGAATCAAAATATCAAGCACATTGAAACCACAGGTAACCCAAGCGTTATATAAGAGTCTTAATGGAAAATAAAACCTGGTATCGACACTGTTACGCCAGATAATGTAAAACCGCTCAAATCACGCTAAGACTTCGCATAAAGATAGAAAAGGAAAAGGGCAAGAATATTTTGCATCGTATCGAAGAAGTTGCTCGAAAGGTAAAACCGCGATTTAAAAAAAGCCATTCATACCTGGTAGTATGGCACTAACTGTTTTTGGTTTCGTGTAAATTGGAATAAGGAGCTGGTCCTGCTGTGCCTCAGTTTCAAGAAGCATCCCGTCCAGGGTGGGATCAAATAACGTCAAGAGAGACTGTGCCAATTCTGCACCAACTTCCTTGGAGTTGAAGTTTCCATGAGTCCTAAATATAAAAAAAGACCTCAGTTCGGGTCCAACTAAACTTTTACATTCTCACCAACTTGCTGGTGTCTTAAATGCTTACATTTGCAACAAAATTTCAATTCGACAAGATCTGTTTACATTACGTTGTTCGCAAAAGGCGACAAATGTAGCTAATTAACGCTTTGGGGAGCAACGAAACTTTAACGGGCCAGTGTGGTAAAGGTCCGGGTTCGAGGCCCAGGTTTGACCCTGGGTAGCGAGAAACTTTCTTTGAAATAGAAAAATTCTCAACAACAGGTCGAAAATTTCTAAGTGTCTTAAAAATGGCATCGACCGTTTACAAAAGCCGATAACGTCGACGCAATATGTGGGAAATTTTTTGGACAGTATTTAGTCCCTGTCGGCGAAAAATGCCCGCTTTTATCGAACCAGAAACTTCTTTGTTCCAATTAATTTTTTTACAGTACAGTAGTACCCGTTAACTCGAACTCTGAAGGGAAACGAAAAACAGTTCGAGTTAGCGGGAATGCGAGTTATCGATTGAATGTCAAATTTGACATCTTAATAATTAATAGTTACTGATTTTTCAGCACTTCAATGTATAGTCAATGGCAAATTTAACTTATTTCATCAGAAACGGTAACGTGATTTTGCTCTCTGAGTGAGAACGTTATCTGTTCAAATTGCTGTAGTGTGAGTTTTAGCGGCTTTACCGATTATACAACAAAAAGAGCGAATGAAATGACATCCGACAAGAACCAGAATTCGAGTTATCGGGGTAAATTTCACTGAAATTTTGGTCAAGGGAAAGGAGGTTGAGTTCGATTTAGCGAGAAATCCGAGTTCGAGCTAACCGAGTGAAAACTAGCGTGAAATCCAAGGGAAATGGGACTTAGTTCGAATTATCGAGGTTTTACAGTACTGCATGGATTCCGGGCACCTTGAGCTACGTTAACTGAACTGTCCCATTACTACTAAAGGGTAGGTTTGTCTAAGACGATGCGGAGACGACTTTATGCCACTAAGAGTGATATCTATGTTATCCTACCAGGATTCTGCGTGATATCTCCTTTGAAACTTTGTCAGCGGACCAGCAGCCCTGATGCAAGGATCATTGGTGTGAAAGTCTGCATCAATCACAAGTTTGCCGTCAAACACCAGGCAGCTGTCATTGATAGCTGACAGAGGAAACAAATACCTGCATTTACTTTGACAATGGCATTATGGCGAGTCGGACGTCGGATTTTATCTGTCTCCTCCACAGGCTCTCCCAAGGTTTAAGGTGGATTTCCACTGCAGCGTAATTTTTACGTGCGTGCACGCGTAAATAAAATATAGGCAACGTATGAAAGGTCGGGCGTAAACATAAAAGTACTTTTACGTTACACGCGACTTTTCATACAATGCCTCTATTTTATTTACGAGCGCAAAATATACGTGCTCACCTAAGTTAAAATTACGCGACAGCGGAAATCAACCTTAAGAGGGGTGCACGGAACAAGCGAGAAGCGCCAGCTCCTTTCGCACCAGCTTTCCTTAATAATTAACTCAAATATTCTCCAAAAAGTGATCCCGAGCGACTGAGGACACGGCAGGTATTTTATCGTTCGTTTTTTAGACTGTTTTTCAATATATTAACGTTAAGCACTTTTCTCAAGATTCACACCATTGAGCTGCTTGCATACCAGTCAACCAATGAATCAGTCAGCCAGCCAGTCAATTAAGGCCGTTTTACCATCCGTCCGCTTTTCTCTAGGTTTAGATCACTGGGCCGCAAGATTAAGGCCGTTCATCTATACAATTTTCTTACATGGGTGAAACCGACAAAAACTTAGCACGCGCCCGAGCGCTAAGAAATGGTGACGTCAACAATCACATTGTTTAGATATCTAGATATCTAAAGGTACTCTGGTGCCCCACGTGGGGAGAGGAATGATTGCGTGACGAACCACTAAGAATGTCTGCGGGGGAGGCTACTGGTGCCCCTAAAAGAAGAGGACGGCAAAATGCTTGTGTGTGACAAACGTGACAGGGCTATTTCTTCTCATTTTCTGTCGTGATCTTCACTTAACATTAATGTTTTCTGGCCTTTTAGAAAAAGATCTGTTGAAGTTTGAGAGAAATTCTTTTGAAACAAGATTATTGTCACGCTTGTCACACAAGGTTTGCCGTCTTCTTTGCTCTCACGTCCAGTTTCATAAGTACACTAATACTACAAGACAACTGCTGTATCGGTCAAAATGAAACTTTAAAAAAGCTTAATTACCTTTAAAAGCTTCATAATCAACCTTTTTAGTCTGGAAACAGAAAAATGCCTGGAAAATAATAGTAAAAAAATGATAATACAAAGAATATTTGTCAGAGCTGGCAAAATCAGTTAAATTTGGCCAAAAATTGGAGTTCAATGAGGGTTAGAGCAACTTTACTTCACCTCACAATTCACACTGAGCGGTTTGTTCTCTGATGTGAATGTTGCACGTGACAAGGGCTCATCAACCTTCCCATCATTCCACTGGGCCAGAGTAAAGCCTACATGAGAAGCAACTCCTTTTGGAAAAAACAAACAGAGAGTTTCAAGCCACAATCACAACTGTCTGATGTCACTCAAAACATTAAACTAAAAAACAACATAAAAACTACATAAAAAACAATTATTGAATAAGGCTGAGTACCATCTGAAGAATTATGGAGATCTCGGAGGGTGTTATCCGCCGAGGCCGCCCTCCGTCCGAGATTTCCATAATTCCTCAGATGATACGAAAGCTGAAATCAATTATTGTTTTATTATTCAATCAAAATAATTGAATTCCTAGTTTAAAAACAAGACGAAACATGCTTACCTCCACCGATGTTAAGTTCATCTTCGATAATGCATGTTTATCGAGAAGTTTAGAGATAAAGGGTTGTTCGGTTCTGCAAATATTCTCCAAATAGTAGATGTCATCCGTGGAGTTGTACTTCTTGCTGTTCATGGTGTGTTTTAGCCAAAAGTTCGCCTATTTCCTCCTTGTAAAAGGAGTAAACAGTTCCGCCATTTTAAATCACTACCAAAACAACTCACCCTCGTCCCCAGGTTTTCTCGGTTAACGGTTCAATAATCTGGCAATTTTGCTGCAAGATTGACGTCATCAGTTCAATATCGCAGAATTCATCCAAATTTGGTCAACAGTAGCTCGTTATGATGAATTATGCGTGTGATTATAGCCAATCAGAAACGGAGATATATTTTGAATAAAAAATAACAGAGAAAGTTAGCATTGAAAACGAGAGCAACTTGGACGACGAGTACAACCCTTTCGCTTACTTGAAGTAGGGTTCGGCGTCTGTCAGGTAGGCGGATACCTCGAGTTCAAGTGCGCGGAAAAAAAATTTTTCTCTTGCAAATCTCGGTACTTTTCCGGCATCAACCAACAAAAAACGTTAATTCTACACTCGCTTCATAATAAAAAAGATAATAATAATAGTAGTATTTAATTCTTTATTGATTACTAGATAAAAAAACCATGTCTAATGTTATAAAGCTATATAAAAAAATGTAAATAATCCACAAAAGAGTTACATTAAAAATAACTGAGTCTTCTCATATAAATGTATTCTCAGTCACAAAGTGACTATTAATATAAGGCGTAAACAGGGTAACGGACTGGAGAATGGTATCAGAACCCTAAATGCACCTACCACACTCCTTCAAGGCAGCGGCTACAGCATCCTCTATAAAGGGGTTGTTAAAACAGGTTGGAACCGGAAGTGGGGGTTGAACGAGTACAACACGTGATCCGGGCAATCCTAAAGCCAAAAGAGTCTGTACCATTGAGAAAGCTTCAAGAGTGTTTCCATACACAAGCGCATTACCTAGAATAAAATATGACACTCCCCGTGTTATTTTACAAACAAAACAACTAACAGTTCCATCACAATTCCTCCCGTATGCATCTCCAATCACCCGCTCGATCGCAAACAAGTGACACACAACATGGGTCTTTCCTACGAGAATTGCCCGCACGAAATAATTTGTTTTATACTATATATACTGGTTAGAAGTGTTAGAAACTGCAAAGTTTGTTTACTTTTTTGTGGGGATATGTAGGCTTTAAGAAAATTTCGAAGCATACATACATACCTTTCACAGTAAAACGTCAAACTTAAGCTCATCACTTACCCTGACCTTTAAGGAAAGATCCCCGGATGTAGTTTAACGCATTCTCACAGTCCCTCTCAGTATTTATCGTGAACACTGTTGAGGGGAGGGGTCCCGTGTATCTTGAAACTTTGGGCAATGTCACCTCACTGGTGGTGACAAGTGTTGATATATCAGCATCGGTGGGAACCGGAATCTGAAACTGCTGCCCAGTACAAAGAATGAGGTAATCATAAGGAATAAATGCTCCTCCAGTCACCTTTACCATTTTATTAGTCCTGTAATATGGTCAAAGACGAATAATCAACAGGATAATCCTCATGACTTTGGATTTTTTGTGTTGCCTGTAAGTAATTAATTGTATGGGCGGAATTTATGGAAGTAACCCGCTTTAACAGTCTAAGGAATTGAAAATAGAATTCTATTCCTTGTAATAAGCACATTCCAAGTCCAAAGTTAGAAAAAGAGTCAAATTCCATCAATAGAAACCTAGGCATTGTCTTGTTTTTCCTAAAAGTTTTCATACAAGGTCACAGTCTCGACCCCGTTGGGAGTAATCGGATTTTTTCTTCCACGCCTCCTGTGTCACTGATTGAAAAAATCATTCTCATGTAAACGTAACAATTACTACTAGGTAATTCTAGCCATGGATAATAAAGATAGAAATGAATGACAGTCTGAAAAAACTTAGGCCAACGTTATAAATCCATACTACGTTCGAAACCCGTCTTGGAGTCTCCCTTGGAAATCATGAATAGGACCAATGCACAAGAAATGCAGTGAATATTCGTAATCAAGTTTTAGGAAACAATAGCTTTGTGCTACGATATGGCCACTCGCAACAGATCCGGAAGATTCATTGATCCAGTCAGAATTCAAAATGAATGGACGTACCCTACGCGAAGCTACTACTAAAAAGGGGCGTTAAAATTTTGAATCATTCAAAGCAAATTGATGCAAAACTGCAACACTGATCAGTTTAGCTTCATCAGTGTACTGTGGTTCCTTTGTTACCTGTCAAGAGCTATGACTTTGCCTTCAACAATCTTGACCCACGTGCTTAGCGCCATGTGAACAAAGTCTTCTTGTGTGTAACACAAACTGTGATAAAAATACACAGATATATGAATTTTAAGCCAGAAACTGATAACAATTGTCATGTTCCACCTTCACAGAAGTAAAAGTTGCACGTTTCAAGTGTTAAGTAACCTGTGATCAGGCCCAATTTTACCAGCTTCCATACCATGATTCTCTCTTACGTGGTTGCGCCAAAAAGCGAAACGAAAATAGAGCCTGATCTCAGGTTAAATGTTAAGCACCTTAACGTTGTCCTAGTACAATGGACAACCCATGACGTCACATTCACAAACCAACGGTATATACCTTGACGGCAGGAATTTGGAGCGAAATTCGTCTGGTGTTAACTGGCCAGGCATTCCATGATTTGAGACTAATGTCAGGTTGTTAAAGCGAAGATGTGGACTGTCAACAAAATAAATAAAATAAAATAAATAAACAAACACAGATCGCTTCTTATCACTGGCTCGAAACTATTTTAAACTTATGTATTTATGTATAAAGTAAATACATAAATAAGCAAAAACCGTTTCATAAAACTGGCTTGTAACTATTTTGAACTTATGCATTGATGTATTACGGATTTCCGGATAAAGATCCAAATAAGCCGAACGCCAACTTTCTTAGCCCCCATGGTACCTTTTTTGTTTTTCCAATGGCGATTTTTAACTCGTAACCAAGACATTTATTGGTACATGTATTTAAGAACCAGCTGAAGTGCTGTTACAATAAACTTGGTTCGCGAAATCAGAGCGTTATCGTTTGAGGTTCCTCCGAACGTAATTCCAAAAACTACTCAGACTACAACACTTTTGGTACTGTGAGAGGGAGGGACAGGAGAGGGTTTACAAGGGACACCTCTCCTGTCCATTTGCTCTGCTATCGCCTCTTACCAAAACACCAGCGTTTCAAGAAAAGATATTCCAACATCCGATGCTCCAACTACCACAATACGGGCATTGATAGTAACCTGAAGAAAAAAACAAAATGAAGGTCTGCATTAACTTGTGTTCTTCTTAAATCACTAACTAACTCTTTTTTCTTGCAGGAAGGTAGAAAAATTCCGAGCAAAATATTGAAAACCACATCGTACAATACTAAAAAAACGTGATAACATACGAAAACACTAAATGTTTTAATTGAGCAATCATACCAGAAGTTTGAATGCAGGAGTGGATCAGTTTTCTTTTACGGGCCTCCAGCTTTAACAACGTGGAGCTATGTTTCTCACCAAGATGTTCTCAGATCTGAAATTCTCGATTTATAAATAGATCACGATACCTCATGATTTTGTAATATACGTTTCAATATGTCTCACATGTATTACAGATTAAGAAGTATGGTAATCTTTTTTTAGAAGAGAAAAAACTGACAGAAAAATCCGTGACGAAGGTTTGCTTGAATTCCCCAAGATCGAGAACTATCAATTATTCAATTAACTATATCAAACACCAGAAGTCTGTTAGATATGCCCTTTCTAATACACTTTTCAGTTTTTAGATATCACACGAAACACTCCTGCTGTTTGACATATTACTTGGTGTGGAGACCGCAAGCAATGATTTTTTCGTGAAACACCATCCGTTGCATACCGCAGAATATGCAATGGTTTCTAGCTTTCTTATTGGCCATATTCTCTATGAAATGGGATAAATTCTCACCTTTGGTTCCAAGGTCAGTTTTCTGTTCAAATGAGTCAGAGAATACGGTTCCTGTATAGACATAATAAAATGATATGGTTACAGATCATCTGTTACGGCTGTAAGCAACAAATGTAAAACACATGAAAGACAAGCAGCAGAATTTAACACGAAGTTACCTTTACTGCTACAATGCGTTCTGACGGAGCGTTGCCTCCAAGTTGATCCAATGGATAAATTATTTGGCGACGTGCTCTGTTGTAAAGAACATCAAGATCATTAGTCACGAATTTTACATGCTGATAGAGAGATTTAGAATCACGTTTACAGCAAACGGCAAACGTCAGTTTGGAGTGGACAACTTCTCAAATTGGGGACTGAGCAAATAAAAGCTCTCGCAGAAAGATCCTATTGAATGACCCTGACATGACAAAACACATTTTCGTTTAAACATAATGAACACTAAACGACAAGTTAAGGGGAAACTTTGTAACGTGGTAGAAATTAACGTTTATAAAGGGTTCCGTAAATCGTTTGTCTCAAGATTGTCACTTAGATTTTGATCGTAACGCTTCGACCGCATACTGCAGGTCTTTATGAGGCGATAGTGGCGATTTACTGAGTAGGACTATTTGCATCACTCTGGTTGTTTGTGGCGTTTATCGTTTGCCGTAAACGTAATTCTATTAAAATCTCTCAAACACCTCATAAAAAAGGCCACTCAGGCAGAAAAGAAAAACTACAAACAGGCTTTATCGACTCACGTTATAGGAACGAGATCATTCAAGGCGGTGACTGTTGTGTGGGGCTTGGATTCCTGAAAGAGATAAAAAAAATCTGCTTTAAAGGTGATACCTTTAGACATCCCAGTGGGAGCAATCATCGCAGTATGCTTTTTAAGTAAAGGTTTACGATCAGTGTACCAGGCTAAATGAGAATAAAAGAAAATATTTCAAAATATAATTATACTTAAAATAACTAACGTGCCCTACTAAATTGGTAATAATGGCATGGCTGTGATGTGATGTTTTCACCCTTTCAATTACAGTAGTCTAGTTACAGCAGTTAGCCTGCACAAACAGGCTGGGAGGGGACGGAAGGGACAGAAACAACAGAACTGAAGGAAAAAGGGAAAGGGGCCTTTATTCTGAGGCGCGTGTTTTTACTATTGTCATACAGCCACAGTTTGGTTGAAAGCCTGGCTGGCTATCATTACAGACCTTGCAGTCAAATACAATTGTCCGCGTTGACGCTTTATAAACATAACTTAAAGGAGTGGATACACTTACTACTTGAGTTGAGTATTGAGGATAAACTGGGTAGTACAGACACGATTTGTGTGCCAACCGCAATACTTCCTGTTAAGGAGATATATTGAAAAATAGTTGGCTCTAGCCTAACGCAAACTACTTGAACTACACGAAAACTCACTACGATACATTGAGAACTTTAACCAGGAGTCTGTTAGCGATCTTTAACATATAATCCACATCTCCAAACACAATTATCTTAACTTAATTACCTAGAAATCTAAAGACATCGGGTGGTGATTTAGTGGTAAAAACTTCAAAAAGAAAAGAAGCCAAGCAAAACAAAAATTCCAATAAACCGGCATTTACGGCAAGAAAACACAAGCAAGCAAGTAACGATTAGTTTTGCCTTTGTGCTTTTTTGTGTTTTTGGGTAGTCCAGAAAGCGGCCGGAGGATTTTATAGCTAGCCAAAGATATTATAGTGGGATATATAACACGCGCTAATCTTTCGCGTGTTTCGGGTTAACAAACATGAAACGGATAGTGGAGCTTGAGACACGTGCGACTAAGGAAGGCGCGTGTCTCGCTTGATTCGAACTCTCCTTCACTAGCCTGAAAAAAGCGAAAATATAACGCCTGTTCTGCAGGCTAAGCTTATAAATGCAACGGTGCTAAGTTGATAGCCCTTCTGTCACGGAAAGCAGATCGAAAAGCGAATCAATGAACTGTTGGTTTATAGAGGTGTGACGATTCATATTCCTTGCGATTCGATTCGATTTCAATTATTGCCTTTCGATTATTACGTAAATGTTCCGTAATTCTTATAACATGACGCGTAATGTTAACAACATCCAACCCTAAACCCTCAATTTGAGAATAGTAACAGGGACAAGAGGATTAACAGCCGCTTGGTTCGTCGCCATGTTTGAGAATCCGACAAAGAGGGTGTCGCACATGGTTTGCCTTATTTGGAAATTCTCAAGGGGTGGTTGAAGGATAGCATTTTCACCAGGCAACACAAAATGGCGGACGAACCGCTATCGTCTTTAATTTGCTCGTCAATCAAAAACGCACATTTTAAAGAGTTCCGGATTCTGATTTTACAATATAATAACTCACTGAGGGCACCCTGGAAAAGGTCTGCAAAAATCGAACCAAAATCGAAATGTGGAAGCAAAGAATCGTGAATCGAACCAAACGGTCATAATAGCAATTAATCGAGAATTCCATTAATCGTTACGCCACTATTGGTTTATACGTTAGGCCATACAGTATCACAGTGCTGTACGAATATTAGATTTTTCTCACCTTTAAGAAGTGTTTAGAATATTGCTGAAATACAGGATTGAGGGCAAAATGATACAGATGCGAATGCTCGTCTATTCTGTGGTGGTTGAAGTAGATGAAATCTTCAATGTTGTAATGAGAACGTATAAATTCAATATCCTGGAAAGAAGGAAAACAAGACCAGTTTATAGTCTATGCACCACGTAAATAAAAGACAAAACCTCCTCTCAGCTCAGGGGTGCCCCTCCCTTTTTCTAAAGGAAAAGCCTCGGGTTGAGGTCAAGGTTGCAAAAACAAACCAGTACTGTAAGGTAGGAGTCTGGTGGTCTTTGATGATATAAGATGAAACACAATGGAGCAGAATTTCGATACATAAGCGGGACGGAATTTAAGAAAATGAAACTTTTTTTACCGTTGCAAGCATTAGTATTTTATTAATAATCAAAGCCATTCACTCATACGATCAAGGCATGAATAAAAACAACCACGAAGTTTTTCATTCACACTTTCGGCCAATTGTAACCTTGCACCTCTTAAAGAGCTGGGACAGAGCTCGAAAATAGTCCCTTCCGGTCGTCCGGGGCTAGGTGACTTCCCCTCACGGCAAGTAACTTTTCATGCTCTCTTGAAGATTAATTGCCTTGCCAAGGGCTCAGGCAACTTATCTTCCAGCTAACTCATCATCTTGGACAAGGCAAGCAACTGCCCCAGCTGAGCGGAATGCTGGGCTCGTGGACAACCTGGAATTCAATTTCTTCTTTAAGCTCTGTGGGCAGTTAGTGGTTGCAATTTTCATGCATGACGAAATTGCAAACCTCCTCTCTTCTAAGCAGGGCAACGCCCACAACTTGATCCATACATTGGGCAACAAAACATTGAACCTCTGTTCCATCCTAAAGAAAAAACAAGCAATTAAAGATAAAAACAGGACACATAGGGCCTTCAGCAAAAGTTTAATATATAAAACTACAGTGACTAGAAAGAGGGTAGCTAAAATTGATTACTGTGGTTGTCACTTAATTTGCTATTTAGTAGTTGCGAGTCAAAGAAACATCATCCACAGGACTCACTCGTCCTTTTGAGAGGGATGGCGGCTAGCGACAGTAGGTCGATTGCAGTCTTCTTTGTTTTAGGAGGTTCGTTTCTCTGTTGTAACTGGATAGTCAAGCTTCAATGATTCTAAGCGCACAAGTATAGCCTGCTAGCAAGCTCCCCATTACGAGTGGCGAACGAAGCGATCGGTGAAAGTAATGCGTAAGCGAGCGGAAGACGCGAGGAGCAAAGGAAGAAGGGCTTTCCTTTCTTTTCCCGCCCCTCGCTGGCGCATCCCCTTTCGCGTGACTCTCGCGCGAGCCTTCTCACGATATCCACCAATGGAGACAATGTTCACAGACTAGCCGGTTACCATAGATTTCATTACTCTATATATGTGGTAACTTCGTAACCGTACTGGTGGTTGAATTTGTTCGTTATTAGCACAATCTGTTTTATTAATAAAGAAGTCACTAAAAACATTTTTTAAGCTAAGGTGACGTCCACTTTTGGTAACAAGCTGAACGATAGGATTCACCATGTTTTTCCCAGGCTAAGACATACAAGATACATACTGGGTCTCTACGGTCTGAATTATATTGCTGCACATCTCTGAAAAACAAGAGACAAGATACATTTGTACAATTGGACAAGCATTTAACACAGAGAACAAATGTAAACTAGTTATAGCCATGGCTAATTGCCAACGAGCAAATATTTTTTACCTATACGCGCGCGATGTTCAATTTATTTAGAAATGACATGAATTACCGTGATTTACGAAAAAGAGTTTGAACTCAGTTCGATTGCGCAAGCGAAAATTACCTTGAAAATAGTGAACTAAACTGTTCAACTGCATAAAGAATTTGAAATCCCGACTTTACATAGCATATTTTTCGAGATACTGAAGTTTCGTATTTTTGTCCGAAGCTGCGCACAGGTCATTTGCGTAAAATTTAGTGGTCTTATAAGCGTACTTATAATCCTCGAAAAATCATATTACAGTCCGCAAATATTCAACGTACAGATGTATATTTGGTCTCTTTTTAAAGCTTGGGAAGTCTACTTATCAGGGAAAAAAAGATTTATGGTGCGCCAATGAAGCCTTCCGAATTATTTTGCTTCAGACACAATAAATTTTGCGACGTTATTATTTTTTCTTAGCGGCAGACAATATAAAATAACAGCGGGCAAATGCAGTGCGACAGCTATACGCGTATGATGCAAATTCAATCAACCCGACGATTGGTTGAAGACTGGATGAGCACGGGACTCATAAACACGCACACGGTTCGTGGATTCTCTGTTCTGTATCACGTGTTTGCTCGAAAACAATGCATTCTCTGTTCTGTATTACGTCATAAAAGTTACCTTACACTTTACTTTACTTTGCCACTAATAAACAGGTAGATGATTTAGGGAGCTTACATGGGCTTTGAAAGTATCTAAAGAGCAGTGTTTGCTAAAGACAGAAGCAGGCAAATTGTTCCAAGTGTTCTTGAAAAAAAAAAGGATAGATACTCAGAGGACAGGCTAGTTGAAGCGGGATGAAACTTAGTGAGTGCGAGCGACGTGTCCTGCGCATGACAGGGCGCAGTAGCCCGTGAGAGTTAACAGAGAGGAGCCCCGGGTGATCTTAAATAGGGCCGTGAGCCGACTGTCAATCCGACGTTATTCAAGGGTACGCCATCCCAGGTCTTCAAGCATGTTCTTGAAAAAAAAAAGGATAGATACTCAGAGGACAGGCTAGTTGAAGCGGGATGAAACTTAGTGAGTGCGAGCGACGTGTCCTGCGCATGACAGGGCGCAGTAGCCCGTGAGAGTTAACAGAGAGGAGCCCCCGGGTGATCTTAAATAGGGCCGTGAGCCGACTGTCAATCCGACGTTATTCAAGGGTACGCCATCCCAGGTCTTCAAGCATGTTCTTGAAAAAAAAAAGGATAGATACTCAGAGGACAGGCTAGTTGAAGCGGGATGAAACTTAGTGAGTGCGAGCGACGTGTCCTGCGCATGACAGGGCGCAGTAGCCCGTGAGAGTTAACAGAGAGGAGCCCCCGGGTGATCTTAAATAGGGCCGTGAGCCGACTGTCAATCCGACGTTATTCAAGGGTACGCCATCCCAGGTCTTCAAGCATGTTGGTGACGCTAGATGTGTTGTTGTATCGGCGCAGGCTCCATCGAGCCGCGCGCTGCTGTATCCTTTCGATCATATATGAACCGTTATTCTCAACGCCAGGACGGGGGTTCCAAACACTTGAGCAATGCTCATCCTGGAGGCGGACTAAGCCTTTATAAGCTTTGGCTTTTAAAGTTGACGAATTTACCCGTTCACCGCCTCATGTCACATCGATTCGAGATTCAATCCGCCTTGGAACTTTTGCGCACAGCTTTATCAGGTTGCCGCCTCGCGAGGCTGCTCGTTGGCAATTATCCGTTGCATACAATTGTGTCATCATCATTATCCTCCTCCTCCTCATCATCATCATCAACAACACATGCCCCGTCCCTGACACATAGGACGACCTGATTCTTACAGGTATTTCTGCAACAACCCACATGGTTTTAAGAGAGTGAGTGGTTACCACCCAGCTCGACCCAAACTCTTGAGGGAACAGGCACTTTTCTGCATAGTTAAACCCGCCATGGACCGGAGTACACGTGTGTGGATGGCTCATAATTTTAGGTTAGTGAGATACCTAAGCCTCACCACCAAGACAAGGTGCCAACCCGAGAGAGACGAAAGCAGTTTCCTACTTACCTCATTATTACATCTGCACCATTCAGCTGAGATACAACTGACCGAATTCCTTCTGTGTCAGCTGAAGTACATGGCCGGACATGAAATGATCTGCAAAATATGTTTAGAAACTTTTGTTTTTCAATATGACGGATAATTTAAGGATTTTGAAAGAGCAAAATTTTAACCTATTTGATTTTCCCGATTTAAAAGGCTGACAAACCAAGAACACTTATTTTCGTTTCTACTCTTCACGTGGAAAGGCGAAAATTATTGGTTGACGTCTGTTGACATTAGTTCATGTGCTATTGCTTGTTTATGCCCGTAGGTGGGTCATGCATGAATAGCTATCACATCTTAATTTTTCCGGCCCTTTCACACTATCACAATAGAGCTCCGTTTTCAAAAGTCTAAGCGTTCGAGATGGTTTTCAAAAACCTTTCTTTTTGATCGTTTAAATATGTACGCAAGGTCAAAGCTTGAAATATGCCCTTGTTTTCAAAAGAGAATACGTCTACCAGTGTGAAAAGGGTCTAAAAAAGTAGCACACAAGTAAGCTCCCTTGATTTTTAAAACTCAAGTCAAAGAGATTATATACTGAATGGATAAAATATACTTGTTTACCACCAAAAGCACGATCGGAAAAACAACACTGCATAAAAATGTGTTTTAATAGGGAAAGGAAGGTACGAAATGGGAAAAATGAAAGATATGCAGTAATGTTTTACATGTATGGTAGTTGCCGTGGTGTTTATAAGAGGAAAAAGCAAAAAGAAAACTTTACTCAATGACTCCCCATCTGTGAAAGATATAAAGTTCCTGGGACAAAGTACTGTATTTTCTTGGAGTTACTCTCTAAAACAAAATGAAATAACTGCCTGTCAGATTGAGTAATTTAAAAAAGGTTTTGATCAACTTAAACTAAAAAAATAGGAATATTCAAACAACACTTAAGAACAAGTTTGACTCCTTTTATCAACTCTAACGCAACGGCATTTGTACTAAGGTGTCGTGATCAAACGCTGTTCTTAGCTCCACTAACTGTACGTAAATCCTCAAGGGCCGGTTATTTAAGCGGAGTTAAGCCATTGTTTAACAAAACCGCGTTTTAGGACATTTTTTATTTTGCCTAACGTATTGATCTAAGCACCGTTTATCCTGAATAGTTTCTTAAAAGCAGATAGCGTACCCCTATCTTCTTAAAATAACCCACTTACATGTAGAAAGAGACATGGAGGTTCACTGATTTCTTACACTGCGGCCAAAGATAGTCTTTGTACACAACACAAAGTGTTTTCACTCACTTAACTGATCAATTATTTGAGACCTATAATCATTCCAAATAAACAAAAACAACTTACTACAAAAGACTGTAGAAGAGGGAATTCTGGTACTAGATGAGGCATTGTCAGAATGCAGTAATCTTTGTCCTAAGAAAAGTAATCTTGTGTCAGTCAGTTATTTTCCTTAACTACATGTACGATCTATCAACTCTACAAAAATAAACTTACCCGTGCACTTATATCTTTCAGCTTGTTGCACAGTAAATGCTCCGCCATAACCTTTTCATTTTTAGCCTACATTGCGAGCATTTTCGGGGGCGTGAGACTCGTATAAATCTAACAAAATTCAACCAAAATGGAGATGAAAGAACGCCACGTTTATGGCACTACCTGCTTTGTCCAGTCTTCCTCTGATTTTTTTTATGAAATCCAAAATGATAGACATCACCTGGAGATACCGTGCACTCGCTTTCCCCCCCCCCCAAAAAAGATGTGCTTTTTCATCAAACTAAGATATCTTTATTTAATTCTTCTTGTCTTTTACTTACAGGAAACAAATCAAACACAGCTGGAAGAAAGTCTGTAGACCTGAAAAAAAAAACAAAAACAAACAAAACACAAAACAAATACACTCAACTTAATTCAGGATGTTTGACTTTGTCCTTGTCAAAAAGCCCTTACACGTAATGTGATTACGCAACAGATAAGGTGTTCACGCTTTACTTCAGTTGGTGAGGGCACAAACTTTTCGTTCCACCATACATACGTCTATGAAATCGCGACTAAGTGGAGCTTTATCTTCGTTATTTTCTAAAAAACACTTACAAAGAGTGCGTTCCTTTCGGTGAATCCAGAAAGAGATTTTAGATCTTAAAACGCATTTCGCCTTCTTTTCGGCAAATCCAAATCCGTATTTTTGATTCGGTGAATCCTCTATGAAAAAGCATTCATTGGATTTGAAATCTGAGGAATCCAAGTCCAGATTAACGGATTAGGATCTACGCTGTTCCATTCATAGTGGATCCGAAATTAGTCAGATGATGCCAGCGCTATTTCCAGATGAATTATACCCGTTGAGTTTCCTCGTTGATTCTATTTCCCGTTAAACATCTGAAAACACTGGGAGATTGTTCCTGGTACAGTGCCATGTACTAACCATTTGTCGCTAAAGATTTGCTTAAAACACAAATAAGTAAAAGGGACAAATGAACTGCTATCTTTCTACAAACTCGCTTATAGACGCGATAGAGACTTGATGGTGTTACATAAAAAATCCCAGCTACGAAACTGAAACGACAACGGCTTTAGATAATTTCAACTTGAACGCGCTTCTTTCTTGATCTGCTTATGTTCCATCGTCGCTTTTCGAATTGCCGACCACAAAATTCTTTCTTTCTTTCTTTATCAACTTCGCCACAGTTGAAAACACGTCATTTCTTGAAAGGCTGTCATACATATTTCACGCGTTTGCGAAAGGTTACCAAGGTTACAAATCAAATTTTGGATTTCACGTTCCTTTCGACCGGGAAATCCGGCAAATCTAGGACCGAAAATCCGTTTTTGGATTCGCCGAAAGGAATACACCCATACTTGGCAACTTTACTGATTTTAAGACATTCTTTCCATACGCGTTGACGGATTTTGCTAACCAGTCCCAGTCAAAAGTTAAAAACATCGTGGACGGGTCTATTTGATGGAATACCTCCCTGAGGTACTCCCTGACACTAGTTTTAATTCATTCCCTACATGATAATTACCTTAAATACAATAAATCATACCATATGTCTTTGCTTTTGTAAATATGCAAAACATGGGTACCGAAAGGGCAAATTTTGAAAGAAACTCCCCTCCTCCTAAAGCAATATTACACAATGTGAAGCCCTGTAAAGCAATCCAATAACCTGAAGACATCCAATGTAATCATGTCACCAACCTCATTTCGTATTTTTCATCAATACAGAACAACTGGATACAAAATGCACTTGCTTCACCAGAGCTTGATTCCTTTGCCTGTTGTAGATCAGTAAAAAAAATGAATTTAAAATACAATATGTGGGAATCAAATCAACCATTAAGTACACAGGTAAACCTTCATTTTAAAACTTTACCTTAACATCTTCAGCTACTCTGTCCTCAATTACTGAGTCTGTTGGTCTGCTGAAAAAAGTTGGATGTAATTCAAATTCAAAAATTATTTAAAAGAAGTTGGTAAACTTAAACATGTATAATTAAATAGCAAAATACTGTAAATAGGATCATGACCTATGGCTTATTTTTTAAAATTTTAAAAGAAAATGAAATTCAGTTAGACTCAGAAGAAAATGTAATACATGTACTACAGTCAGTTAATGGCTATTAGCTATGAACAGTGAGGCTAAAGCCTCCATTCAGACCAAAGCTTAAACATGCTCAAAAGCTCTTTTAAATTTGTTTTCTTCATAGAAGCTGCATGACGACTGTACTTTTAGTGACTGCAAATTTGGTGCAAATACGTAACACGTTAAAGTTCATCATTCATCAAGTTTTTCCTTTCTTGTGTAAATAAAGTCTAATGTTAATAAACCTCACAGCAATTAATTTTTTTGAATAAGGAAGTATACATGTAGTCAATAGAATTTTGGAACAACATGACTATAGCTGTATAATTGGCTTTATTATACATCGTACTCACTATCTGTCTTCCCATTGGCTAAGAGCCTACAGCTAATTTTAGAAATCAGCGCGATGTACAGATTAGTTAGTTATCTGCTAACAGATAACTGAATAATCTGGTGGTTGCACACGCAATGCATGATTTCCAGCGAAGTCTAATGCTAGACTGAACCAATCATTTTAAGACAGGCTTTGTTCAATTATTTTGTGGAAACTATTTCAGAACCGGACTGGCCTGGCTTGATAGTTTGGATAAATGATTAAAACGTCTGGCCAATCAACTCTAACTAATGTATTTCACGTTGTTCTTCCAACAAAAAAAATGTCTCCTTAGTTTTTTATCTCTCGCTCTAGATCTCTGCATGACGTCCTTTATCTCGTTGAGTTTCGCTGGCCTGCCGCCTACTTTCTCTTTTTCTCTGTCTTTCTCCTGCTCTATTTTCCACATTTGTGGACATGACAATTAATCTAATCTAAATACTTTAGACAACACAGATACAGAAAAAATTTCCACTTTCCGTTTTCGTCTTTATTGACTCTTTAGTTGGCTCTACTTTACAACACGGCGGTGGTTGTGCGATTTACCGCCAAAATAACCTCGAGTTGCATTTGGGTTGCCATACCTGTTGATTGAGTTATTTTACATTGGTCTTGTTTTAGATAAAATGTGGTGTGGACGGCGGTCGCTTGGGCGGGTGGTCGGTCGGTCGGTTGATGTACGGTCACGTGATTACCAAATTTTCTCGGATGGGGTAGATTACCTCATTTTCATGGTGCTCCCCTGGCGCACTTCGCGCGCGAGAGCTCCGTTATAATACTTTTTATTCTCAGCAGTTACAAAACACAGACAATCAAAATTTACTGCAGCAGCTTACTTCAGTGTCTGCTCATCTGTTGGTGGTGGTGTTGCTTCTTTCTCTTCTGATGGGTTTGGGCTAGTTGATTTCTCAGGACTTAAAACTAAAGAAAAAAGCAAAGAAAAAAATCCTATTTGTACATACTTAATAACAATAACTTAATAATAATACTTATATAGCGCCGATATCAATATTGCTATTTTCGAAAGTAAAGAATGATCATCGCAGTAAATTTTCCAATTTAAGCAATTGGAAAGAAGAAGCCTGAAAAAAATGAATCAGGGCTTCAACGGGATTCGAACGCATGACCTCCGCGTTGCCGGTGCGTTGCTCTACCAACTGAGCTATGAACCCACACATTGGGAGCGAGGTCAATTTATTGAGTTCATGTCTCCCGTGAGGAGTGAAATCATGTGAAGTATATGGAATAATTCATATTTAATTCAAATATGAATTATTCCATATACTTCACATGATTTCACTCCTCACGGGAGACATGAACTCAATAAATTGACCTCGCTCCCAATGTGTGGCTTCATAGCTCAGTTGGTAGAGCAACGCACCGGCAACGCGAAGGTCATGGGTTCGAATCCCGTTGAAGCCCTGATTTTTTTCAGGCTTCTTCTTTTCAATTGCTTAAATTGGAAAATTTACTGCGATGATCATTCTTCACTTTCATCTACAACCGCAGTTCAAATATGAATTATTCCATATACTTCACATCATTGCTATTTTCATCAGCGCTTAAAAATAAAAATATTTAAAATAAAAATAATAATAAGTGCATAAAGTATACATGCAAAAAGTGCATGAACCAACCAAAAAGAGTAAAACAATTATGTCAACACTAAAACTATAAAAATTACCTAGACTACTTAAATCGTAAAAAAACTGCATAAAATCTACTAAAGGCGAGATTAAAAAGCACATAAAATCACAAAAAAGCTTCCTGAAATAAAAATGTCTTGAGTGTCTTTTTAAAAGATGCTACTGAGCGGCGACTCCTAATTAAATAGGGCAATGAATTCCATAGTTGAGGAGCAGCAGCAGCAAAAGATCGATCTCCCAACGTTGCTAAAGTCTTGAATTTCACAGGATTTAGTAGCAGTCCATCACAATCAGAGCGTAACTTGTATCTACATGCTTCTTTAAGACTAATAAGTTCCTGGAGATAAAAAGGCACTAAGCCATTGATAGCCTTATTCGTTAACAATAATATCTTAAAGTCAATTCGGAATTTAACTGGCAGCCAGTGCAGATTATACGGCAACGGTCTTACATCGCAGTATTTAGATTCCAGGAAAATTAACCTAGCGGCAGCATTTTGGACCCTCTGTAGCTTATTAAGCTGGTAAGCTGGCAGGCCATAGAGCAAGCTTTTACAATAGTCGACACGACTTGAGACAAATGCGTGAATGAGCGTCTCAGTGGACCGCCTAGAAAGATATTTCCTAATTCTTCTTATATTATACAGGTAATAAAAAGCATTGGAACAAGTATTATTTACATGAGAATTCATTGAGAGAGTCGAGTCTAACCATGTCCCCAAGTTCTTAACTACCCCTTTTGGTCTAATTGCACAGTCTCCAATTAAAATATGATCAATATTAACTTTGGCTAGTTGTTTCTTGGTACCAATCATTAGGAATTCCGTTTTATCGTCATTGAGAAGTAGTTTATCATTGGTTATCCAATTACGTATATCATCAACACAGTGCTGTATAGCAGTGACAGCCTCAAATTGCCCGGTGCTTATGTTTGAACTGAAAGACACATACAACTGCGTGTCGTCAGCGTAGCAGTGAACCGTGGGAAGGTGCATCTTGATGACATCGAACAATTTGCTTGCATAAATTGTGAAAAGCAATGGCCCGAGGCAAGAGCCCTGTGGTACCCCGAAATCCAAATTCAAACTCCGAGATAGATTTCCTTGGACCATAACACGTTGAGATCTTCCGTTAAGGTAGGAACGGAACCATTCAAGTGCCGTTAGTATAGACCTACATGACTTTGTATGCTTACATGTAACAGTGTACAATGTAGGACCAATGAAGTACAAATGACTTGTAAGGGTCTGGTTGATTAACAGTGTGGAGTGCAGCACTATGGAATACACAGATGATACCTTAACAGCTGTAAAACTAAATAGGAAGGTGTGAACTGGACAGAATGCACACATAAGGTCAGGGACACCCAGCATAAAATAACTGTTTGTGAAAAGCTTGTGAAAAGCTAAAACTTTCTGGATAACTGTTCCATTCGTCTAAAATACTCGGACATTTTCTAACAGCTTAACTATGATTTTCGGAGGTTGTGTTAGTCACATTTTCATACAAAGATATTGCAATTATTGTTAAAAAAAGTCTCCTAAAACTTTCAGTGCAAAGATAAAACGTCCCCCTAAAATTTTCGAATGAACGCAGGGCTACTTCATGTCCTTGTACTTTTGACCTGACCCATAAAGGTAGCTAACAATTTCACGAAAAAGCCACCTAAAACCTTTTGTGTCAACCAAAGTTCGCCAAAGACATCCGAACAGCCTTGGGCAACTCGGCTTAACTATACTTGCATGACTGCGCGGTCCTTACTTACAGTAACCACTTGAAACTCTGTACACTGTAACCTGAGGTACACGTATAACTAAACAATTCGATGAAAAAAGGTGAAATATTATTGTCGGCAAGTTTAAGTTACTGGGTAACTTTAATTTTTTATTTAGTCTTGTGACAAGTGAATATGTCTAATGTTTTTCATGTACCTCTGGGTGGCGTTTGGCCTTGGAACTTTTGCAAACCATTAAACGGTTTCAAGTCAAAACAGTTACTAAGCAACTCTACATCCACAGTTGAACAAACACTCATAAATCCAACTGCTGTGCCTTTCACCTGTAAAAGATTAAAGAAAGCAATTTAAAATTGTTTAGGATTATACAGGTGGCTGTTGAGTTTGAATTACTTACACTATGCATTTACACTCTGATTTAACCAAACCACTCTTAACCACCTATTGTGGATAATCATAAACAAGAAAAAGTAAATAATATAGTAAATATTGCCAACTTACAGTCTATGTAGTGCAGTTTCTACTTTATACTACATCTTAATATGTGTACATGTACAGTGTGCTGGGCACTGCTCTTAATGGATGGGTACTAATATAACAGTATAGATAGGGGAGCTTCTACATGTAATTCACAGGAGATGTTTGACAGCACTACATGTATAATGTACATGACTGTACAAGCTGCATGTAAAGCAGGTCCTCCAGAATATACATGTACACAGCAGAAATACTACATGTGTATTAATTGATTTTCCCACTGGACATTAATTGTGTTGATAATCAGTATTTTTAAAACTGTGCAGTCCCAGTAAGGAAGTCTTCATTTCAGTCCATGTAAGGCACCCCCTAATACAGAGTACATTTTACACAGAGCAGCATGTGTCAGTACAAAAAAGGCAGCTTCCTAATGACATCCATAAGACACCATAGCAAAAACTGTATGTACAGTAATCGTACGGTAGCTGCTACTTTTAATAATTATGTAGTAACACAGTCTAAGTAGGGAAACTTGTAATCAGTGTCTATTAATTAAATGTCTGTTAGCAGAAGGTACACCAAGATCAAGAAACGACTGTGCACACTACATGTAGATGTATTTTAAGAAAGCACCATGGGGCTGTGTATAAACGTGGGACGGGGACAAGGGGACAGGGACATGGGGACGCGTGTGTGGGGACTTGGGACTTGGGGACGCGAGACTAGGGACTTGGGGACATCAAGTATGGGACGCAGGGACGCGGGGACGTCAAAAACAGGGACGCAGGGGACGTGGGATGTGAATGGATATCGCAAAAGTCGGAGGTAAATGCGATATCTCTTTCTTCGTGAAAATGTGTTATTTATGGTCAACATTAGATTCCATCTTCCAAGACCACCTTGGACACCTTATGATGTTACAGAAAATATTTCTTTATAATAGGAGTAAGCGCACTGACTATTGTGATTATGGTTAGGGTTGATTTCCACTGTCGCGTAATTTGTCCATGCTTACGTGCGTAAAATTTACGTTCGCAAATAAAATAGAAGCAATGTATGAAAGGTCGCACGTAAGCGTGAAGTAGAATCTCGCTCAACTTCACGTTTAATCTGAACAATTTACATCTTGCCTCTATCTTATTTACGTGATTAAAATTTACTTGCGTTAACGTGCATAGCCAAAAACGCGTCAGTGGAAATCGACCTTAAGTACTGTTAGCAAGCATTTACTGTTAGGTTTGCCACCAAAAATATGTAAAACAAAATAAATATTGCTACAATAGTTGAATCCCCCGTGGTTTAGTGGTACAGGCAATGGATTTCGGAGCTGGCACTTCAGGGTTCGAAGCTCGTTTATGCCACTTAATTTTTTATTTATTTTGAATCGAATGCTGTTATTCTACATAAATTTTGGTGACCGCAACCCACCCTACCCTGCTTTGGGCTCCAATATTCCATCAGCAAGAAGACCAGGACAACAGTTTAACTTTCTTCAATGCAGGGGATCTTCGCCGAGTCTTCGCTTCGTAAACCGGCATGGAGGAACCCTAAGGAGGGCAGGGTGGGTTGCCTTCACCAAAACATATTCACGAGGAAAGTGACTGATATCGCATTTACCTCCGACTTTTTCAATAATCATTATCGTCCCCGCGTCGCCTGCGTCCCTGTGTTTGAAGTCCCGCGTCCCCGTCCCACACATCCCCGTGTCCCATACTTGATGTCCCCAAGTCCCCACACACGTGTCCCCATGTCCCCGTTCCCTTGTCCCCCCCCACTTTTATACACAGCCGCACCGTGGTGACCTAGCTGTGAGGGTCTGGAAGGGTGTTTTTGGGATCCAGGATTTGACCAAAATTCGGTGCAGGATTTGGGAAAATGCAAGATACTGTATCTTAATGAGAAATGGGATTTTTCAGCTACTCAGGAAGCTGGATTCACCAAAATTTAAGTGACACGTAATTTTTAAGGCCATTATTAGAAAAATAATAAGAACTGGTGGATTAGTTGCATTGTTGCTTGAAATCAGGCAACAAATCAATTATTTCTTTGTCTCGTTCCAGTTAATTATAAACCAAGATTTTTACTGTACTGCTTGCTTGATTTCACTTAGTTTTGAGCCAAAATGACTACTGAGAAAATCAAGTTTTTCACAAATAGACAACTAAGTTGAGTCAGTTACATGTATTTTAGGGAACATCATCCCATATAAACTTCCCTTTTCTATCTCTAACTTACATCTGCAACAACACATTTATTTTTCTCATCTTGAGCTTCTATGAGTTCTGCTAAGAAGAAGTCACCTGAAAGATAAAGTGTTACCTGTTAGAAAAAGATAAAAACAACACACTCAGGCCAGATACATGTACATGCACAGTCTATTGCCTTCATTATCCACAAAATAAATTATTTTGTGATTTGTTTAGTATCTCTTTTCAACAGCACAATAAAATTAAAAATTGCATATCATTCTGTGCTGCACTACAGTAAGTCAAAATAAATCATTGAAATATTTAACTTATTGGTTTCTCTGAAACAAGAAAAGAAATATTCATTTGCTTCTAAAGGATGGTCCCCCTTTATCCACATTTAAGGTTTGTTTGGTTTCACAGATAAACAATGATATGTAATTTTTAATTTTTAAGTTCCAGTCTATCAAATATTTGTCCTTACCATACACTGTAGCAAATAATCTAAGCTTACACCCAAATCTTTTGAAATGTATTTGCCTCACCCTAGCACTTTAACACCATTGTGGTCAAATTATCGGGAGTGGTCTAGTGTTCTGTTTCTTTTATGACAGAGATTATAATACAATATTAAAATTACAATTGTGTAAGCATACCATAAGTAGAAGTAAGCACATCACTTTGTCGATTAAAAATTGGTGTAAGATCATCATGATCCTCAACCCTGTTGGTGAAGAAAAAAAGTTTCATCGAGTACTTCCTTGCCCTTAATTATTTGCACACGTACGCTAAAATGAAATACCTTTCACCTCTGACAGATACTAAGCCTCTCTGTATACATATTCATAAAACTGTAATGATAGTTGTATAGTTGAGTACAGTCACTCTATGATCTTATATTTTGTTGAATATCCTAAAAATGACCTCTTTTACCACTGAGTATAAAGATATTATTTATCACTTACCGGCCTATGAAAACTTAGCTTTTTTAGTTCCCTGCATAATATTTTTACACAGGATAAGATAATATTAAAGGGTTGACCAAATCTTTACACATTTCCATGGAAATTTAGACCAGTGTTAATGTCTAAATTTATTATAGATTTATGAGAAAAATGCATGATAGGCAAAAAGGTACACAATGTACGTGAATTGCAAGTATTGTGGTTCATAAAACAGTTATAACTTTGTTTGGGTCTCAATAATTTTCCACTCTCTCCTTACCCTGCAATAATATTAGCTGCTTCCCAAAATCAGTTACAAATCTGAATACATAAGGCATTTTACATGTATGGGTTTTAACTTAGTTTGCAGTTGGTAACGATAGGTGTACAGAGATAAATTTATGCAGCATTATTTGCAATGATGACAGTACATACAACAGCTGCATAACAATGTATTTTTTTATAACAATTTACAACCATGTAAATGAAACAATAATATAACAAACACTGTACTGTTATAACATTCTAATAAAGACTTTACCTTGCTGGTCTTATGTGCAATTTGGCACAATGATAATGGCGATAACACACTTGAAGCTCAACATTCAATTTCCCAGTGAAACTTTCCTTGAATGCCATTGGTTTAAACAACTCAGTCAAAGTTGATCCTAACAAAAGGAATTACTAGTCAATAGTTGTATATTTAAATTCATATTCATGTAAGTAAAAAATGTACAGTATGCATTTATTATATTTGCCATGTTGTTGCCTAACGCGATATTGAAACCTTGTCACTTCTCAGAAGTGACAGGGCCTTAAAACCGGGACATAAGGTCAATGAAATGGTAACAAACAACAATGCACGGTTTTTAAACTGTGACAGCAATGTAGACAAGCACAAATACAACAGTTCAACACCAACAGAGACATATTGTCACAATCCTCCTCAATAAACAAAACAACAAGTTTTGTACATGTCCATGTACCCCATTGATCCTACTCAGAGGGATACTGTAAAATTCTGAAAATAAGTAGCCTGCGTAGCTGGCGGTATTTTGTGGGTGCGAGATTAAAGTTTGGGCGGTGGAGCTGTGTTCCAAAAAAAGGGAGTAGGGACGAGGCGGTTGATTAAAGACTGCCTGCCAGAAAACCCTGGTATTTTGAATAGTCCGAACACCTGAGTGTGCGAAGAAACGGATTGGTCGAGGGAGATACATATGTCAATCATGTTAGATGATCCTTCGCATATATTTCCCAATTAAGGGAGCAAATGGCAAACTGGAAAAGACGTAAGTGATTGTGGTTTATTTCCCCTTTAAAAAGAGTGTAATTGATGGCCAAGTTGCCGAAATGGTGTCTTTATACTTCACAGCGCTGGAATTGTCTTTATTTAGCCGTACGAAACAAAGGTCAAAGAAAATTAAAACACTTTACAACTACATCTGAGATCAAATCCTATCAGGAACACCTACATGTACCGAAGAATAAACCACAGGAAATGATTACTCAGTATGCATGTAACAAACCAGCTTCATGATCGACCTTTTAATGTTAAGCCTGGTGTGGCAAAATAAGATTTACTCAGTCAAAGTTTAGAATGATACATGCACTGTGTAGTGCCTAGTAACCTTCGTGCGAGAGCCCAGAAAATAAAAAAACCTCTGTTCAAAGCAAACTCACAAGGTCACATTTCACATTATCACGAGCTTAGGAGTCGTGTTTAGCCTGTCAACGCTTATTTCTAAACTGTCTCGTGCGAAAATAATCAGAAGTTTCAAATAGCACGTTTCTCTTTGATTGGCTGATTTAACTAGGATCAGCTAAGGTGATAAAAGTGGGTGGCATTAAAAAAATCATGGTTCTCTGGCAGGCCGTATTTCTAGCGGCTTCACCGCTCGTGAAGGCTCCACCATCACATCTCACTAGACTATATTACAACAGCTCCGACGCCAAATCTCACTCAACTACTAAACAATACCGCCAGCTACGCAGGCTAGAAAATAAGCCCCTCCAAATACAAGCCCCCAAAACTAGTAACGCAAAAAAACCTCCACCAAATTGCCCCTCCAACTATATAAGCCCTGTGGGGGCTTGTACTTGGAAATTGCCCTCAAATACAAAGTAAAACAAAACAAAAAAGGGTAAATTTCCTTCCAACTATATGGCTAGCCCAATTGATTTTAAGATGAAAATTTCCCCTCAAAAAGGGCCTTGAAAAATATAAGCCCCAGGGCTTATTTTCGGAATTCTAGGGTATGACGACTGTATGTGAATGCAGGACACGTACAACCATTGGCTGGATTTGTTTCTCAGTTGTTGTGGGTTCAAATATCAGACATGCTTAAATAAGCTACATGTACAGCTGCTGCTGTATTTGGTTGCTTCCTCCCAGCTGGGGTTTCGAACCTTGTGTCTGTAAATAAGCTGGCCAGAAAAGCTTAGTGTACTTCTGTGATGAACAAATCTTTTTATGATATATTGTACAATGACCTCACTGACCTGTTTCAACACCTCTTGGCACAACAAGGAAGATGTAGTGAAGAAAAGGAACAGCATTGAATACAGTCCTTGCAAAAACATACGAGAAACAACTATGAGTTGTAAGTTGTTTGTAGTCAACTAGCAATATGTCAGTACCACATGTACAATGTACCACAAATCTAATCTACTCACATTCATCACTCTCCATGGAATTTGGATGGGCAAATGTGTCATGGTCAACACCGTACAATTTTTGCAATATCTATTACTTTTTCCTCAAAACGTAACTCTTTCTTTGCACAATTTTAGGGCTTACAACCTAAGATCATGAGCTGCACCAAGAGTCGGACACTTTTCAGCACTCACAAGCAGGAATTGAAAATTTATTGGAATTAAACACATTTTTTGTAGTATCAAGAAGCATTTAATGAAACATACCGCTGAATCTCTTATACTAAGTCATTATTTTGTCTTTTATCTTTTTATTAATATCCAATAAATTGCACTGTGACATGTATATCAGCACATTGTAAATTTTCTTTACCTGAACAACAATACAAATAATGAATATTATAAAAATAACACTTGTGTACATTGTATACCTACCTAATAATTTCTGTTGCACAGCCAAATGCAAAGTCTGACTTGGCTACAAAGTAGTTCATGAAGAGGGTGTTCAATGGCTAGGAGAGGAAAGTAGCAAAAAGTTTTTGTTTGGCAACCAATTTCCTAGAGTTATAAACTTGGTGATAATTTATTAATACTATTTATGCAAAAAAGGGAGTGTAATACAGGTCAAAAGAACATGTAAGCTAGAACATGCTAGCCAGATGAGAGTCTTGTCTAAGATACGATGTTACATGTAACTTTGAAGTTCAGTTTGGATTTGTAGCACTCTTGTCAAAATGCTGAACATTGTGTTGTATGAATCATACAATGTACTCAACGGACCAAGTTTGAAACATTGGCAAAGGTTTAATCCAGAACTATTTCTTTTAGGAGAAACAATGTTAAGAGGACAAGAGTGAAAGATTTGCATAAGGTGTGTTTTCACACTCATCCACAAATAATTAATTGATACTAACAGGCAAAATCACTGACAGGCATTAATTATTTTGTTATCATTATACAATCATGTACATGTAACTTTCTAAATTCTCTTTGATATTGTTGATTACTTTTACAGAACTTGTGTAGTGATACCTACATTGCATTTGTCAGAGTCATATTTTGAGTGCAACCAATCTTCCCATTTGCTTTGATCCAGACTTGACAGATTGGGATAATCAAAGAATGCAGCATGCCCCATGACATCATTATTTGCATTAACCAATGTTACAGCCAAATTAGCTTTTTCACTGCACAATAAAAAAACATTTGTGTGATGAAACAAGGAAAGC
Source organism: Porites divaricata (assembly GCA_038088405.1). Classification (NCBI taxonomy): domain Eukaryota; kingdom Metazoa; phylum Cnidaria; class Anthozoa; order Scleractinia; family Poritidae; genus Porites; species Porites divaricata. The sequence goes on from JBBMOI010000011.1 coordinate 11,723,287, forward strand.
CACCTACATGTTTGCAATGTTTGGCACTGACAAACAGAATGTACATAATAAAAACTTTCAACATTCTTCCAGTCATAGCAAGCTTGTCCCCCCCCCCACAAGCTTGGTGTCTGCTCAAAGGACTGTTGTGGTCTTTTTTGGTAGCTTTACCTATCCTCCTCTCCCTGGATTCTTTTGTCAGAGACCCACTGTTTTTTTCTAAATAAATGTATGGCCCAAACTCTTGTGTGTTCTGATTGTCACAATAGTAATGAACTCGTATGACTTCCGAACATGTCAGAAAAGGTGCAGGGGCATCTTAAGAAAAGCCCACTATTTGCTTGTGAAGCAAAGAGAAAATTTTACATTAATCAAAGTTAACTTAGGGCTTTACTCCACACGCCCCTTCAATATTATATTATTATTTACTGGTGACCATGAAAACGCTCAAGTACCACACCGTATACTTTGCTAAAGTTGTATTTAGGCAGCAAATATAATATGTACATGAAGATAGTAAGCTTGAATGTAGCAAATTTGACAGGTGGAGATACCATTATATAACCAACATTTAAAAATCATTGAATGTTCTCATGCTATAAACTTTTTTCTGTAAGCTACATTTTACGTTAGTATACACTGTACATGTATATCCACACTACACCAGTTGTATTCCTACTTACATTATATTCACCACATTTACGCGACCAAAAAGTTTTTCTGTTGTAGCACTAACAAGCTTTAATATTTCAGGTGCATCTAAGGATTCTGTGCGACGAGCTTGAATAACTTCTTGCGTGGATGTCATCTAGCAGAATCGAAAATAAAAAAGATCATCTGAAAAAAGACCTCTTTTCGGAAAGCAAAACCTTGCGAGCAAAGAGAAGCATAGTTAAGTTTTAATAGACCTTAATGTGCTTTCTCTTTGCTAAAACTTATTTTTTCCTAAATCGGTGTGTTTTAATGCATATTTCAGCATTTAAAATACCCTCTCGTGGTAAACCCAAATTTAGACAATCGGCTTCGTGTTATCCTTTGTCCGGACTGGTGACATAAATACGGAGTTTTATGCCTTTCACTGACAAAAATTTGAAACTTTGTGAGCTAAAGAACATAAAAGCAACAACAGAATCGCAGCTGGCAAATATACGAACCCTTCCTGAACAAGATCTAGATATGCTCAAATCTCTGAACTTCCCGCCATATTGAACTGCAGTTTGACAGAAAACAACAAGGCGGGGTTGCCTGGGAAACATGGCAGAGGGAAGACTAAGGAGACTAGTCCCAGGTAGGCGCAATAACCTAGACACGACCCAAGTGCACAGGACGAATAAAGTTTGACTTATAGGCATACAGTACAGACACAAGCATATGAAACTGTTTATTGATATTGTTACGAAACATTGCAACCTGAAATTTCAGAAAGAAAATAGGATTTGCGGTTTGAAAAAGGAAAATTTCGCCGGCCTTCAAGCGCACCGTAAGCGCGGAAAGAGCGCTCGTGCCAGTCCTACTTCGCATGAAGAGCGGAGCACTCGTTTCACCGCCCAACATTTATCCGCCCTGTTTATGTAGTTTTGGCATGAAACCGGATATTTTCTTTATGGACGGGAAATATCGTTTCAAGTTGGTGTTTCGAGTTGTTGTGAACCCTTGTTGAACAATTTCTCGCAGATACTCAAAGAACATTACCTCTGGCACACTGCAGGCCGTAACATATTAGTGCAAATGGAAAAGTAGAGTTGTGAATGTCCCCGCGATACCTCGTTCCTAGGCGTCTCAAGTGTTTAAAAAACGGAAAACGCGACCGCGAGCGATCAAGGAGTATCTCGCAGTGGACCAGAGCGCGGAACCAAAATCACTCGAGTCGCTCTCCAATCCGCCAAAACGCGCCCGGGTTGGGCTCTTGGGAAAAACAACAAAGTTTTCTTTGAAAAATGTCGAAAAATGGTGTTAATAGATTGTAACCGTTTCGGTCTGAAATAGGGTAAGGTTTTGGGCTTTCAGTTTGCGGAACCAGGGAATAGAGTTATGCGTATTTTATTTTCATTCGCCCATTGACAACAGTGGTTTAAGTCTAGAAAGGGGTAGAGAAAATAGCATTCATTTATTTATTTATACACGGAAATCATCAGTTTAAAAAATACATATTAAATAAAAGTAAACTACTAAAATCTGAGTGATTTACACGATTGACATGTGGGAGCCTAAAGAAGATAGTGACTTTTAAGATTATTTTTTAAAACCCCCCAGAGCCTTACATTCCTCTAGATCTTGAGGCACAGACTTCCACAAGGCGGCACCGCTATAGGACAAGCTGCGCTCCAGGTACTCTTTCCTAGGCTTGAGCAATACAATAGAGTTTGACGAGGAAGAAAATGTCTTAACTTCGCTACAACACCAAGGCCTTTACTGATTTTTCCGGATATGTGCTCGATATGGTCACGTTTCTAGGAAAAATCGGCGTTAGTTTTTCTTAGGTATTTATTAACATATTCCTTCTTCTCGAGAGGTTTGTGTTGTTTGTTTCTCGAGAGGTTTTGTTGCAAAGTTTGATTTCTTTATATTAAGTGATAGTTTATTTGCCTTCAGCCAATCACAAAGATTTCCAAATTCAGTGTTAACTTTGTCAAATTTGCGTAAGTTTTTATTAGCATGCAACATGCTAGTGTCATCGGCAAACAAATAAAAGTTGAACACTCTTGTTTTGTGGATTTCATTAATGTATAGGACGAATAAAAGTGGTCTAAGTACTGAACCCTTTGAGAACCCACACAGTGTTAGTTCTTGGTCTCATATAGTGTCATTAAGTGTTGTTTGGACCTATGTTGGTAAAATGCACATTAAATGCTTCAGCAGTTAATGTGCATATGCGTTTCTTCTGAAAATTAGAGGTTTTATGGATTATACATCACGCCCACCCGGTCAGTATACCCAGACTTCTTTTTCAGTAAGGATAGTTAACAAAAAGCATAATAAAAACACATTTTCTGCCTGTGATTATGATTGCTTTCGTGCAAACCTTATATTCAATTGTAAAATTTGCTTCATAAAAGGCACGAACACCATTGAAATCAAACCCATGTTTGGTTTTTCCTTTGTAATTTAAAACTTCCACGACAAGAAAAAAGTTTGTAAATTTAGCAAGAACCCTACGTGGAGAAAACGGAACAAAAATGAACTCAAGAATTTTTAGTGATGCATACCTATGGGTAAGAATTCTTTTCCAAGGGTTAGGCTACTTATGTGATAGAAGTAATTGATTTATAATTTTCTCTTTTTGTTTTAAAATCAGTTAAGTATAAATTTCCGGATTTTCATAGGTTGAAGCTTATTCGTTTTATTCTTTTTGGTTTTAAGCACTAAAAAGAGTATATAAATGGACGTTTCGCTTTTAGCTTTGGCTAAAACTATATATTATTTATGTATATCCATGCAGATATGTCCAGGATCGATCTTGTTAGCAAAAATTTGCTAGCAAATGTTTTTCGCAATTGTCGCAAAAGAAATACTGTAATTGAGAAAAAATTACGTCAGAAAATCACTTACAAATATCAATCTTTTCACATAGCAAAACATATTCTTTTTACTTTTGAGATTTTTGCAATCTTTGCTATATTTCTTCTATACTTTTCTAATGGCAGTTCTCTTGAAATCTTTTTTGCTAAAATTGCGAAAACAATTTGCTAGCAAATTTTTGCTAACAAGATCGATCCTGGACATAAGTGCATCCATGAGGACTAAATATTGAGTTATGATAGAGACGCCGAAGCCTATATATATTCTCGTCCCAGAGCCTGTCGTTGCCGGCTTTTAATCCGATGGTCAAATAAAGCCGAGGGGCTCTGGGGACAAGTATGGACGAGTCCGTGAAGTCGTTCTTGAATCGGTCCCCATAATTTTGAAATCCTCAGGTTTTGAAAGCCGTGTTATCCTTCTTGTCCTTGTATAGGAACCTATTGTCTTAAAATCCAGAATAAATTACAAAGGACAATATATACTTGATGCAAACCATGTCAAGACTTTTATCTCTGTAACTATTACATCGTTCGAATAAATGTTGTCTCAACTTAATGTGAAACTAACCAAACTATCGCCCTTTTTGGACCTTTTTGCAATAATAAAGCAGAAAAAATAGCTACCAGTTTGGTCTCAGAGTATAGACCGCGGATTAGCTTTACTGTTTTTTTCTGCATAGCAGTTGTCTTATTATCTTTAAAACTGCAGTTCGAAGTTCACGTAAACGCCAGCAATACTTAATTGGATTAAATGACGGGTTCATATACGCCACAGTATATGTCAAATCCCACTCCTGTCTCTGAAATCTGCAGTTGATAGTTACAACTAACAGTTTTATAGTCAATGGAAAATAACATAAAATCATACAGACGTAATAAATAGAAGTGTTTATAGCACTTCTCCGGGATCGCAACAAGTTCAGGTTACGATCAATTCTAAAAGTTTGTACTGCTTGCTGTTGTATATGAATCAGAAGCTGATGTCTTCGAACAATTTGATAAATGCTGATGTAAAGAAAAGATGAAACCAAGATGCAAATGGCAATCCCGGGAACGAAGGCTAGTCTCGCATAGGTGATGTTCCATACATGAATACATGATGCAAGGATCATCAAGAACCAATTCTTAACGATATGTACATTGCGCGTTTATCCGTCATCAGATTCGGGTATCGCACGTGATAATGCAGAGCCAAAAACCTATCCACACTTATCGCTGTCATTGTACACAAAGAAACGCCGCAGCCTAAAGAAGAGAGGGCGTCAAATGCATCTTTTAATCTCAGTCCAGGATTCAGTTGATGTTCACTGACGTAAAATGGTTGGACAACCACACCAACAAGAAGATCTGAGACAGCGAGACTGCTTAAAAAAACTGTGGACGGTCAGCGACGAGAAGAGCTTCTTAATATGGCGACCAAGACGAAAACATTGCCAGTGATTGATGGGACCATTAGCAGGACATTCAGCAGACAGTTAGCCACAATAAAACTCCCCATCCTCTTTCAGATTTTTGACTCGATTTGTAACTAGTAGACTTAAATAGTTTCTTGAGGTTTGACTGTGATCAGTTGGATTTATGATAACATGAAAATTGGGTGACTAAAAGTCAGTATCAATAACTTAAGGTGTTCCTTGTGCTTTGTTGTGTGATTTAACTCCAGGGTAGTTGTAAGAAGATCGCACAAGGACGATCAGGATTAAATATTTCGTTCCATGGTGATTACATTGACTGATAACAAGCAGACTTTATGACAAAGACGTCTTTTCTTTTCTTTTTAACGCGCTCTATAAGATAATGAGAAATAATTAACAATTCTAGCTTGTTTCTACGTACATTGTTGACAGTTATGTCAGTCTGTTGGAGCGTTTTCGATAGTACTTATGCGTATCTTTTACTTAAATTGTAGAGAAATAATCTAAAATAATTATATTAATTTAAACTAGTGAATTATTAGTATTGGTTTTCACTTATTAATGTAAAAAAGAATAGCTGCTATTATTGAAATTTGAATGGTATGCGTTATTGATCAGCCTTGTTCGGTCAAGATGGGTGGTTATTGGCCTTTTTTCTTACAATAAGTTTTTTTTCAACTGAGACAAAGTCAATATCCAGCAATCTTGAACGGAAAGCGGTAAATCCCGAGTGCGGGCTACATGCCCCGTCAGGTAGCAAATCAGAATACACCATTAACTTCATCTTACCGGCTAATTGGCGTGGCTACAATCCCTCTAAACTTGATAAAATCTGCGTCAGAGTATAATTGCAAAGAGTAAAATTGCAAATTAATATTTCTGTATAAGAGAAACGTCAGTTATATATAAACACCTAATAGTATGAAATACTAGGTGAGCGTTCTCACGAAAACATGATACGTTTACACGTTAAAATAACAGTTATCATAAATCGCTCCTTTTGCTGCTAAGAAATATTTGAGGGAAATGGTTTGGTATTTCATTGGTTTTCATACAATAATTAGCACACTACATGGCGCTTGAGTATCGGCCCAAGAGAAAACTATAATCTTTTTTATTTATTTGTATTTTGTATTTTATTTGCCACACAGATAAATTACATGATAACAATTACAAAAAAGATTAAAAAAATGTAGAAAATAATGGCAAGGAGGCCTAAAGGAAACTAGTATATAGCTTATGTTAAGTCAGTTTCCCTTTCCCTAATAACAATTTTTCAAAGATGATATGAAAATTAAGGCAACGGATACAATTATTATATAACCAAAGGAAATTAAAGAAACAATATAATATGGAAGATTACAAATGTTGAATATTAAACAGCTTTTTCCAGATTTTGTTGGAATATACTAATAATTATATCCTCTATTCATTTTCACACAATGTTACAGCTATAACGCCGGATACGGCAAACCAGCTAAACAGATAAATACTGTAATTTATATCTACGAAAAATAAATTAGTTTTCCTCTGCTTGTTTGCATAAAAGCTGTCCCATCATCCCTAAAACTGCGTTTTGAAGTTTACGCACACGCCAGCAATACAAAATTGGATTAATTGACGAGTTCATATACATCACATATATCGTCCGATTCCAATCCTGTCTTTGAAGCCTGGGGTTAATAGTTAAAAGTATCAGTACTGTAAATACTGGAAAATAACACAGAATCATACAGATGTAATATTTAATAGTGTTTAAAGCACTTTTCTTGCATCGCGCGATGTTTAGGTTATGCTCAACAGTTGCAGTTTGCACTGTCTGCTGTTGAATATGAATCAGTAGCTGATGTCTACGAGCAATTTGATAAATTCTGATATACAAAACAGTAGAAATCATGATACAAATGGTAATTGCAGGGGCATAAACTAGGTTGGCGTAAGACATGACATCATCACAGTGAACCAAATACTTGTTGATGCGCATATTGCTCGCTTATCGGTCATCAGATTCGGGTATCGTAGGTGATAATGAAGAGATAAAAACCTATCCACGCTTATCGCTATCATCGTACAAAGAGAAGCACCGGAGCTTAAAGAGGAAAGGATGTTGAATGCGTGTTGTAATGCTGGACCTGGGATAAGTCTGTATCCAATGTAGATTGGTTGTACAACTAAACCAACAAGAAGATCTGAGACAGCTAGACTGCACAAGAAAACTGTGGAGGGTGAACGAAGAGAAGGCGTTGTTATCATTGCGGCCAACAAGAAAACGTTACCTATGATTGTGAGGGGAATAAGAAAAGCATTAAGCAGAGTCACCATAAAATTGTCCATCCTACTGACGAATTTTCTGTCGAACTGGAAAAACGGATTCCGATTTCTATCCTTCTTTCTCACTTAACGTTTTTCTTCCAGGAAAAACGTGCGTGCGCTCAGTAGTATATGAACTCCATGTGTTACAAAACCAGGGAAGATGAAAACTAAAAGCATTGGCATTTATTTTTTATATCGATATATAAAATGTTTTATGTGTTTTCACCCCTTAGAGAGCAGATGAATTCCGCAAACCCAGGATAAATATCAAGCTACCGCCTGGAGGATTTGATTATTACGAATAATCGTGTGCATGTTGGCTGGAAATAAACAAGGACAACCTCTCCCCTAAAAAATCTTTTCTTTGTTACAAACTCATTTAGATCTAGTGATCCACGCTCAAGCGCTCAAGCAGAATCAATCAATCAAAGACTTCGAATTTGTTGATAGCAAAACTGCTAATATCTTCGAAGAAAATAAATCTATGAAATAACTAAAGTACATTAATAGGTGAAATAAGTAGATAGATACATAAAAATTAGATAAGATAAAAATTAAATATTATAGATAAAAATTTACATGTATGTACAGGTAATTTCAAAATTCAACATTGGCCACAAAAAGAAAAGCATTTATTTTTTTTTCATGTATTGCGATACTAATATTCTCTTCGAACGTTTCCTTTTCCATATTTCCCTCTTCTCTAATTTTCTCATCTGTTTTCTTTACAGTATTTTCTGATACTTTCTTAAGCGATACCTGTACGCCGGAGCCTTAGTGGTTTTGCATCCCCGGTCGCTCTATAAACCACGTGTAGTGGATGCGTCTTCGGAACCCAAGGGATTATTCCAGCCGTGCAAAATATCAAAATGTTTGATCCATTTCCCGTATAGTAGTTCAAACACTGATGTACCGTTTGATCAACATTTGTCTCTCCTGGTGGAACCTGTTCTAGTATACTCCTCAATTCATCAATCCTGTTACGCGTTGCCGCGGAGTTGGATTGTTGAGTTGACCTTCAATCAATGCAGCAAAACTAGCTTTCTTTGCGTGATCCTTTGGCTTGTTCAACAGAGATGTTAAACAATTTTCCCGGGATAAAAGACGCTGTTTGTTTATCTTGTAAAAAAGCGCTGTGAGCATGTTGCAAGCCTGTAGAAACAAATTTAATTGGTGTAATACGTTCAACGTAATACGTTTGGTGTAATACGTTTGTTGAGCGAACTTTTCATGTGACTTTTTGGCGAATGCCGGCCTGGGCAAATGACGAAACCGTTTCAACGGGTCTTAAAACGTGACCAAAAACTTACGATTATTTCACGGACTTCAGGGCTTAAGCCATCGTGGCCTCAAAGACGAAAACCAAAGACTGAACCCTCCATAGCTCAACAGCTTGCCTGCAGACTACATAAATACTGAAACGGTTAGTTTAGAAAAGCTATCCCCATCTTAACCCCGTTTCCCATTTTCAATAGACCTTAAAAGTATAGCCGCAGTTAAATCAAAACAGTTAAAACAAACTTCTTGATCAAAAGAACACTTTCCCGCAATAATCACTTGTTTTATTTTAATGTTGCAAAAATTTTGAACAACGTATTGTATGTAATTATTAATGAACATCCATTTGTATGTTATGCAACCGTTGAATCAGTAAGGCGGACTTGAATGCGAAAAACCGAGTGGACCTCGCTACATGATGAAAATAACGTAAAAATATATGCCAGCCTGAAATGAAAATGACCTACGTCGTTTTCATGACTCTGTTTCTTTGCCTCCAGTGTGGTTTTCTGGTCGAATTTTTGTGTTATTTCAAAAGCAAGGCAGCGGAGACATAGCAAAGAAACACAGTAAGTCAAGTTATCAGCTACTTAATTCATCAAGGTCAGACGGTTTAATATTTCTTCGTTGGAAGGGGAATGCCTAGTATTTTCCTCCGCAAGAAATAATTCCTTCTGCCAGGTATAAAAAAAAATCATTTGTTGAAGAAGAAAAAAATATTCAATAAAGAGTATCAATAATTTTGGCCGATGGCCGTGAAATAGCAGAAACTTTTAATCAGTTGGCGTAGAATTTGGACCGTTCGACCCGGCCGGCCCAAGAGAGAATTCTAGGGGACAGCTACCCTATAATTCTCTCTTGCCCTGCGTAAACTTTTTAAACCATAATTTAGTCTCAAAAAGAGAGAGTCGACGTCGCTCGTTAGGACCTGTCTTGTCTCGTAATCTATGGATCCTATTATATATTGTAATTTTCATCTCGGAAAGGTCCTCAAACACCTACAGACTGATGGAAAAATTTGACGTTTTTTCTTTACACGAGTAGAGAAAAATTGATTACTAACCAGTACTAACCATCTAAAAGCCAAAAACATTAACCGTGATTGTCACCATTCTATTGTGACGCTTTTTAATAGACTCTTATACAAATTTGTTGATTGATTGATTTTATCGGTCCTTAACTAAAAATGCAAAACCGGGCAAGCTTGGGTTACCTGTGGTTTGTTTTGGTTTGGCCAGTTCCACCCAGTCGATACCACTTTCTATGCGTGGTAGAATATTCTTAAAATATTATTATTAACATATTATAAGTTTCAGTCACCCGCGATTTATTAAAAAACTTTTATATAAAGGAACCCTGAACCATTTCACTCGTGATTTAGCCTTTGTCGATACTGTGTGTACTTTGATCGCGGTCACGACTCAAATGCGTTGATACACGAGTTGGACCAAGAGAGAATAAGCAGTCTCTTGGTTGGACGGACTCGGGTAAATTCTGTTGTTGGAATTTCGAGCAGAATAAGCGATTTTTGAGGCGAGCATTTGGCCCATATTTGGGACATGTGTAACTGGCTATCCTGTGTACGGACCCCCCTCCCCTCATTAAAAATCGGAGAAGGGAAGGGGGTCTCTACATTTATCTGTACACAGGCTACCCCTGGCTTAAGATCTGAGGGGCTGAAAATGGAGGCGTTCGAACAGAATTTTAAGAAGACGGACAGCAATTTTTTGCGACCAATACGGGAGGCAGAATAAGCTGCCTGATCGATCATGACTATATAGCAATCAAGAGGTTAGCGGTTACACGAGACTGATCCAGTGTGTGTTGCCGGTTCAATATGAATTGCATATATTTTCAGGCTTTTCAAAGGTCTCTGTAAAAAGAACTGGTCTACCAAGTCTACCAAGTCTAAACATGTTAACGCCGAATTTCATGATAATTATTCTGGCCAGCATTCTAACAGTTTTGTCTTCTAAATACGGAGAGGAAGGAGCTTGTCTGAATTGCTCTTATGGGGGAAGTTTCATCAATGGCAGATGCGTATGTAAGGAGGACTCCAAAAGCGCAGGTAACTCAACGAGTTAGTTGTCCAGCTGATTTCAATTGAATCTGATTTCAGTCTATGAGTAATTATTGAGTGAGGATCAGTATGCAAGTTTTATTTTTTGATGTTTTCTTTCATGGCGTATGGAAACCTTGCAACGGGCCCAAAACGTCTAGAGACTAAACTCACAAATATCACAAGACGGCACTTTTGTTCATTATCCGTTTTATTATTCCTTTATTTACTTTATTTACTTTCTCTTATTTGTTTGTTTTGACATACAGTGCTTTGACAGCTTGCGACGACACACGCACACGACAACACATGCGACAGGGACGCAAATAGTTCGTGCCAATTAAGATGACATCACTTGATGCGATTTTTTGCGGGGGAAACAAGTCGAGCTCTCGCTCTCTCGTTTGCTTTTGCCCCAGAAAACATAAAAATCTACCAGGGCGGATAAAGTTTGGGCGGTGAAAAGAGCACTCCGCTCTTCATTTATTCACGGTGTGATGCGGAGTAGGACTGGCACGAGCGCCCTTTCCGCGCTTCCGGTACGCTTGATGTCCGGTGAAATTTTTTCTTTTTGCAAACCGGAAATCCTATTTTCTTTATGTAATTTCAGGCTACAATTTTTAATAGATAAGTTTGTTTAATAACAATATTAATAAACAGTGACAGCGGCAGTGTCTAACGAAGTCGAAAACAGGGGACATTTCTAAACAGAGTCCCAGTCCAGTGCATCACATCTTTTTGTTCGGACTCGCTCGTTTCACCGCCCAACCTTTATCCGCCCAGAAATCTATCGCTCGCGCTTCGCGCTCCTAAAAAAAATTGAGCTTGACTTGTAGGCAAGTCTAAGTGGAACCCCGTTAAGAGTGTGTCCATGAGAAAACCAGGCAGAACCAGGCAGGGGGTGATAATGCTCAAATCACCGATTTCGCTCAAACTCGGCACAAATGTTAGGTACCTGGAGTTAACTTATGTGACAGAATTTCAGGTCAAAATATTAAAGAATCTCACCCACCCAGTTTGCATTGCGCGCTCACGCTTAACTCACGCTCTTCATTCGCCATTTTCAGGGCCCCCGAAAATCCAAGTTTTATCACCTTGATATTCCCTCCTTTCTTTCGACAATTTATAGGCGTTATTAAGGTCCTGTTTCCTCTGGAATTCTTTCTGTAGTTTCTGAACTATCTTTGTGATTCGCATTCGTGGAAGAAAATTCTTTCAAAGGGCACTGTCTAGTTGGTTTTCTGTCGCGGTTCGTAGAAACGTCGGCCAATATGGCGGACAGCCGTCCTGCTAGGGGCCGTCCAAGAAGGCCAGAAGGCATCAAACGCCTAAAACTCAGGGAATCCGCATACAATATGTGGATTGAACGGAAGGAGGCCCTTGGGCTAAACGGAATCTCAAATAATGATTTTGCGGAGATACTTCTTCACCAGCAACTTACACGAGAGCGTGATCGATCTCCTCACGCTCATCGAGATGATACTTCACCTCAAGTGCATCAAGGTAAAATATGGGCACGGACAGCCTTGTACTTTTCTTGCGGCTGCAAGTATTTTTACAAGTGCAAACCTACAGCGAGTAAAGCTAAAGTTAGTCACAGCAGTAACAACAGCTAACTGAAACGACACGAATACGAAAGTTTTAGTTTGAGCGGATTCTTACCACGCGATTGCTGTTGGCGTCGCTGGTTCTTGGAGCAGCGACTGCGGCGGTGACGGTGGTTTCACGGCGATGAGCCCTGTTTACGGTTCTAATCGGCGATCCATACGCGTTGACCTCAACTTCCTCTTTCTGAAAAATCACGCTCTCTGTCTCCTTCAATTTTCACAACAAATGTGACCTTTCACGCTTGTCTGGACCTGTCTTATCTTTGACCAAATATGGGAGCGTTATAAGCATATCCCGGATAACAACAACAACAAAGGTGCGCAATGCAAACTGGGTGGGTGAGATTCTTTAAATTCCCTGGGAGATCCGGGCATCCCCTGTAAAACCGCCATTTTGCCCGTTTTATGCATAATTAATTAGCTAACTTTACGATGCCAGTGCAACAAACAGAAAAGCCACCTGGAACTTAAATGCACTGAGAGATGATCTGAGTTCATAAGACTTTAAGCACAATAAACTTTTTAAAGTCGCCGGTTCGATTTTCCCCCTCTTAGTCCCCTTAAGTTGGGTCATCATTTCCAAGTTTTGAGTAAGTCGTAAAATTAGGGTATTTTATTCCCCAATATCTCTGATGAGCAACAGCTTATCTTTATAACTTTTGCATGAGTAGTTAAAGCCATCACTTAAGTTCAGAAAAAGATCATAAAAAGTTTGGGCAATTCACTTTCTTCCATGTGTTGACATAAACTGTTCATGTGACTGAACGACTTTTGCATATTTCATCAAAATTCAGGCCCTCACAATATTCGTCCGTTTGCCTCTGAATGAGGAGAAATCGAACAAAAAAACTCATCAGACAATGATTTAACATTAATAAGGGTAAAATTGTTGAAATTATTGTGCAAGAAACTCTAATGATGATTTTTGATAGCTATATACGCGATCTTTTCAAGGAAAAACAACATACAAAGATTTAATTCACAGTTTTACTTACTTTAACAATTTCGCCCTAAAAGCAATATAAACGGTCAATAAAATCCATATACGTATCTCTTGGATGTCTCAACTGCTAGTTTGTGCCCCCTTGGATTTGTTCCCCATGCCACCTTCGATGCCCAGTTCAGCGTTGTTCAGCGTCGTGACTCGCTGTACGACTAAAATTCCTTAGCCATCAGTTTACGCGCAAAAATCCAAATCAAGTTGTTTTAGGAGAAAACAATACGAAAAGTAGAAAGCCGATTTGTAATCCTTGGAAAGAATTATTTCTGCTACTGTTGTAGCTCAATTCACATGTTACAAACAACAACGAACCGTCCGCCATCTTTGACATTAACTGGAGCCCGCATTTTTAAGCAGCGGTTGGCCACCATACGGAAACATCGTATCGGGAGTCACGAGCCAGGACCCAGTAGCCAGAGTCCAGTGAACAAAATATGAAAAATATGACTTTCCGACATTCTCTGAGATAATTTTATTGTTATTGTATGCTAATAAAAATTTTAGAATTCCAAATCTATTGGCAACTCTATTCAGACCGTGATTATAAATGATCCCATTTCTTTTCAAACTCGGAGATAGAAGTCGCTTTTCTTTCGTGTTTTGGAAAGAAATTTTTTTGTCTATTTTAGTTGCACGTCAAATAGCAGCGAAGTGAAGCCGGATCTTGGTGCAGACCAGCTCAAAGGGACAAATAAAGCGTGAGACACGTCCAGACTAGCTTGCGACAAGAATTCCATTTTGTTTTCATACTGGAGCCCCCCTCCCCGGGGGAGTGGCCAAATTGCGTACAAATGCCCTAAACTGCTGGCACCAGATTTGACTGTCATAAACACTGAATTTTTTACCTAGCACGGTCTTTTGGGGGTCTTATAAAGCCTAACTATGGCAGTAATGCTCCCAAGTAGAATTCAAAATACGCCACACTTTCACATTGAGTTAGATCTTTTTCTCAAACAACCGCTTCCATATGTTTAACACCCTTCCCACATTCCCTCAAGAGCTACTTCAACTGTGATACTTAGATTTCAAATTTCTCACCCTACCCAGGTAAGGTCAATTTTCTCATCCTAGACATCCTCGGAAGGGCCTTTTTGCGTACTCTTGGGGCACCAAAACCAGTTTAGTGCCCAGGTTAGTGTGCTGTGCTGAGGCAGGCAGATGTTGAATTATGGACAGACACAACAATTAAGTTACAGACATTTGATGTTCCGGTCCGTGCGTGGTCGGAAGACACCCAGTAAATAATGCCCGTGGGGTTGCTCAAGGAAAATTAGGGTTTTACGAGATTCGAACTGCAGGAGGTCTCTAACGAGGAAAAGTGCGGAAACATCTACTTTTTGGAGTGAATGTACTGATGCAATTTTTAAGTTACAATATACTATAGACAAATCTATTTTGTTTCTAAAGTCCCTCTGATACTCCGAGGAGCACAGGACATACAGGGAACTCAGAGATCAGACCATTGCATTATTGAAATTAGGTAAAGGCATACAATTCAGCTTGTATTTTCAAGTGTAACCAGACGTGTATGTGAAAAAACGGTAACTCTGAAACGAATATATAAGAATGATTCATAACTTACAGTGACAAACAGCGATATGACTGTGGACATAATATAAAAAAAAGCACAACATTCAGAGGCGGATAAGATTTTCTTCCGGGTGTCTGCTTACGAGAGCTTTAAATCAAAGCTAATTTGCCAGTAAACCCTTTGAGTGTTCGCGGCCGCCTACGGGAATGTAAAAATTCAGAGTCTGTGTGGGAGTTGAAACGGGGTTTTGTGATGGCGGTCGCAAGTAGAGCTATTCGCTTTATACGAGAGTGTCCGTTAAGAGAACTTCTATACTGTATGAATCCGCAAATGACAGCTTAAATGAGAAGTGTATATTGTGTATTAGTTTGTGTTCAAAAACCTGTTCTTAATTTACACCTTCCTTGAATAGCTAAAAAAAAAATATCCTACTCTTTCTGCAAGTATTAGTGCCCCCTTTTGGGTCTTTTGTATACCTCAGAAGTTTTTCCTCAACACTTTTAAACGGTTATTATTATGTTTTTGCAGTCCATAGATACAGATACCATCCTGTATAGTTGTAAGACTACGAGGATTAAAATATAAGTAAGTAAGTAAGTATACCCAATGGCAAGTTGTTAATTGTCGAAAATTGCATGGCACGGTCTGACTATAAAAAAGGGGTATTATGGATGATTATTATCACGGTAATTAATGTCAACATCGAATAAACTCAACATTTCAAGTAACACGACTTTCACAACCTATTTTCAACACGCCAGTTATAACAGGATATTGGCGCGTACAAACAATAGATAGTGTATTCCGCATTCCGTAGTCCGGTAGTCCGGTAGTCCAGCGTAACAGATTCCATCATTTAGGCAGAGTCTTAAGTCAAAGATGGAGGGTGTTCGAGCAGGTGGTTGTTTTCCATAGATATAGACGGATTGTCAGTGATCCTTCTTGTCCTTTGAGAATCATTTTGTTCCCTCTGACTACAACTTATGTTAAAGACTTCGAATGTTCGGTGAAAAGCCGACACTTTTAATTTTGCAATGTTTCAAGATGTTTCATTACCTCGTCACAAAGTAACGCAGAGTAACGCCACAGATGACCAGACGAAACTGGAGCAGCCAACCTGGACTAAAGCATCTGAGAGACGTGTATGTAACATTTATTCACTATCTTTTATCGTTTTTGGGTCTTGTAGCACCTACAAGTTGGACCGATCGAAGTTTTGAACTAAATCTTTTGCTCCTTGTGTTTACTCAAGCGTTCCATAAAATATCCATCAAAACGTCCATAAATAACACAGAAAACATGCCTCAGGTGACACTTTCTAACAATTCCGCTATTAGTATCGATAATGAGGCATCTGATTTGTGACTTCTCGCCAACTTTGTGCTATTTTTGTTTAAAAAAAACGATTGTTACGTTTCTTCCAATTTTGGTAAAATGACAAATAAGCGTCAAGTCAAATGTACATAATACGTCATTATTGATAAAGTATGAGATTGCCCAAATATTTTAGGATTGATTTGATAACCTTAAAGATGTCTTTCAAAGAATATGTGAGAATTAAGTACAT
Source organism: Porites divaricata (assembly GCA_038088405.1). Classification (NCBI taxonomy): domain Eukaryota; kingdom Metazoa; phylum Cnidaria; class Anthozoa; order Scleractinia; family Poritidae; genus Porites; species Porites divaricata. Next base: position 11,739,554 of record JBBMOI010000011.1, read on the forward strand.
AAGTTGTTGTTCATGGGAGATTTTAGCGACTAAAATACCTTAAATTTAGGATTTGGTCAAAACAGTGAGATGACGACCTTACTTTAGGCTAAATAATAGGAAGAGATCGAATTAGAGAGTAAAAATAAATTACTGAGGATTGATTCTGATAAACATGGAAGATGATAAAGTTGATTAGATTTGAAGTTGTCTTTTCTACTTGTTGAACAGCCAAACCAAAGTTAGCTAATTAATTATGCAAAAATGAGTAGATTTTGTGATTTTTAGGGGGGTCCCTGTAAATCCCAGGGAATTCAATATTGCGACCTTATTTTTTGTCGAGGTTAATATCTCAGCAAACCCATCAATTGTGCCAAGTTTGAGCGAAATCCGTGATTTGAGCATTATCATCCCCTGCCTGGTTCTCTCACGGACACACTCTTAAGAGCCAATGTCTGTAATTTTCGAAAATCGGTTGACAGTCGTGAATTTTTGAATTTTTTCATATTTTGCCCAAATATTCTCTATAGTACACTAATTTCAAAAATCACGTTAAAACTTGTAACGGCTGTTTATTTTTTCCATAATCGGGCAAAGTTTGAAAAACGCTAAATCGGCGCTCTTTCGAGTATGAAATTAGCGAAAATTGAGCCTTTTCTTCGCGCTCGTACATAAAAACGGAATAATATCTCTAAATGAAATCAGGTCACAAAACAGACACACACTTTTACTTTGTAATTCAGCAATTAACTTTAAATAAACCGTTTAAATGTGACTGTGCCGGCCGCAAGAAGAAACACTGTTTCAGCACTTTTCAAAAATGGCAAATTTGACCTAACTTCACCATCGTAAAAACCTACTTGGTACATGGAATTTCAATATGAAACAGGAACTGTATTGAAGCATATCGTTTGCTGTTGTTTGTGTTAAAATATTCCTGGCGGCATTCCAAATGCGCTCCGTCGAGAGACCAAAAACTAAAGGGTATTTTGACACCAGGAAAGCGCGTGCAGCAAGCAAGTTTCGACCCTCGGAATATTAATCTTCTATCGCAAACATACGTTACTTCGACATTTAAACCCTAGTCAGAGTTGTAACGGTTTCAGATTATATTTCGACGTTTCTGTTTGGTTTAACATGATTCCTTTCAACTGATTTTTGCGATAAACCATATTGAAGAGTCACGAATATGCAGTTCAAATCACAGTTAGTAGAGGGGAATATTGTCGAAATACTCGCTTACTATAGTTTTAGTCGTATTGAAACCTTAAAATCAGAAACGTTTTTTACTTACCTGAACTTAAATGCAAGATGGGGTCACAGTACAGCAAACTAAATTCTGCATCACGGTAGAATCAACGTTAAGTTTGTATTTCTTTTCAATCTGTCGACACGAGGGAAGATGACATTCCGGAAGTGCGTGACGCGTAACGCGCAGGAAAAGAACTTCCTGGTATAAGTGTTTTACGGTGCAAGTCTTTGTTTTATGTTCGTATAGCATCTCGCACATGTTGAAACTTGGCTGGTGGTACCTGTGGCCCCAGTAATGCTGAAGACGCTGAATGTATTGCGATTATAGAAAAGATGTCGTGAGTCGCTTGTTATGCTCCCGACTTGATCGTCACGTGAGTATGTACGGCAATGATAAAAATAAGGATGTCTGCATTCACATTAGGTGTCATTGTTTGATCCACAAAATTGGCGCATGAAAATAAGAGTTTTTCCTCACCGCCGCTAAATGTTTGGTTCCGGGTGGCGGTGCAACAAGTCACGAGATACCGTTTCAGAACGGCCTACTGCATGCTGCTCATAAAGGGGTCCATAAAGGCACATTGATTGATGACTCTGTATGGCCTGAAGAAAATGATATACGCAGACGTTTTCTGAGCGACGAAGTTGCAGCTTTTACACTCCTTTTTCGTTTCGAAAATAGACGAGCATGCGAGCGCGAGAGAGAGAGAGCCCCTTGCGCTAGTGGTCAATAAATACCCTGCGGTTTTTATTTTCATGCGCGAAATCGACCATCTCCAAAGAGAAAATAGATCGACGATCCCTAAAGAAAAATCAGAGAGTCTGTGAACAGGCTTCGAAGGTGCTTGCTATTATTTTAGTGAACATTACAAAAGGTCTCAGGTGACTTAACGTGTTTAAGTTTAGGGCAGGAGGAGGAGATGGGTGTTTTGGTTGGCATTGGGTTCTACATTAGGATCAACCCTACACATACAGAATACAAAAATTCATGTCTTTATCACTACATTTAGAGCTATCAGACTTTGTTTGATCCACAAAATTGGCGCATGAAAATGAAAGTTTTTCCTCACCACCGCTAAATGTTTGGTTCCGGGTGGCGGAGCACAAATCATGTTGTACCGTTCCAGAACAGCCTACTGGCTGCTGATTTAAAAGGGGTCCTTAAAGGCACATTAATTGATGACTGTGTGCGGCTTGAAGATAATGACATACGCAGACTTTTTCTGAGCGACGAACGTGCAACCTTTACACTTCTTTTTCTTTTCGAAAATGCCCACGGACTTCTTCTCTCCTCGCTCCTCGCCGCTAGGCGGTCGTTTTTGCCTGAGAGATGCCACCACGAAGGAGTTTTAGCACACAAATCACTGCGGGTGCAGACCTAGTGAAAAGAGCATTCTGCATCTGAAATTTTAAATTGAAATGAAAGGCTATATTTTCAGCGTTTTCTTGTCTTTTCTCCGAAACGTATTTGGCTAAAAGATAGTAACTAAAATGGCTGAAGCATTTTAAAGCATTTTTCATTTACGCGAAGGATTTTGACGTTATGAAAAAGAACTTGTCAGTGAGTTGGTTTACTTTCTAGCCTGCGAACAAGTGCCTGGGAGTGGTGGCGGACAGCGGAGCCAGGTGACTATTCCTTGTTTTGGGTGGAAGCTAGCAGGTACGTACATTCTGGTTAATAGCTCGTTTTGCACGCGTCCTATGCGGCTAAAAATAGCTCTGCACGCATGAGATCTCGTCGGGGTCTTCCATACTGGGTCAGATAATGTACAATTTGTCAACAGCAGGTTGAGGTCTCGCCAGAAAATGCCCTTGCTGCAGAGGAACAAAGCAAATTCTACTTTCAGTAATTTAAACATGTTAAATACTTGTATTTCACTCATCAAATGTGTCCATTGGCCATTGTCGATTCAGTATGGTTTTTCAGGAATGTCATGGCCAGAAATTCCGGACAACGCAACGGCGCACGCGCGGGGTTACTTGGCAATATGGCCGCCAAACACTCAAAGGAAATGTATGGCAGAAATAAAACAAAATAAAATAGAGCAAGTTCTGGCTTGCCGGGAACAAGTGCCGCGATGCGGTCGTGTTCTTAAAAGTTTCCTCGGCTATTCTGATTAGTTGCTTTTCATCAGCAAATTTTACTGGCCCTGCTTTTCATCGATGTTTATTTTCGAAGCTTGGCTCATATAACGCTCTATATTACAGAGGCTTGAAATCCAACATTTGCATCCCAAACAGATTTTGATCCGCTATAGCAGACAACATAATCGAGATATCCCAAGTGCCGCGATCGCTTGAGGAAAAGCACCATATGATGTAGTATTTGACCAATTTTCACCTTCGAGGCTGATTTCATCGCCCTGCTAATTGCCTTCAAAAACAGTTCAGAGTAGCACAAATCAGTTCTACCAAAAGAGAAGGTATCAAATGTCACGCAAGCATCTTGTTTGTGTTGATCCGAGAACCACATGTCATATTTTTCGGCAAAAAACTCGCATTTTGCAGCAAACTCCGCCATGTTTGGTATCAAAATTTTCAGTGAAAAACAAGCTTTCTAATGCTGTAGAGAATTGTGGGATACAAGGACAATAGAGAGTACTTTTGGCCAGTAAATATCCCCATGGACGCGTCACATTTTCGCGGGAATATTAAAATTTTTCACGCAACCACTAGACCGGATCGGTTTTTGTTTGTTAAAAGTGTCGAATAACTTAGATTTAATTCAAATTGACAAGTTTAAGAACTCTGTAAGTGTTAGCGATGATCAGTGCTTGCAATATGTTCGTAAACAATGTGTATCATCAGAAGACATAATTTTCACTGTACACATCGGATACGATTGTTTGCGATGTTTGCATGGAGCAAAGCAAGAACGCCTATCACAAGAGCCATGTTGTAGCTACGTCTTCTTTCTTTTGGATGTGTTGTAAAGAACGACAGAAGAAAGTGCGTTTAGCTCTGAATAATCAAGAACATTTCTTGGTCGAAGGCGACTCGTATTTTCCGCCATCTTTATTTTAGTGGTAAGACCGCAGATACAATGCGGGCTCAAATGTCCGGAATTTCTGGCCATGGTTCTTTTGCGGAGCATTGGCCAATTTTCTTTAAACAGTTTTACTCTACCTTCATGTTGCATATGTATGGCGTACGTGTACCTAAATCCCTCAATTCATACTTAGGTGATCGATAGAGAAGTCTCGTATAGATAGAGAAGGCTCAGAAGGCTAAGTGCAAATAAAAGAAAACTAGTGTGAAAAGTTTTGCAGACTCGGCTTACTCTATTTGTTTTCTTTCTCGGTTTGAGTTTCGGCCGCCTGTACATCCTAAAATCAAGTTTAGTTCGACATGTTTTGGGGAATATAAAATATAAAACTAAAAAAAAAAAGAAATTAATTCTCATTTTATTTTTTCTTGTACACTCGTGCGATGATTTATCCTGTCTATACAGTTGCGTGACCAGACTCAAATCACACACGGGCTTTCATGCACGCAACACAGCGTTTAGTTTGAGTTAAAAAACGACGGAAGATTTCAGTAAACTGCGCGGCCACTTGCAGTTGAAAAGACTGCGGAAAGTAAATTCTTGTAGATCTCGTATCCCATTCAAAGCTAGCACGCCGTTTCTAGCGGCTTTATTTTAAGTGCAGAAACTCCAGGTCAATATTTACACTACAAGAACTTAACAGCGTTGTCTTTTTCAGCTACTTGCGTGCAATCAAATGCAGTGTTAATCTACTTAGTTCTTTTTTTATAACTATCAAATTGAAAAGCATTCTTCAAAAGATTTTAAGAGCTTCCCTTAATGTGCCCCTTATAAAAGAAGCTAAGTTTGCAAAAACTCCTGTGTACCTACCTTGCGGCTAGTTTGTTTAGCTTTGTTTCAGCGTTCCAACGTGCGAAACTGCCCTGCACGTTTCGGTGTCTCAGCGACGCACTTTTGTAATGCCGCAAAAAAATTTTTAACACAAGAAACGGCAAAGGATGTGCTTTAAAACAATGTTTGTTTCATGTTGAAATTCTATGTACCAATTGGGTTTTTTTGATGGTGAAGTTAGGTCAAATTTGCCATTTTTGAAAAGAGCCGAAATCGTGTTTCTTTTTGCGGCCGACACAGTCACATTTAAACAGTTTATCTAAAGATAATTGCTGAATTATAAAGTACAAGTCTGTGTTTGTTTAGTGACTTAATTTCATTTAGAGATATCATCCCGTTTTTATGTACGAGCGCGAAGAAAATGCTTACTCCTCGCTAATTTCATACTCGAAAGAGCGCCGATTTAGCGTTTTTCAAACTTTGCCCGATTCTGGAAAAAATAAAAAGCCGTTACAAGTTTTAATGTGATTTTTAACATTAGTGTACTATAGAGATTATTTGGGTAAAATATGAAAAAATTCAAAAATTCACGACTGTCAACCGATTTTTGAAAATTACAGACATTGGCTCTTAATACGGTCATCATTGGGGCAAAAAAATTTGGCCGTATTAACGGGGTGGCCTTATTCACAAGGGTTTTTTTTAAACAACAAAATGTATGGCGGTTTTTGCCAGCCGGCTAAAACAAAAAGTAGCCGTAATAACGATGTGACCGTATTACCGAGGTTCCCGTAAGGCGGGGTTTTCACTGTAGTCAAGGAAGTTTCCTGATACAAATTCTGCTTACTTTTGCCAGGTGTACTTAGGGGGTGTTTACATGAGAAAACTCGCACCGGCGCGAGTTTCATACGGACATGACTTTTGATTTCGTATCGCGTTTCATTAGTTATTTCCAGGGGGGGGGGGAAGCTACTTCCCATACATTCTCTTAAATGAAATCCAAACGATGTTCTCACAACTTGCAAAGCGATCAGCAAGGGTCTTGCCAGCGGATTTGGTACTGATCATGCGCATTACGTCAAAATCCATAGATCAACGGTCTTGAGAAGAAACAAAAACATGGCGGTCGAAGGCGGGACTGTTTCTCACTATTATCTTTTGGTAATTCGCAAATTTATTGATTTGATGTCGCTTTTCAGACATAGTGTGTGGTTTTCTTTTTCTGTTAAACAATTTCCCTCTGCAGAGTTTGGAATATGCAACATATAGCTCCGTACTGATAAGAACCGCCGAAGAGTTGAGCCATCGAGCAGTGTTTTGCAGCAAACCTTAGGAAAGTTAAAGTCGCTTCAAGGTACAGAGCGTTCAGTAGTAGTTCTGATTTGTTTATTAGGATCGTTTTGAATTTTAACTTTGGATTCAAGGTGTTGACTGATCGTAATAAACGAAGTGAAATGTTATGAAGTGTAAATGTTTATCTGATGTTAATTCAGTTATGATATGTAGAGCTGCAAGCTCATATTGATAAAGCTTTCTGAATATTCTTGCTTCCGATAAATTTGACACTTTCTCCAGTAATTTTTATCAGCATCAAGTTATCCTTGCTCGGCAAAAACGATGTAACCTATAAATCGATCGAGCGCGTTGTTGTTGGTTAGATCCAACGCAGTTGCGTTTTAGTTTCCCCCGCAATTTCAGTACCGAAAGACAAATACGATATGCAAGAAGAACAAAGATGCATGATATTATTTTTTTCAATTTTTTAAGCATTTCTGGGTTCGCTTCTTGCTTCTAAAAAGTGCTCCTGGTCTAAAAATTTACTGTGGGAAAAAGAAATGCTGCAATTATCCGCTGGCCATCACGCAGGGTGATCGCTTTGCAAGTTGTGAGAACATCGTTTCTCGGTCCCAGACCTCGTCTCTTCCCCCCCCGCTGGTTATTTCACATCTTGTTATTTTAAGGTACACTTCATGTTGATAAAATGCGGGTATGATTCAAAATCGCGAACATTTCGCATGCGCTACCCGTTCCAGTCTACCGGCAGCCGAAACGGGTGGTCGTTTCGTGTTTACATGATACCGTTGTGAGATTTCGTACCGGAGTGAAATTCTCGCCCCGGTGCAACAACAGGAGTGAACTCACGCCGGGGCGACTCGCGCCGGCATGACTTTTTGTGGTGGTATCATGTATAGTAAACAAATGTAGAGCCACATTAGAGGGAACCGGAGTGAATCTCGCAGCGGCGCGAAAGTCGCCCCGGTGTCATGTAAACAACCCCTTAAAAATATTAATTAGATATTTATTCATATGCACATAATATCATTCATATTACAGTGAATTCCCGTCTTACTGCTACATCGTAATACGCTCACCTCGTTATTAGGGCCACTTTTGGTTTCCTGCGTCGCAGACCATGGCTCCAAACCTTCTGTATGTACAAAAATTATGTACAAATGGTTTAGACGAATGCGTGGGCCGGCTGCGACGGAGGCTATTTTTTGGCCACCTGGCAAAAACTACCATACATTCAACATTTTCTTGTAAAAAACCCCTCGTTAATACGGCCAAATTTTTTGGGCCCATCAGTGATCGTGTTAGCGGGGTTACACTGTATATATTCTAAAGCTTCAGCTAGGAATCGTATTCACACAAAGTTTTTTAGTTTGTTTTGTATTTAGTTTACAGTTTTTATATTCTAATTCGCTACCCCGCTCAAACGAATATAAAACATTTATCATGTAACAAGCAACCTCAATTGGGGTGTGTCAACACGAGCCGTGTGCGACCCTTATGCCTTCATCAACAGAATGGATGGAAATAATACAACAAACAGAATGAAAACTCGGAAATGTAAAAAATTACAGCAAGAGAAACAACCCTACAAAATGATCTAAACTATGCGATTCAGTAAACATACAAAACGTGCTAAACCTTTCATATAGCAGCATGCAAAAAACTACGTCTAAGAGAAACCCCTGGTCACTGGGTATTTAATTTTGAGGGCGTAAGGACGGTCGTAAGACGCGAATGAATATAAATGAGAACAACTCAAATATATATAGCCTACCGCTAATGAAGCAACAGGACAGCATACCGTGTAACACCCCAAAGAAAAGGTTACATAACCCATGATAAATACATTTCTGGCAACTGTCTTACATATCATTAGCGTTACTGATCAGTTATTTTTCACATATGTTCAAAAATGCCACACTCTACCCCGGCAGAATGCTCGCCTGCAAAGCTGGCAACTCACTGCAGACTGATTCATCTCAGCCCACTCCATACCCTTGCTCTACCCTCCAATTGTGATGCAAAATGCTGGGCTGCACAATCCAAGTTTCGTCAAAATTTCCACTATAAAAGAGACAATACATCTCTTGGGTCTTTGTAAGATTTCCAGTTTTTTCTGTTATAACACCATGTATCAAAAAAGTTACGCAATACCACGTGAAATATCCTAGATAACGCGAACGCGCCATAAAATTTGCATATCTATTGCGGCTAGGCGCGCTATTCTAGCGGATGTGAGTTCGAAGTCAATTTCACCTAAAACCTCTGCCAAAATACTGTTCTTACAATATGATACAATGCTGACACAAGTTGGATTATAGAACACTTAAAGTTTGACCAGACATGGATTTATCCAGTTTTGTTTTTAGCGGAATGGTCTCGCTTATATTTCTGTTGAGTTGTCGTGCTGAACTTGCAAGCGGTATGTGTTTGCTATGTAGCTTACTGTAAGCTAAATTAACTGTCTAGTTATCCTCGGACTTGCCTTACAACTTTTAAAACCCTTTTTGCTGTTAATTTTTTTGTCGTTTGAAGCACTTCTGAAGTTGTTTTGTCTTCGAATGTTAGAAATGTCTGCTGTTAAGCCTATATTTTATAATGGTTGTCGTGGTGTTTGTTAGTTATTCACGCCATGAGGCTACAATTGGCCATGCAACAAAGACTGAACAAAGCGTTGATCAATCTTTTGATGCGTCTCATTTTGTAATTTGAAACCACGAGAAACAAAGGTTAGGCGCCATTTTCAACTTGATCAGGTCGCAAACTTTGCAGTGAAAGCAAACGGCCCCGTACAAAGCTACACGTGTTCCGTATAGTCTTTTTCAAACAAACATAATAACGTGAAAGGAGCGATCTTTGTTTATCAGAGGTCTGTCAAAAGGGATTTTATGGCACTTAATCAAATTGTCAACAAGCTTGGCTTCCATTACGTACATTCAGTGAAGCAATTTGAGGTACACTCTATCGCTTCATTCTTGCCCGTAAAAAATCTCTGGTCATGCGTATTTTATATGTTCTTTGACATTCCTTCAGGCGTGATGAATTCTCCCGTTGCATAATCACAGTTGAAAAGATATTAATGATTGTTTACTTAATTTCCTGTCACAGAATCTAATATAAGATCACACATTCACATATACAATACCGAGCTGCGAGCTCTTTAGAAAAGATTAATAAATTCCTGTGAAATATTGAATTTTCATTTCGAAATAAGACAAATCAAAAAGCTTTAACTGGTAAAGTGTAATTTTGTCGTGTGTCATGTAAGATTTATTTTTGTGAGCGTAATGTAATGAAAAGATTGACAGCCATTTTTGTTCTGCCTTTGATTACCCTGTGGCCTGCAAAGTTTTAATACTCAGCTCTACTGGAAAAGGCCTTATTTATGCTTGTAAGCCTAATACGTGATAACTTCACTCCATAATTCGGCTTCTGAAGTACAGTAGTACCTGATTAATCCGAACTCGGCCAATCTGGACTTCTCACTAGCTTAAGCTAATTTTCCTTAAATCCCTTTGGCTAGATACCATTTATTATTGGTTTTGTTTCCTTTGGGAGTTTGATTTCGTTAGGCAGGATTCAGCTGTACTTGTCACTTAAGACCTAGATAGTTATGCTTCACTGAAATAAACAATGTGTTGCAGTTGTACACAATCTGTCAACATATCTGTGCCTTCTGGAGTGCGACAGTTTATTGGGAAGAAAAGTTTTTGGCTGCTAAATCAGTATTTTAGGCTTCTGTAAACTCTTTGTTTACAAACTTGTTGCCTCATTTGTATGTGTTTATCATAATTCTTTAATATTTATAATCAAGCTATATATGTTTATTCCTTGTGACACTCCAGGTATTGTAATTGTAAAGTGCCATAATGGTGCAATTAGCTGTCTATGCAGATTCGACCCCAATATACTTCTGTGGTACTTGAAAAACTTAGATCATTATATGGCTCATATTTGGTGCCAATATGCCAAACTGTGAATTTTTGCGTAAATCTGCATAATTATAGATTAAGCGAGATATAATTTGTGTTGTCAGTGGAAATCATAATTTGTTGCTGGGAAAACAGAAGTACTCTGATTTCAGTAAATGTGTGTGTATATACGGTACTTATGTATTGTTGATTCAGAGGTGGTCAGTATTTGCATATACTGCTGAGATATATGTGATACTGGCCAATGATGACAAGTAACGTTTGTGGAATTCAACTAGTTGAATACTGTTTATCATACTGTTAATTACAGCCGTATATAGTGTCCTGATAATTACATGTACCAATAAATGTTACATAAATGACAGAGCTGTCATTAATGGCTGTAACCTGTAACACCTGTTACAGCTGAGCTCACTAGATGTGATGTTTGATGATCAAAGTGAAAAGCAAAAGATGACACTTTATTAATTTTTTTTGTGATGTGATGGGTGAATCTTCCTTTGCTATGGCTGCTTCCAAACTTAATGACAGCCCTTAATTACATCAGAACATGCCCAAATGTGTATATTTTTGGTTTTATTTGTTAGTTGTATTGATTTTATAATGCTAAGACTGACACCAAGTTAGTTACATTTTAAGATGCTGTTACCGGTACAGTCTTGTCTGAACAGGATCTGCTATCTTCGAGTTTACAGCATAGCAACTTTATAAACAGTTACTTAATCAAGAAGTGTGTGAGTCATGCATCACCATAGATTGAATAATTGAAGCCATCAATAGAATGCCATATACTCTTTAAAGTATCTTATTTAGTTGTCATTGAATCAGTAAGTAATAATGTAGCAGAAGATTTATCGACTATAAAAACTACCTCTAGACCTATTTATTTTTTAATTATGTTCGTTATAGAATTATAGTGATTTTAACATGGACATGTTAAAATCATGTTTGTGTCCCAGCCTCAACGAAACCTAGATTAGATCATCCCCTGTTATCCTATCTCTACCTTATTGTAATGTAGTGAGCTACAGGGATTACATGTTCTGATTCAGGTTTTGTTGATGTATCAGGTGTCCTTAATTTGACAGCACAGCACTCAAAGCTGTGACTGTTTTGCTTGCCATAGCAAGAGGAAAATAATTTTGGTAACTAAAACTGCAGTGAAAGCAGCCAATTTTGTGACCTTTTTGGCAGCCAGAATGTTTTTTAATAGCTCAGTGTTCATGGCTGTTCTAAAGCTAAAATGAGATAAACATTTGCAAGAACTATTATTAGTGCTAGTTGAGTCGCGATGTTATTGGTTGTCTACAGTAACTGTGATGTTATTGGCATTAATGAAGACTACCATCAACTGACGTGATACAACTCACTTTGACTCTGAAGATGATTACCTCACAGTTTGTCAAAATGTCAGTCACTGTCAACAACAGCCCTTTTCAGGAGCTTATTTTTTTTGAGATTGTTTGTTTATATTGTGGCCTTGTTTTCAATGCATAGTTTTCTGTGAACAAATTACAAAATGTGTGAAAATAAGACACTTGTCACTATTGGTATATCATTATGGAATTTTGGAAAATTATAAACTTGAGGAATTTTGCCAACAGAAATCTTTAACATACTGCCTTGCTATCAGGAAATAAGGCTGAGAATGTCATTTCTGAGTACTTTACTATATTAGTATAAAAAAATCTTGCCTAGTGTAATCTTAAACTTACAGGTTTGTTGTGATGCAGGTAGAGTAAGGGAGTGCAGGCCCATTGTATAATGCAAAGCAGAATTTGTAGAAAAACTACAGTTAGGGGGAGTTAATGTGAAAAAGGTTTAAATTTGACAGTTTTTTTTATAAGTCTTGTCTTTTTTAGGAGAGGATTGTGAGCCAACACACTTCCGTTGTGCTGATGGTACCTGTATATACAAGTCATGGAAGTGCGACCAAGATCTAGACTGCCTTGATGCTAGTGATGAAGTGGACTGTGGTAATTATTTACTAAGCATTTAATTATGTGCTCTGTTTCACAAATAAATTCAGTTTTCCTGTTCATTGATTTGTTCAGTTGTAGATTACTTGAATTATATACAAAATGTAGGTATATTACAAAGATACTATAAATAGGAAATTGAATACACAAAATAATATTTAGTACATTTAAATATCGTTATAATTAAACGAAGTGAGAAGAAAAAATATGGCCATGCCTGAATGAAGTTAAGCCTGAATAACTGTTTTTAATGTACAATGATCATTGCCAGTTTTTCATGGTGACCGCATAGCAAATAGCCATAATGAAATCTTTATACGGGTTAATAACAATGGCTCGGCTATCTCTATTGACTGGTATGCCATGGTTGAAGTGCCAGAACGACGACCCTTCAGGTCTCAGTAAGAAGCTGGCTAGATCCTGCCATCTGTTTGGACCTTATTGCATCTAAGATAACCATAATAGCCAATGATGTTAAGCCATTGGCCTAAACCTGTTTTAGGTTGTCTCACAGATTAGTTGAAGATGTAACCCACACCAGTTTCTATATGATTTAAGGATGCATCTGTCAGCAGTTCTTTTATTTTTTATGTTCTGTCATGATAATGGACACATTAGCCCTGCTAACTTTGACAATTACAGTTAGTGCAGGTTATATTATGAACTAATTATGCTTTTGGAACCGTGCAGCTCTATTAGTCTAAACGTTTCAGATGCCAATGAAATGGTTTGTTTTTTTTGGTGGTCTTGGCCTCTTTCAAACTGCGTGGTACTCTGAAGTAAAGTAACAGTATGCCTTACTCTTCAATTTGGCATTGTTCATTAACTTCGCTGCAAGTTCATTAATGGTTCCTTCTGAAACCATCAACATTTGGACTTTTAAGGCAGGTCCAACACCATTCCATTGTCTCCCTTTAACGATTTGTCTTTGTTTTCTGATTCTGGAACTGCAAATCACTGTTCTAGAGGTATACCTTTTTTCTCTTTTTGCCTCTCAAAACAATTACATCGGCTTGTTTTTTCTATCTTTTCACCTGTTAGTTGTATTGGTTAATTCCTTTCCTCACCTTTTAGAGAGTTGCTCGCACTCTTTTTCACTAAGAAATGACACACTTGACCCAACCGGAAATTTTTGGCTTCTAACGCATGAGGAGAGGGAAGGAGGTTCTTTTTTTGTTAGGTGCGGTTTTCAAACGTGCGAAAATTTTCCCCATGCAGTGGAATGGTCCTCTCTGAAGACTGAAAAGCAATCCTTCATGGTGATAGCATTAATCTGATCGACGTTACACTGCAGCTTTTCAATTCCTGTCTTTTCTGATGATTCGCTATCCTCAGCTATCCCCCTCTCGCTATCGTGGGCAATGGCGGTAATTCCTCTCCCTGTAGTCTGTGAAGGTCATTCTCTCCCTTCTATCTACACTACCTTCTCCACCTCCATCGCCACCGCCAACAATCCTCCCACAGAATCTCGCAAAAGTTTAAATTTTGAGACGTCATGAGGAGGAAATACTTTCTATGATGAAATAACTGCCTTAGAGATCAACACAGTTATCGCCGTACCAGGAGGATTGTAACTTAATACTAAGCGACTCTTGAAAGCTAACACCAGTCGAAATTATGGCTCCCTTGGTATGTTAGGATCGTATTGAAAGAATCAACTTGGAGATATTTGTTTGTCTTTTTCCAGCTTTCAATTGTTGATGTCTCCACCGACATCACTGATTCATGTGCTGTGAAAAAGGCATATTCTGTGAATCATGTTTTTTCACTTTCCGCGATCTGTTTGTGTGTACTAATTAACGGAATCTGCCAAGGATCCGTTGCCTGGCACACCGGGGACCAAAATCTTTTTAAATTGAAATTTCTCTTTCTTTCTTGAGAAAAAGGCTTGAAAATATAAAGTGATTTTAAAAAGATTTCGCACATAACTTGCATATTTTACGCTTAAGCAAACGCGTTAAAGAATTTGTCGTTCATGGTGAACAAGAATTCTCTTTTTCAACTTTTGAAGCACACTATAAATTTCCAAACATTTTTCTACTCTTTTTATTCATTTTAAAACGTTTCCAAAAAGTTTTTAATACGTTTCATGGCTGCTTTATTGTCTATTGTCTATATTGTCGTACTTTTTAAGAACTTTGCCGGACATTCAAGATCTGTTAGAGCCATTAGAGAATGCAATATCTCATATGCTAATTCCTGCGATTACTGAGCGCAAGTGTGATCAGCTGGATAGGAAAATTCTAGCGCTGCCAGTTCGCTTGGGTGGCCTGGGTCTGGGAAACCCGTCCCTTGAAGCAAGGCGCGAATTAATATGCTTTGTCTGTCAAAGCAACAAAGCCCCTTGTTGAACAAATTGTATCTCAGTCACATCAGTTGCCTGAAGATTCCCTCACAAAACTAGCACAACAGGAAATAAGAAGTGAAAGATCAAAGGAACTCGAACAAGAAAGACTCAGCGAAAGGAATTGTAAATAGTGTTTTAACGAAATAGTTTTTTTTAAAGTGAATTAATTGTAAATAGGTTCTTAATAGTTAGTATGTTATCAATAAAACGAGCGATTTTACTATACTTCGCTTCCACACTATTATTATTATTATTATTATTGTACTTGCATAACTTCGTGACAATGGTAAAAGCATAGTTAAGACACACTATCCAACTTTATAAAAATGAAGATGTGTTTCGGCGTGTAACGACTTCGGATTGTAGCGTTTTATAAAATGCAGAGTAAAATGGAGCATTAAATTAAGCTGATGATGGCATGAGTCATATTGTGTCGAAGTACATTGAGTAGCGTGTCGTTTTCACTGCACAGCACGTACTGTGCATACGAAGTTGACCGCCTTTAAAAAGAACTTCTACAAAAACATTATTAAAATGTGGTCAATCAAAAGGTATTAAACGTCACTGAAATTTTTGGTTGTCGTTTTTTTCTGACCGAGATGAATTAGAAAATATGTTGATTGTAAGCGGTACGAGTGTTTCTGAGTTCGACTTACTCAGACAGACCGTCGATCGTAGATAACCTTATAGTGAATACCTTCAGTTGGCATTTAAGATCTATCTTTTCCCAAAACGTTCCTCTAATTGCGGTATCTTATCTTAATCTTTTGTTTACTGAAGTGTCGATTCAATAAGTCATCAAACTTCTGTTTGTTATTTTTAAGATAATATCAGCTGTTCAGCACTACAGTTTTCATGTGGTAGTCGCTGTATTCCATTAAGTTGGCGCTGTGATGGTGGAGTGGACTGCTATCCCAACGGAGAAGATGAAAAGGCATGCAGTAAGTATTTCATTGGTCACTGCTGTGACGGTCGACATTTACAGGATTTTCTACAAAACCAAAAGTTTGTGTCATGGCAATTGTTTTAATGTTACCGTTGCTGTCGCCTTCGTTGTTTTGAAAGGTTCCTGATAAGGAGCCTGAGGGTGCGTTCGATTGGGAAATCTGGATTTAGATTTTAAAATCCGGATTTCGGATTTGCAATCGTGCGCGAAATCCGAAAACAGATTTCAACGCTGCAATATTTGTTTTTGGATTTTCTTTTTTACCGTTCGATTGGGAAATCCGAAAAAGGATTTGAAAAACTGTCCTTAAGAACAGCGGTCTTGCATGCACACGCATAATTAGTAAATCCTTTTTCGGATTTCCCAATAGAACGACAAAAAGAGAAATCCAAAAAATCCGGATTTGGATTTCTTAATTGAAATCCAGCCTGAGGACGGATCTCTCGGAGGTGAAATCCGTTTTCGGATTTCGCGTTCGATTGGGAAATCCAGATTTAGATTTTGAAAATCTAAATCCGGATTTCCCAATCGAACGCAGCCTTAGTAACGATGACTGCGACTGCAACCTAGAACGTCACAAAAATATATATACAATGTATCTGTCTGATTTTGTAAAAAGGTGCCCGCTAAGTTTTCGCTTGAACACGGGCATCAAGCCAGTGTAGCCGGATAAAAACCAGGGGGCTTGCTGTCTTGCTGGGTGTCAGCAGAGAGCCCAGGCCCAGACCTATCCGTGGGTGGGTGGCTGACTTGTTTTTTGTGAAAACCAGGGGGGTAGGGAGGGAAGATTTTGTCACTTTGATTAGAGTTTAATGTCAGAAAGCAGTGCAAAGTCAGAGAATTTATCCTTGGACTAGGCCTGCAGCCAAATCAATGCAGTGACTCATAACACTACTCTCCGCAATCAAGCAGCTAATCCTGCTGCGGTAAAAAAGCGAATTCATGTTTATAGCCGGACGTTTTCATTACCTTCAGCATCGGCGTTGCTAAATCTCCTTAATCGAGACTTTTCCATCCGACAACGGAAACGACAATGAAAACGTCGCTGAAACTAGGCTGTGCATCCTTTCGAACTTTTTGCGATTATTCCAACTCGCCCAGTTACTTAAAATAAAATTCCACTTTCCTCCTATTTTGTTGTACAATCTTAGGTTTTAAAATCTATCATGGATTGTTTTTCACTAATAAAGAAAGTATTTGATGCTTCTGGTTTTCCAGTTATTACGTCTTCCCTGCGTTTTACTAACAGCGAAAGCAAATGAGTCAGATACCTCGTAGTCAATGTTTGGGTACCGCTTGAATATTAAAGTGGAAATTTGCAGGCTACGGTGACGTACTCTCCCCAGTATTCCGCATTTACGACCACCCTAGTAAAGGTCGACGTAGCGATTCTATTGTTTGCACGAGTGATGCAACTAAACTATTGCCAGCTGGATTAAGTAATGTCTCTGCAACCAATAAAAATTTACATATTGACAGAAAATCATAACATTTTACTTCAACAGCAGAAACAACGACGTGCTCTAGTAAACAGTTCCAGTGTGCTGATAAGTCGCGCTGCATTCCTACAACATGGCAGTGTGATGGAAAGGCAGAGTGTTCTGATGGAAGTGATGAAATTAACTGTGGTGGGCTATGCGTCATTATTTTCTTTAAATGAGAAGGGAATTTATTACGTGATAAGGCCTTGGTGATTAAATTGCCTTTTTATCATCCTTCAGACCCACCAGTTAGCTGTTTACGAAATTCCCCTGCATACCTGAATATGTAACTGTGGGGTTTTCAAGTCCATCGTTTCCTTTTGGTTTGTCCCACCTATTGTCTAGCTCATTTTCGAGTTTAAAAACCCTTACCTTCAAAACGAGGCTAAATGCAAATCCTTTTTTTGTGATAACTGAACGCGTATAAACTGTGTGAGCTCGGGCTTCCGTATAAACAAGTGAAAAATCTTCATCTAAGAAATCTCAGTCTTCAAAGGCAACGTATATCGAAGTAACGACAGTCTATATGCATAAACATCTGGAAACGATGCTTGCCTGACTGAGGGCCTCTTCATACGTGCCCGGTTGACCGGGCTGGCCCGGTTTCCTAGATCTCGCCTTGGCTCTAATTCCGAGATCTCGGTTTTTCCAACCGGGATCTCGGTAAGCGGGCTGAAAATTTTGCCATGTGAACACGTCAGCCCGGTTTCCGGGATAAAAGCGGGATGAATTCTGGCGGTCCGGATGGCATCGTCATTTAACTGCAGTGATACAGGTTTAAGAGTTGCAGAAGCTATGACAGGTGCGAAAGTTATAACTTTTGTGTTTCGCCATGTTTGCTTTGTTTCTCGAATTTGGCGCCAGAATTCGTTCCCAGGATCTTTGGCCGATTCTCATCTCGGAAACCGGGCTGAAATTTCTC
>JBBMOI010000011.1:11762500-11825000 GCA_038088405.1 Porites divaricata
AAGGACAGGAGTAAAAACAGAACAATTGAAGATACTTACGTGACTTCACATGAACAAGGGTAACAAAAATCTCGCGGATTTCTTGAATGCGCTATTTGCCAGTTAATTGGTTTTTTTACAGTGAGGGTCAATCTTTTTTCCTTCATGGCCAGGATAAGGATACGGACAGTTTTACCCGGCCGCCAGTATAACTATACCGAGACTGTGCTTACAGACAAGGCAAACCACCATCTTTTCTACTTATTCATGCGAACGATTAAACTTTCCCGCCCTTGCCAATATTAGGTCATATTCGGTGACCTTCGTAGGTGAAAGGTTACAGCTTCTTAGAGGGTTCTTTACTTGGACAACGCACTTATTTGGAGGAAAAAAAATTGTCTTAACCGCGCGAGGAAGCACAAGCAATATTTGCCATTCCGGCAAAGGAACACTTCGCAGGTGCATGTGCCATTTTGGTTGTTTGCCAGTAGCGTAAACTGCGATTTAGGTGGTCAGTGGGCTGTGGACCGCTTTGAAGAAGTTTAAGTCTAAGTTTGTAATCTAAGCGGGGCAGCTGTGACGTGCTAAGTATCGCAACTTTCAACCCTCGGTTTCAGACGAAACTGTCGAAACTGGATGACCGCTAAATATCTGAGAATGATTCAGTAGCTGAAGAATGGAACTATACATAGTTGTTTGCTGTTTTGACAACTTATTTTCTATAATTATTATTTTATGTAACAGCTGAGGACACGTTTGAATAGCAGCAAAAAGCTAAGCTCGATAGGGGTTCCTTAATGCCTTGATCAGCCAAGGTTTCTGAGACATTGTGTTCAATATCCTGTTAAGTTAAAGATGAAATAATTATTGTAATGCGAATTGAGCTTCGGCTAACGAAAAAAAAAAAAAAAACTATAAAACTACAATACTGCTCCAACAGGTGACATTTGAAAGGGTTACGAATTCCGCATTCCGGATTCCTGATTCCAGATTCGGCAGCACTAAAACATGGAATCCGGAATCCGGAAACGGAAACGGAATACGGAATACGGAATCAAATATCAATGATAGAAAATTAAAGAATTTCACATTGCATAATTTAGTACAATCCAAAGAGAATTGTTTTAGTATATATTCTTGTTAATGTGTCTTGATAAGGGTTTGCCGTAGTGTGGGTTATAGCATTGCAAGGCCGATGAAAGTAATTTTACCATTAATTTTTATTCACGAGTCTATGGGTTCGATAATACGGTTAAATATTGCCTTTGTAGCTAAATGTCAAGAATAGTAGTAGTTGGCCTCAGACCACACCACGTGATTGTCCCCAACTGAATGCTCAACACATGACCGACCCGTGACATGACCACAGTTCCGGTGTTTTAGCAATAAGTTCAACTTTTTCGCCAAGCTGAATACTGATGGAATTCTGGTGTACCAGTAATTGAGTTTACGTTGACGTCCGTATTTTTGTTGAAGAGGCTTATTAAACATGGTGCATTGTTTTGATATAATCAGTTGCGGAATCAAGCAAATGCATGCACAATTCTCTGTACTCTTTTGACTCCACAATGCCATGGTTCTCTTGACTAAGTTGTCTTGATAAATAAAGCTGAACACTGTTGAAAACAACCCAGAAAAGACACTCAGGAAAAACTTGACGGCGACGCCTTTCAGTTATATAAACGACGCCTCTTTCAATTTAAACGAAGTCCGTCTCCATATAACTTACCTTTTTCTTAAGGAACTAGTTTTTGCCATTGCCGTTTTTCTCCTCGCTTTGCTGTCCTATTGCCGGAAGTGGTATCAAGAGTTTTTCATCGGAATCGACTCCTCTAGTGATACAGCAGTCTCCTCTACTCAGCTAATTTATTCATTTATGTCTTTTTTTTTACCTGTTTAGTTATTTTATTGTCATTGCTAAAATTTTTTTTTCAAATCGATCGCTTGGAACCTTCTTTCACGGATTCCGTATTCCGTTTCCGTTTCCGTGATTTCTTTTCCATGTTTTAGTGCTGCCGTTCCAGATTCCTTATGTTCCACAAACCCTACAAAAACATGGCGGACAGTGAGTTCACGTTCTACCGTCTTCTACCCCTTCTTCGTTGGGTTAGAACCATAGCCACATGGAAAACAGTGATTTAAAGTATGCAGTCTTTAGGAATGGACAACTTTCGAGTGGCATTTACCCGATTTCTCGCTTTCTATTCTGACAATCCTTCTGGACTTCGCGATGAAGAAACGCCGGCGAAATGGCCAAGTAAGGCAAGTTTCGTCACTCACCCCTCGACCGAAATTGAATGGCCGCCAAAACTTTTAACACGATTCAGTAGCTGAAGGATTGAACTACACAGTGATATGCAGGAGAGCCAGTAAGTGTGAGCCACTTTTGAGATTTAATCCACTGAATTTGGCTAAAATCGCATGTTTCGCTAAATGGGTCAAAGGGGCTAAGTGTGTTTCCTCAGATTTTCTAAACGAAAAGGTGTCGATGATTCTGACCTGTATAATTTTAAAGATGAAGGCTCAATTAAAATAACCAGTGAATTGGAAGCTTTAGGTCGCACTCTTTTATCCGGAACAATCGGTTGAATTTTGACAGAATTCGCATATTTCACAACCATCTCTGGCCCTCATGTGGTGCCGAAAGAAAATTCGTTAAACAAATTTTACGGAAGCGAATTTGTCCAATCTAGTTTCATATTTGTTATATACTTATTAAAAGAAGTCCACATAAAATTATGAGCGAAATCTATTTTGTGGGCAAAAGTCGATATGAGGATGTTACAGAGACTAGCTCTTAATGCCACAAGATTTCCAGTCTTTATTGTTGCTGTTTCATTTCTGCGTAACCTTTCAAAATTGTCTGAGCTTGTATGGAAGCTAGCAGAAGAAATAAGTCTTCAATTGGCATCAAAGCGCTTCCCATCTTTTGTTCCTCCGGCCAACGGCAATAAAAGTAACGCCAAAAAATCCCGATTTTGCCCAAATCGAAACTTAACGGGAAAAATATATCACTGATCTGTAATCCTGAGAAGTTTTAGTGTAGTATTGAACTCGGCCAAGCGCTATGCAAACGGATTTTTAAGGTTTTCTTACTCTCCTCGCATCTTTTGATTTCGCGACATCCTGTCCAAAAATCAAAGTTTGGTGCATGCGCAGTAACGGGATACTGTTCCTTTAAAGTTCAGTGGACGCACTGCAGTATCTCATGAAATGTGTCACAGTCACCGCACTGTAATTATTGACCATTTTTGTTTACCATGAGGAGATAAACAGTTTATGAGGGACTCAGTTTGTTACTTGCAGCTTTTGGACCTACAAAAGGCTTTGCATCACGACCGCAAGGTAACGAGATCCCTTTAAGGCTGCAAGAACTAATGGTTTTCTGCCCTTTTCATGTAGCGCAAAGTGAATGTGATGCAGCAACAGAATTTCGCTGTTCTGATGGAAGATGTATTAATATCAACTGGAAATGTGACGGAGAAGCAGACTGTGATGACAAGTCTGATGAACAAGCTTGTGGTAATTAATATTGGCTAGTTTAAGTAAAAAGCTACTACAACCTTCATGTTCGCTCAGCTCTGAGTGTTTTTAGAGTGAATCTTAGTGGGTTCGAGCTAATGATGAAGAAAATGACACAGTACTGATAATAGTGCTTATAGGAATGGTAACTGGCTGAAGGTGAACCAGTTGGTTACTTGTAAGCATTGCG
Organism: Porites divaricata; assembly: GCA_038088405.1. Classification (NCBI taxonomy): domain Eukaryota; kingdom Metazoa; phylum Cnidaria; class Anthozoa; order Scleractinia; family Poritidae; genus Porites; species Porites divaricata. The sequence continues at coordinate 11,766,192 of JBBMOI010000011.1, forward strand.
GACGAGTTGAACTCCAGACTCCTAAGTAGCGAGTTATCAGAGCGAGATGTGCAACTGAGATCTTCGGATAACAAATCCAGCGCTATGGCAGACCATTTGAACTCACTAGGTACGAGAACTGTGTGCTCTGCAGGTTTGTTCATGCACTGGGCTCGAGGTGCACTACGGAGCTGTTTACTTAGCTTGTCTCTCGTGCAACCTCCTAATAGCCAATTACCGCTTACTATCCTTCAACCTGACAAGTTGTGCACAACAAGAGGTCATTTCATTTCGTGTTCTATTTTTTTGTGGTTTATTAGATAGGACGTAATATTTGTCAACTGTGATTGAAACATTTTTCGTTTTTAAGGGTTGCGAGGTTGTTCTTTTGCAAGAATTATAGTGAACAAACATTGACTAGTACATCCAGAGTATCTCCTTTATCTTTAAGGATTTCCGCCTGCTTACTTAATGTTTATAGGGTAGATTGTATTTGCCTGCCTTGGTATCAATATTGAATTTATTTATTTCTTTTTAAATATAAGGTCCTGTATCGTGTTCGCCTGGCGAATGGCAATGTGTTGGTACAACTCATTGCTTAAAAATGACTCAAGTGTGTGATGGGAATAATGATTGTGGAGACAACTCTGACGAAGGAACTCACTGCTGTAAGTAGCTTTTATTCTTGTTCTGTTTCACACGGCTGATTCTTTTCCCTTTATATCAATTATTTAATCTGAAATAAATTCCACTTTGTAGTGCATCTGTACAGATTGTGTCACAGGCAAGTTAGGAATGTGCATATCACATGTCTTCAGTGATCTAAAGCTTGAAAACGTCCTGCAAAATGAATTGCCTAAGTCTTGTTTGAGCAATCTGTCTTTTAAGTGTTTTTTTTCCAGTTCAATTCAGAGGACAAAACAACGAATAGCAAAATGTTCAATTTTTTAACTTTTCTTTCTCTATGCCCTCTTAATCGGGAATTAACTGGAAGGGGTGTATGCTGGGAAGAAGAAGCTTACAGTGCCCAAGGCTATATGAGGATGTTTTCGACTATCATATTGGCATTTTCCGTGTCAACATAACGGTATCTTATTTTCGTTTGGGTCAAAATTGGTGTAAGGAGTTATCTCTTTGTAATCGTGCTAAATTAGTCGTACAAGACGCCAGTGTTAACAATCAGTTTGCGGTGCTTAAGGTGAATCCTTTGACCTGCAATGTTGAAAATAATAACGGATCAGATCAGTTTATGTTACTTGGTTAACGCATATTGACTACTCTAAAAAATTTGCCATTTTAATTATTGTGTCCCAAGATGTGCAATCTCAACTCTGATTACACTCTACTGAATACGAGTCTTTGAATACATGCAGAAATGTTTGCTTCCTTTGTATTTTTTGCCATGGTCGGCTTGAAGCTTACAGCTGTTATAAAGCTGGAGTTTGTCTTTTGAAGGCACATAATGCCACTCATACGGCTCGTACTGCCAGTCTTAAACAGCAATTTTCAAAGGGAAGGTACAATTAGTTTCCTGATTGTTTTGGCTTTACATTGTTAAGCTTTGTGATTGGCTAAAAACGTCGCTTTCCTTTTTCAAATCATCCCAAAGGGACCAAAACGGAGATTGTACCCACCGGGGACAGAACCAGTTAAAAAATTGTTCCCATCCTTGTTAGTGACTGGTAGTTATAGGTATTTTAACGTGCAATTTCTGATAGGTTTAACGTTTTTGTGCCACCTGGTCTGAACTGATTAATGAAAGATGTTTTGTTTTCAGTAAATCATGATTGTTTGCGGCAGCGGAATTGTAGTCATAGTTTGTGTCGAGATACTCCTAAAGGTCCAGAGTGTTACTGTAAGCCGGGATATGTTCTGGATTCTGATGGCATATCTTGCAATGGTAAGTACGTGTATCCGCGCAATTTGTTTGTCTCTGTTCTCTTGAGCTTGAGTTTGAGTTCTGTTAATAGTAATGGAAGGTGGTGCTACCTATGCTTTGGATACTGTTCGACCTTCGTATAACTTTGATGACGACGTAGAAATGGCGCTCCGACTGTCTCTTGTCGTCTCTAGCAAAGGACCTGAAAACAGTGTCCTCAAGAAAGGGATTACGTATTCTTTAATATATCGGCACATGAAGAAAGCGGAGTTATCAACGAATGTAGACGAAGTACTGCATATGATGTTTATGATCTTTGATTTAGGCCGTACACCGTTTTTCTGTGTGCTGATAATCATTTTCTTTAATTGTACCTCTGCAGATATTGATGAATGTTTAACAGTTGGAATATGCGATCATGATTGTGTTAACACGAATGGTTCCTATAAATGCCTGTGTGCAGAAGGCTATGTGTTTGAACCTCCGCAGACCTGTCGACCACAAGGTAAAGTTTCTTCACAAAGCTGCCGGATCCGTTTTTGTTTTTAAGAATTCACTATTGTTATTAGGGCAGTTCATGCTATACTGTTGTTAGAAAATAAGACGCGTCCTAAATAAGACGCAAACTTCCCGTATAAACGGCACATTTCCTTTGAAATAAGGCGCGACTTAAGAACTCCATATTAACGATCTTCGCGTCTTATATAAGATCCGTTTTATTTTTGCTCCTATAAATAGCCCTAATGTGTCCAGAATGAAATCCTTAGTTTACAATAGAGAATTGAATACGTCAGATAAGCCTCTGAAAAGCTAATTGCAAGAAATGATTACAGACATGTTTACTTTACTATCTCTGTTTGTTTAGGAGGCGACGAACCATGGTTGTTGTTGGCAAATATAAAGAGCATCCGACTCGTTAGTCTGAATGGTAAAGTGTACAGTTACATCTTCTCAAATTTGAGTCGCACCATCGCCCTCGACTTTGACTTCAGTGATCAAAAACTCTACTGGACTGATGTAGGAGAAAATGCAATTCATTCAACACATCTTCAGTTTGATGATAGTGGCGCTCTCCCTGGGAAGGTAGGTATTTTGTTTTTTACTTTCTTAATCCTGAAAAGATTGGCAGAACCAAACACTGACAGGAGTTTGCAAAAATGTTGAAACCTCAGCGTTTCAGTGGAATGTGTTGACATATAGCTGCTTTCGCATTAGCAAGGTTCCTCGTTCAATTCCTCGTGCAATCACTCCGTCGCTATTTCCCTAAAATTCATTCTATCCTGAAATAAGGTCTACTTCAATTTTCTTTAACTTTAGCAGAACATGAATAGATTCGTTCTCCATTTCTTTGTGTCATGCCTTTATGAGTCAGCTGAGACATAATGACTTACAGCGTAGTTGGCACTGTAGTAATGAGGTAATGTGCTGTGGCCTCAGCAGTCAGTTCCTAAGGGGGTGTTTACATGAGAAAACTCGCACCGGCGCGAGTTTCATACCGACATGACTTTTTGATTTCGTATCGCGTTTACATGATGACTGGGTTATTTCACATCTCGTTATTTGAAGGTACACTTCATGTTGATAAAATGCACGTATGATTCAAAATCGCGAACATTAGACCGATTTCACACCGAAACGGGTGGTCGTTTCGTGTTTACATGATACCGTTGCGAGATTTCGTACTGGAGTGAAATTCTCGCCCCGGTGCGACAACCGGAGTGAACTCACGCCGGGGCGACTCGCACCGGCATGACTTTTTGTGGTGGTATCATGTAAACAAATGTAGAGCCATGAGAGGGAACCGGAGTGAACTCGTCGCGGCACGAAAGTCGCCCCGGTGTCGTGTAAACACCCCCTTAGAGTATAGAGACCTTTAGCATCAGGTAAACCGCAAACCGCAGTTTGCTGTTACGCGTTTGCAGTTTCGCGTTGCCGAGATTTCAAATTTAAGCAAGACGTTCAGTTCAGCTCATTTTTATTTAGCCAAAGTATAATACAAAACAAGAATACATATAGGAATTGTAAGGTTGCAAGGGAGCCCAGAAGAAACCAGATGGCTTATGAAGCCTAGGCTCACCAGTCTCAAAGAAATAAGCAAAATAAAATGAAATTTGCGGAGTGATACGTTAAAAATAGGACTTAATAGAGACTGAGTTAAGTTATGAATTCAGTTACAAGATAGAAAAAAAAATTAACTCTGGATTGGTACAGAATAATTTCTTTTGTTAGTACGGCAGAAAGGAATATGAAATCGATTTGAACTACGGGTTCATTGTTAGAGCCGCCATGTTGTTTTCATCAAAGTCGAAGTGCATCACTTTAATCGCTCAAAACTCAGCAATGATTCATTGATTCGAGATCAAAAATCCATCAAACACATCGCAAACGGATATAAAAAGCTAGTTCATACCTTTAAACGTGAGGCCGTACAATTTTTTGTCGCAGAAAACCTTGCCGTAAATCACTTACCGCTGGAAGCCCTTTCTGCGGTTCAAATGTGAACTGCAAACTGCAAACGTGACCGCAAGGCCGTGGTCACGTGACATTTTGCGTTTTGCGGTTTGCAGTTTCCCATGAAAAACCTGATGCTAAAGGTCTCTTATGTCAGTAGACGCACGACTGGAAACCTCTACAGTGCGGAATTAAAGTACTGGCGACTGGCTTTCACTTCCATGACTACACTTCAGGACCTACTTGCCGGGGCAGGGCTGGGGTGGATTGGGAGAACAGAACTCGCGTCCCACCAATGTGGCTGGGTTCGTATCCCGAAAGCGCTGCTGTCTCTTGGTTTAATTTGTTTTTTGTTTTTGTTTTTGCTCCGCTTCTCCGCTCTTCTCGGAAACGACCAATCCCCATATTCAATTCTATCTGCAACGTAATTACATTTTTTAAACAGATCTTTAGACTTTCTAAGTGTTTGTGGGTATACAAACAACTTTTACATTTCGTTTTGCTCAAGTATTGCCAAGTGCTTTGCAAACATTGTATAGCGAAAGATATTATTCATTGTGGCTTGTGTCACTTAGGTAATAGATATATCCGTATTTTAATTAAAAACAGGTTAAAACAGTTGTTCAAGATGGCCTCGCTGTTGCAGATGGCCTAGCGGTTGACTGGGTGGCAAAAAACCTGTATTTTGTTGACAGCTCCGCGAAAAGAATCTTTGTCTGTCAATCCGGTGGTAGTTATGTTTTGTCGCTGATTACAAAGGACCTGTTATACCCCAGGGGGATCGCCGTAGATCCAAGGGATGGGTAAGCTGCGAACTTCCAATCTTGCACTATTAGCTTGATGTTAAAGATAACTTTTATTCGAGCCTTTTTACGTTAAAGCCCCTAACTGTTGATCATGAGAGTGTTGTTTTCAAGTTATGTACTTGTAACAAACACGTGACACCGTGTTTCAGCACAAGATCAGATACTGAGAAGAGAGTTGAAAATACGACGTGCGGCGGCAGAGTATTTTTGACGAGCTTCAAGATGTTTGATTTCGAGATGAAACACTGTGCTCTACAGGGTGTTCCAAAAGTTCGTTCCTCTTATTACGTGCGACATAACTTTTGATCGAAACTACGCTTCTGCTTGAACTTTCTGAAAGACGTCTATTGCTTTACTGAGTACATATATTCGGAAAGTCAATATCCGGCATAACTCCTTTGTTTGTTATCACGTTCGGAAGCCGTCATTGTGGCATGGAGTGGGATAAGTCATGTAGCGTGTAGAGCGGGATTTTCTTCCAGGCTTGTTTGAGCCGTCTTTTCAGATCCTGCATGGTTTTAGGAGTTGGGTCTTTATAGGCAACTTCATCCATTATGCTCCAAAGATTCTCGTCAGGGTTGATATCTCGGGAATTTGGGGGCCAGCATGTTTTCTCTATAAAACTTGGCAGGTTTTTTTGCACCATGCCTGGGTGGCCTTGGCTGCGTGTGCTGGCGCCCCGTCTTGGACGAACGTCATGTGGCGATTAGAACTGAACAATTTTCGCTTGTCTGTTGCTTCATTCACATTTTTACGGTGAAGGACAGGCTTCACTTCTTTCTCTAATATGTTGTTGATGTAGTAATCGGCAGTCAAAGTCTGTCCTTGGGGTAAAAAATGTATCCCGGTGAGACCGCGGCCTGTCATTCCGCTCCATATGATCCATTTAAAACTTTTATAACCTGATATGCTGAAGGAAGTTGGCCCTCCTGAGAACCCCAAACAATATCATTTTTTGGATTGGGCAGCTGGAGCAAATATTTGGGACATTCGTCCGAAAAAAGAAAACCATCCCATTCTTCCGCAGTGAGGTTTTTTGTACTGCTTAGCAAATTTCAGTCGGGCTGCACACTGCTTGGCTGTGAGCAGAGGTTTCTTTTGCCTTCTCAGCGGTCTCCAACCTTCGCTTTTCATAAACCTCCAGACAGTGTTTTTTCCCCCAACATGGCCTTTGCTTGCTAATTGTTGTGAAGCTGTCTGGTCGAGTTTCCCCTTTTGTACTTTGCTTTGTTCAGAATTCTTTTAGATGCCTCATTAAGGATTTTCGGTCTTCCCGTTCTTTTCTTGTCTTCAAACCCCGTCATTTCCTGACGACCATTTCACTACCCAACGTTCAGATTTTTTCACCATTTTGGAAATTTCTTTAACTGACAAGTCAGTAGATCTAAGTATAGACGCTTGGGCTCTCAAGGAGCTGAGCTTTTTAGCATTAACAGGGTGCATCTTTCATGATATTCACAAAACCGATGAAAGATTGTGAGCAATTTAGGACACAAAATACGACAAATTTTGGCGGGAAAATATAAACGCACGTGCACACCTTTGGCGGGAAAATGCCAGCCTACGAAAACATCCATTTCTCCTAGCTCTTCGCAGCTGGGGACGTTTCACGCGGAGGAACGTCTGCGACTCAGTGGCAGAAATTCCATACTGTTGACGCAAATCAATGTTTGCATAAAATATCCTGTAGTCATGGGGTTTCAAATATAAATTTGTCCAATTTTACTTGTCTTCTGGTCGATTTTGGTAAAGTGTTGTGTTCATCTGCCAACGAACTCCAGCAAAACTCAAATGCCTCTTCTAGAGGAGACTATATTCCACCAATATGGACTGTTTTGTTAGAGATTCTTCGCGTTTACATTTGACCTTTGTGGCCTTTTGTCTTTTGTCTGTCATGCGTAAACAATAGCTAAAACAATGTAACTACTCTGTCGACCAATCAGCGCTTCTGACCGGATTCCGGACAGATTTTACGTCATCAGTATGAAATTTCTGTCGCTGAGTCTGAGTCGCAGACGTTCCTCCGCGTGAAACGTCCCCAGTGGCGAAGAGCGAGGAGAAACGGATGTTTTCGCAGGCTAGGAAAATGCAAAAATTGAATATTCCAATAAAAAGATGGTGCAAAAAATATATGATACTTTATCAGACTGAAATAAACAACTTTTGCATAAATGATTTGTGCCACGAGTACAATCATAAGTCACACTACAGACTTACAAAGTAGAGGAACGAACTTTTAGGACACCCTGTACTTCCCAAGTCATTGTTAGTGAAGGAGACTGGTTCTATCAACTATGCTCTAACTATGCTAAACAAAATAATTTTAGAAGGAGAAATTAAGTATGCAAGAATGAGGAGTTTTTTTTATCTGTTTTCCCAAATCTCTTTAATTGTATTAATTGCCGTTGTATTTAATTATGAATTATTGATGAGTTTAAGAAATTTGAGAAGAAATGTACCAAACTAATACGAGGCGCGCGTGTAGGAGCATTGTTTTGTTTATCAACCTTGCAGTTTGTTACGACATTTTCTCTGTTGTCGCTGTTGAAGTTACTTATACTTCTTTGTGTCAACAACAATATGTCTACTCCAAACCGCACTAACAGAAATTAAGTATGCAAGAATGAGGAGTTTTTTTTATCTGTTTTCCCAAATCTCTTTAATTGTATTAATTGCCGTTGTATTTAATTATGAATTATTGATGAGTTTAAGAAATTTGAGAAGAAATGTACCAAACTAATACGAGGCGCGCGTGTAGGTAACTGACACTTGCTACGTAACTGACCCTCTTTGATTCTGATCATTTTCTATTCATTTCACTCTGCAGATACCTGTTCTGGACAGATTGGGGAATGCATAAGATAGAGAGAGCAGGAATGGATGGATCAAACCGTAAAACCATCCTGAACACTCATGTATACTGGCCTAATGCCCTTACTTTAGATTATCCAACTCGTCAAATATATTGGGCCGATGCTAATTTTGACTACATAGCAAGCATGTCCTATGATGGTGGAGAAAGAAGGCGCATACTTGGCCACCCAGCTGTTGTTCACCCATTTGCCATTACTGTTTTTAGAAATCATTTACACTTCTCTGATTGGACACGGCATGCAGTTGTCAAAGTAAATAAGTTCTCTGGAAACGTGAGTGGTGTTCTTCTGCAGGATTTGAGTCAGCCAATGGATATCCAAGTTTACCACAGTGCCAGACAACCATTGGCTTCCAATCCCTGTAACAACACTAGTAAATGCGGGTGTTCCCATTTGTGTCTTATTACTCCTATTCCAACAAGAGGGTGTGCGTGTAGGTGTATGATAGGTTACAAATTAGCTGAGGATAGGAAGTCTTGTACTAAGCTGGACACTTTCCTCATCTATACAAGGGGAACTGAAATAGTTGGTATCCCAAAAGAGGTTAATTCATCGGATGATGCCATTTTGCCTCTGTTTGGGCTTGGAAACGCTCGTGGACTTGACTATGATGCAAAAACCAACATGATTTACTTTTCTGACATTACCCGAGATAACATAAGTAGGTTTAGTCTTTCTGACAGGAAGATGAAAGTTCTGGTAAAGTCAGTGAAAAATGCCGATGGTATAGCAGTGGATTGGCTTGGTCGAAACTTGTATTGGACAGATGCTGATAGACGGGAAGTTGCAGTAGCTATGCTAAACGGATCATTCAAGAAAGTTTTGTTTAATAAAGGTGTGGCGAGACCTAGAGCTATTGTTTTGCATCCTGTGAAAGGGTAAGTAAAAAATATTGGCGTGATAAATGTCTTTATTTATTTACTTCATGTGTTGATTGAACTGACCGAAAGCAACACCAACCAAATGAATCTCAATATATCACGACTGTAATCTTCGTTAGTAGAGCTTACACGGACGGAAGTTACTGTAATTGGCTAAGTAACCTAGCTGCTGAGAATGACTCAGCTAGACTGCGAAGGAAAGGAAGGAAATCGGGATGGCAGTGACGGGAGGGATTTTTTGTCGAAGACATTGCTTTATTCTTGCAAGTGACAGGAATGAGAAAGATCAGAAAAATCTGCAAAGCAAACTTAACTAGTCGGTTATTGCGCGAAACAGGATGATCACAAAGCAGCGTACCTTGAAACACGAACAAAGAAAACTGATCGAAATCCACCAATCCCGAATCACAAACTTAAGAGGTCCGCTAAGATAAATGACGGAAAATAAAAAGCAATACAACGAATTTTGCTGTAACAGGTGGAAGAAATGTCCTGGTGAATGTTCTGTGAATTACTCAAGTTGGCTGTTTTAGCTCTGTGTTACCCCTTTGTTTCATATAACTTACTATGAGCATATGCCCTTCGCGTACGAGGGCACAATAACCAAGAAAATCGAAGTTTGAATGCAAATGGAATTAGAAAATGACGTGTAGCACATTAGTAAAGTTTAGCCTTTATTTCGTAGTTGTGGTTCATCTATTGGTATTAAAAAAAAGCATGTCAATAACTGCACTGTTACTATGAGCGAATAACTAGTTATCATTATTTTGTATTTTCGCTATCTGTTAGGATGTTGCATAGATAATTAGATCAACCCAACCTTGATGAATCTTTCAGAAATCGTTTTATATTCCTTTTACTAATTTGTCACACTTCTCCTTTCTATAATTAAACATTGGAAGGACTGCTGCTACAGTCAGTGAAGTATTTTTATGACTATATGTTTTGATACTTTACTAGTAAGATGTATTGGAGTGACTGGAATTCTCCTGCAAAGATAGAAGTAGCCAACATGGATGGTACAGATCGGCACATCTTTGTCCAGGGAGGTGGTCTTACATGGCCAAACGGTCTTAGTATTGATTATAACGCTGGCAAACTATACTGGGCTGATGCAAGAACTGACGTAATAGAATGGGTTGATTTGAATGGGTTGAACCGCAGTGTTTTACTGGGACGTCTCAACCACCCTTTTGGTCTTGATGTACATAATGGATTTATTTACTGGACTGATTGGACCAGCAAAGATATAAAACGGGCAAGCATTAGTGATCCGACCTCTGTTGTGGTGATGAGGTCACAACTTGAAGGACTTATGGAAATCAGGTTTTATGATCCAGAAAGGCAAAACGGTAGGTTACGCCTGATGGGAGGCAATGCACCTTCCGCCACTTAAAAGCTATGCACAAAGTTGGTGTAAATCCTTCTGAAACAGCTTTTTTTATCATATCTCCACATTTTATAGATGGTTTGTTAAAAGATACATAGACGTCAATTCATTTTACAATTACACTGTTAGTAATAAATGCAATGAAGATCATAGCAAGTAAAGAAATAACTTTTGCAGTTGCGAAAAAAGTTAGGCTTGCCTATTTTTTTAGTCTTCTTTTTCACAGCTGCATATGTTGTTTCTTGTTGGTTCTCTCCCTTGCTCCGAGAGGTTTTTCTTCGAGTCCTCCGGTTTTCCCCTCTCCTCAAAAACCAACATTTCTTATCTCCAATTCGACCTGGAATCAGGTAGACGAAGAATCATTACATAGATGTGCTACCTGTAATTATTTTTCCTTAACTGAGATGATCTTCTTTACATTTGTTTCTTCATTGCATTCTAAGTGTTGTTTTGCCCTAAGTGATCGGTAAGGTTAGAACCTATAAGCGGTACACCAGCCAACACAGGCGAATTGGTCACTGATATTTGTATCGCATTTTGATGACTTCTGCTAAAATTTTTTTTGAGGTCTTCACTTACTGAATGCGGAATAATTCAGTGAAATGTGTAAAACGTATATCCGCCATGGTGGGCAAGACAAAGAAACTTTAATTTTCGGCCGTGCGTCACTTATCTGCTAGATTATAGCAACCACCAATCTCTATGCGGGCGTTATTAAGTACATTGTACAGATGTGTCTATTTGTCTCTGTGTGGAGAACGACTCCAAGGACCGGTGAAATAATCAGATGATTGTCATGAAAGATATTAGATGATTATTGATTGTCATGAAAGATATCAGATGATCTTTGTACTCGAGGAGTCACTTACGTAAATCAAATTCACCTAAAACAGCTGAAACAACAGCTCAGTTAATATAAAACCGGGAGTTTTGCTAAGGAAGAACCAATCGAACCGTAAGAGAGAAAGTGATGTTGAAAACACGAAAGAAGTATTAACCTCTTTTGTATTGTTTATCCAGGCGATAGCCCATGTGACAGTAGCTGCAGTCACCTGTGTCTGTTGCGACCGGCTGGGTTTACGTGTGGTTGTCCAGATGGTATGGATTTTGAACGAGGAAGTAACAGTACATGCATTGGTAGGTTAATCTTTTTTGTTTACCAATGAGTGACTGTTAGAGGCTTTACCAAAATAATCCTGAATTGGCCAAGCCGCACACGCTGCTCTCATTTGTAATTTTTTGTGACACGCGTGGTGACCTCTTCTATAAGCCGGATTGATTTTTGAGGTCTCCCACCAAAAATACAGCTTTGAACGTGTTATAAACATTGCAGTAAGGCAAATTGATGCTGCTGCTGATGATGTTGACGATAACGACGACAGAGATAATAGTGAACGTACGCAAAGGGACGGCAGAGGGAAGAAGACGGAAAACCTTGTGTGACAAGCGTGACATAATTCTGTTTGAAAACAATTCCTGACAAACTTCACCTTCCTTTTAAAAGATCTTTTTGTAAAATATCGAAACGCAGTTTCATTTATTGAACATCACAACAAACACGCAGGTAATAGGCCTGTCACGTTTGTCACACAAGCGTTTTGACGTCCTCTTCTTTGTGCCATCCTGTTGCGTAAGCTTATTAATAGGGACCTTAAGCAACGATGACGACAACAACAACGTCAAAAACATTTGGTTTTATGAGCAAACCAGCTACCCTACACGTGCATCACGCTTTTTAGTACATTTCTTTGACGTCCACTGCACGACTACGACGTGAAACCACCCAATGCGACGTTTTATGGAGCACGTGGACATACTACAACAAATTTTCCCTTCTCTGTTTGAAAATGGATAAAGCCCTTAAGAATTCAACTCCAGGAAAAGTCGCCTATATTTCACGAATTGAGCGGTTACAAATCTGACGCGATATTAAAAGTTTGAAAGGATGCAAATTCATTTTTTAGTGATGCTTTCACTGCCGTCGTCGTCGTTGCTTACGGTCCCTAACGACGACGTCGGCGACGATGATGATCTCAAGGTGTTCGTTTCACCGAGTCGTTACTGTGACGTGTCTCTTTTGTAGAGAGTTGAATGAACTACTTGAACTGCACCCTGTTAGGAAGTTTTTCATCGTATTACTCTTTGCAGTGTGGCAGACTGTTGAATTTGAATATGGAGAAATCAATATCATAACTTGATTTTCCAGGAAATCTATTAGTCACCCCAACACCCAGGTGCCCGTCAAACCAATTTGCTTGTAGTAATGGGGACTGTATTCCAAAGAACTGGAAGTGTGATAAAGAATTCGACTGTACGGATCACTCAGATGAGACTATGTTTGCAGGTTGTGGTAAGTGGTATTTACATGTGACATTGAAAGAAAACACAATTTTCAATCTACAAATTTGTCACGTAGATAGAAAACGTGGAAAAAGCAAGACTAGTACCAAACCAAGGCCATTTAGACAAGTGGAGAAGGTCAAACTTGTAAGTTATGGCGTTGAAAGGTATTGACATCCTTTGCATGGTTGGAAAACGTTCGTAGGACAACAGCTCTTATGCCTTTTGGTGCCATTCCTTGCTAATTTCTAACAGCTTCATTTGCGGGAAATTTTTTTTGTATTACCACTCTTTGTGCTTTAGTATTGTTTTTAATTTAAGCGAATTGTGCTTTGTTTTGAAACAAGTAGTGTTGACGATTTAAAAACGCGGCATGGTGGTGAAATTTGGTGATCCGACGTTCACATTCTGCCATGTATTCATTAAAAATAGCAAGCCGAGAAGGATGGGAAAGACAAAAGTTGGCAAAACTCAGGTTGCACGTACACTCCCACCTGCTCAATATCATGATATAACAAGAATCGTCTCTCGACAGTATTATTTGGATTTCACAGTACACGGGACACGAGCTTGGGATTTTCAAAACTACGAGAATCCGAGGGGAGCCAGTATAGAAGTTCATATTATAGTGTCTTAGTTACGGGACAACAGTGCGGACAAAAGATTTTTGTTATAGTTCAAAGGGACTTTGAGTTTCTTTTGAAACCTTTTATCGTGGACTATTCAACCTGCATATTTTTTTTGTCTAGCTGGTGTATCGTGTGATCCTAAACAGTTTCAGTGTGTGCGCAGTGGCAGGTGTATTGCAGAAGGCTGGTATTGTGATGGTGATAACGATTGTGCAGATCGTTCGGATGAGTCCAACTGCACCTCTGCATCGTGTACTGATTCTCAGTTTCAGTGCAGTGATGGTAAATGCATCTCAAGCGGCTGGCGATGTGATGGTTTTAGTGACTGCGCAGATGGCATTGACGAGCTTCATTGTGGTACGTTTTTTTTTTTTCAAAAGAGTAGCTTGTTTTCTCAAATAATTTCTTTGACAAGAAATTCCTAGCGGGTTCAACAGGCTCTCAAAACATTATCTAACCAGAAATTTTATTGTCTTAATGAACCCTGACCAACGTTTATTACATAAAACGTTCAGATTTTGAATTCATGTGTAGGTATCACCCGCTGTATCGCACTCGGTTATATCTCTCGCCTAGGCTTGGCTAAATATTGCGTGTCATACAGGCTGCTTTACTACACTTTCCTCTCCCAAAATCACACTGTTAAGAGTTTATAACCCCAAAATTAGCAGAGGTACTATTTGTATCCCATAATTTCGGGATGTAAAAAGTCAGGTGGCCCAGGGCTCCAAAGGGCCTATTAGCATCGCAAGCGAACTTACCTTAATAGGGAGCGTTTGTTCGATCGTGTGTCAGTGTCAGATTGATAATTTCAGGTATACCTCGGGTATCACGTAAAATTGGTCTGAACCTGCAGCAGTGACGTCCAGGGCCTTTAAAAATTCCGACAGCCGCAAAAAGAGTTGTAAATATCGTCTGGTATTGCCGTGCTGGTATAGGACCGGTCAGACGCACTATTAATAGGGATGTATACCTTTTTCATCACAGTTAATCAAACCTGTCCCCATCAGGACTTCACCTGTACTTCTGGTCGATGTGTACCGCTTGATTGGCTCTGTGATGGTGATAATGACTGTGGTGATGGCTCTGATGAACATGGCTGCCCCGTGAAGCAATGCTCTGAAGATGAGTTCAGGTGTAATAATGGCGAGTGTATAACTGGCAGTTGGCGGTGTGATGGAAGAGGTGATTGTGACGATGACTCCGATGAAGATGGCTGCGGTAAGTAAGTTAAGAATGGTTGACGCGGCTTAAGCCTGTTTTTGTTGTCGCTCGAGATCAGGTCCAATTTTAGCAGCCTTCATACATTGTCTGTCAGGTGGTGGCGCTAATTTTTTATTTACCAAGCGAAACAAAAATTTTAGAGCCTGATCATAGTTTCCAGATTCTTTTTACCTGCAGACTAAAGGGTAATGCCTGTAAGATGAAGTAAAGAGCTTTAGATTCTAAGACGAGAACCACTACGAGTACAAGATTTTCTCAATAGTAAGTAGCGCTCGCGCGTAAGGCAGCGTCATTTTGGCGGGAAAACGTGGTAGCCGTCGTCATTCTGCTACGAGTTTTAGCGAGAGTGTCGTAATGGCGCGAACAAGTTATGAAATTTTAGAAGTGTTAGCATTTTGCAATCGCGAGAGGTCTCAACCTCCTTGAATAACGATAACAGGGCTAACTTTTCTGGTATAAAAAAAATAGTACAATGAAGAATTCCGGGGTGTCTATTTATTGACATTACGCGAAAAAACTTTAAATCAAATCCCGCACTCGTAGTCGTTCTCGTCCTCTAATCTAAAGGTCTCTTAAGGTGGGTCGACTGGATTTTTTAGGGGGATACCTTCCAAGTTTGAGCATTAATTACGTCGCCATGAGTAAAGATATGGAAAAAAGATTACCACAACTGTATTATATAAAGATGAAATTTTCTTATGATCTGGGTTTTATTGCAATCAGAGTCGCCATGGCAACGTAACGACGCCATTACGTTTTTTATTTATCTTTGTGTTTCTCTGTACCAGGAGTTTTGTTAAAAAATCGCGTAAGGGAGTTTGTACCCGACATAATTACTTCAATTGTGGCAAAGTTTGAACAAATTCTATGAGAGCGTTTTCGAAATATTTTGAAACAACGTTTTAAGCATCATAAAATCAATGAAATAGCATGCTATCCGCACAATTAGCTAATTTTTTAAGAAAATGATAAGCTTTGGAAACGCTGCTTCATCTTATAGTGGTTTGATTCCATTGAAAACCTCCCACAAAAAAAGAGGGGAAATGCTCTGGGCAATCGTGGGTAAGAAGAATTTTACTAACTTGCATTCAACTGCTTTTGTTGCAGCTTTTGCGCGTAATTTGGTCCATGTCTACAAATTTCGCATTTTTGAAAAAACCGCTCGATAATTTTTTTCAAAAATTTGCACATCCCGAGATCAATCGTCAATAAATATACCCTGCAAGTTTCAAGAACATTGAAAACAGGGAAGACTTTCTAATAGGGCCCCAAATATAACCAATTTTTCCCCAGATTTTGTGTTTACAAGTGAGCGTCCGCATTATTCACTGGTATTGTTTACTCGTGGCGACGTAGTTAATGCTCAAACTTGGGAGGTTTCCCCCCCAAAAAATCCAGTCGAGCCACCTTAATATGTTGCTAAAGCTTGCCAGTACATGTCTTTCATTTTGGCCAGTCGAAGCTCTGGAGGTTTGTTTAAAGTAGACATGCTCCGAATTAGGGGACTAAAGAAAGTGAGATGCATCTCGGAGACCCAGGCAAGGGGAATTTCTCGCGGGAAATAATCGCAGTCAGGCTCAAAAGAAGAACGGAGGAGCCACTGGGTGCTTCTACTCTTACCAAGCTACAACCACTTGCAAAAAGGTTGAGACACTCCAACAAAAGAAAAAAAAACGACCTTTCTTGCTTCCAATTGCTGCTAGTCACAGGTCTGTGAGATACAATTCTGACCTCTCTCCTCCCTCCCATTCAAAGTTGTTTCTCCAAGTTTTGAGCATGGTCTTGTGTTGCTGGCAACTTTGATAATGGGTGGAGGGGGGATCACAAGAACAAGATCATGGACTGGCAATTTATGCCAAAATACGGTACAGTGTCTCAAGTACTTTTGCAACTGGTTGTAGCTCCACAAGCATTTGAATAATACCCAGGGGCTATCCCTTTCCCCTTAAAAATTTTGTAACAGTTAGCTGCTTCTGGCTTTCCTAGAGTGAATCACGTGAAAACTAATACACCTTTTGCTGTTCATTACGAGAAAATACGCATTCATTTGCGTGAATCGTCGACCAACAGCGCGAAGATACATTCATTTGCGCGAAAAAGCGAACATTTGCGCATAAATCAGATTCAATAACGATTTTTGCATTTTAATCAACATTCAATAACATTTTTGGGCATTCATTTGCGTCATTCGACATACAAAAGAGAAAAATATGTTTTCATTAACACCAACATGCGAGTCATTAACATTACCTTGAAAATCATTTGGGACAATAGACAAACATTTAAGTGCAAACGCTATTCATTAACATTTTTATGAGATTCTTTGCAATTCAATAGCGTTCATTCCTTTAGAATGGGTAAGACAAACATTAATGCGCATGTACAATCAATTGAGCGTTCTTTACATTTAATATACAAAAATCTATTTTCAATTAAACAATACTAATTCCCCCCAAAATTAGCCTGAATTTGTTTACGGAATCACAACAGCAAATGGTAACGTTGCGAGTATGCGCGAGCCGCTGGACGGAAGTTTGTGGTGGTATTGGATCGCAGCGAATGCAGTAAAGAAAAATGGCGCCTGTTTTGAAAATTACCATCGTCTTAGTCATCTGTTCTATCTTTGTGGAGTGCAGATAAGACAAAGTCTTCTGTGTAATATGCGAGATTGGTCTTAAGGCTAATAAGTCGCAGATCATTCACAATTTTGCTCGGTTTGTGGTCCATGAGTGATTATTGTTTCGTGTTTTGGCTTTCGCGCGGACACGTTAAGCTTCGATGGGGTTCTGTGTAACAGCTGCAAAACTCCTCTATTAAAACACTGGATAACTGGGAAAAAATCTCTTCATGTAAGTTGTGACCGAGTACAAAACGTCCGACGCTTAAGATTTGAATAAAACGATGTGAAAATAAATTCTAAATGCTAGTCTGTTTATATAGTCATAATTGCAGTTCTTGCGACAATCTCCTTGCAATAATACGATTCCACGTCAGTTATGGTTCAGGAACGCCCTGTTGCTAAGAGATGTGCAACCTTAGTGCAGTGATTCTGCCAGTGATTACTTTTCAGAGATACCCCATCCTAACCACCGGTGTCCAGACCAGGTGCAGTGCCCTAATCCTGCAACTGATAAAATTTCAAAGATATCCCGCCCAGGCGATGAAATTGTGTTTCCATTTTTGACTAGATGATATAAAAGTAAAGACCCAAACTCTAGAAATAATATCTATTAAATGTATGTGATGCCTTAACTTATTCAGGGGTGTAGGCAGAATTTTGTAATATGGAAGCTCTTGACTCCAAGATGCCCCTTGTACTTCTAAAATAAAGAATTAGATGAGCCAAAACAGGAGTGTGGTACAAGATGTTTCATACTACAGATGTGTTTTATTGAGGTAACCCTAACCATGAAAAATCCTTCCCTTTACTCCCCACACTTCTACATACTAGAAAATTGGAAATATGCACCCAACAGTGAAAATGCTTAAAATAGTAAAGATCACAGTCATACCTAAAACTACACTTTCTCACTGAGATAATAAAGTGAATTTTCCGCTTCTGGTACTTCCATGCTTGCACTCATTTTTGCTTTCATAAATCTTGTTGTTGGTATTTTCTACCGCACATCTGTTAATTATTTAATATATGACTAATAAGGCTTAGCTCCCCTGACTTGCCCTTAAATCTATTTGGGGCCATTTTCATATGATTTGAGGATTAAAAAATTGAAAATGAGCTCTAACTTTTCCTTTTCATTCAATTTCAACATGAGGAGAACTTAAGAATCTTGAAGACTGTTATTTATAAAATCTGGGTTTCTGGTAGCTTCAAGTGAGCCAATGTATGACTCAATAAAATTAAAGCTTGTCTGTGTGTCTTCTGGGGTACCAAGGCTATTTGATGCAGTTCAGGATGGAGTGGCAGACCCTACACATTCTGCAGACAGCATAGGGTTAAATAAAAAACAGATAGTCGCCATTTGTACCAGCTCTGCTATGGCTTGAGTGAAAAGTGCAACTTGTTTGAATGTGACAATGCAGTCATCCTCAAGGACTATCACCTGAGTCAACAAGGTTTAGTGCTGAGCATCTCATAGAAAGCTCCTGCAACAGGCAAAAGGCAAATGAAATTTTTCATAACTTGTCATCTTGCAACACCAGGAGCATCAATGAGCTTGTTTCAGGGGCAATTTTATATAAATTGCAGCTTGTGCAGCCTATGATAGATGACTATATACACTACTACTGTGTATACACAGCTAAACTGACACTGGCAAGCCAAGTGCTCCTAAATTCATGTGCACAAACACTGAATATATGAGACCCAGAGTATCAAAAGAATTATTTCTATCAGAGAGTGAAAAGTTACCCCTATGGCATTTTGTTGTTGCCAACAACTAGCGATACCCCTTTAGATTTTCAGGATTTCTAAAGTGACATGGATACGAATTTATATTCAAGAAGGAAAGACATCTTTTGGATAGAAAAGGAATAACATTTATGATTTTTGTAAGCATACAAATACATTGTATGTGATGAAGCTATGTCCAGTGTTGTCTGTACTTCAAACAGGAATGGCAGTCAAGCAAGTGTAAAGCTGAAAAAGGGCAAGAAATGTCTTGCGCTTGAACTTGTGCTAGTGTCAAAGTGGGAGTAATATCGCAATGGTCATATGAAAATGCATTACCAGTAAATCACAATAAATTATCATATTTTGTAGTAGGACAGGGAGAAGAATGCACATATTTGTATTTTCATATTTTATATTGATTTCAGTTATGTTTAAAGACATTATGTAAACATTTTAAGCATAACATTAAAATTCTTTTTGGCGCCAATTTTGTATGTATAAACAAATCATCATAGAATAATTATCAGAATAGAATCATCTTCCAAATGGTGAGGGTTCTTGTCAATGAATCTGAGAGCTTACAGTGCATGATTATTAAAACGTAAATTCATCAGTGTTCCCCCACTTGGATGCAAAATCAAACATTCAAGAATGAAAGAGCGTTCCGAAACAATGCTTTTTCAAAAAGGTTTTGTTGGGATACACTTTTACATGTTCACGAAAAATCTGAAAACAAGGTTGAAAAGGACTAGAAAAATTTGTCTATCTTTAATGAAGGTTTAGCAAATAATATTTCACAATCCACCGCCTCGATCTCAAAAAATCGGAGAATAAGTAATCGCCATAGAGCACCAATGTAAACCAGAAAAGCAAATTTTCGAAAATGGAAGGAAACATCCGACTACGGCCTTACTTGTAAAAGCAGGAAATTTGCTTGTTGATTTCATGCCGCTAAATAGTATCAAAATGCTCGAACTTCCCCCCTTTGAATTAACCATTAAAAGTGAAAATGCGGAGTGACCGAAAGA
Organism: Porites divaricata; assembly: GCA_038088405.1. NCBI lineage: Eukaryota > Metazoa > Cnidaria > Anthozoa > Scleractinia > Poritidae > Porites > Porites divaricata. The sequence goes on from JBBMOI010000011.1 coordinate 11,786,023, forward strand.
GAAGTTTTACCTGTTTAGTCGCTTGTGTGGGATATATCACTGGATCTCGCTGTACGGACAGGGTCAAATACTACAGAAATACGGGGGTCACATAAATTACGTTGAATTCAGGCTGCTATAATTTTAACACATAACATGCGATGATGCTGCTCGACGTTTCACAAAGTAAATCAAGGGGTATATCTTACCTAAATGCTACGCAGCTCTGCAGAACATGGACGATAACCCAGAAATCCGTGACCGCTTGAATGTCAACAAATCAACATATCACAACAAACGACCTCGTGAACTCTTTACCTGCTTCATCAGAGGAGTCAAATAGATGAAAATTAACCGGCTAAATGGTCCTTCTCTCATACATGACACTTCAACATGGCTTAACCAAAGTATTTAATCTATAAGATATGTCTGCTGTTGATTGGTCATGCAAAAAATCTCCCTTGAAAGTGCTTCAGAACAGCTTTCGGCCATTACGATTTCCCGTAAACAAGCGCTTCCCAGCAAGCCTGACGCATGCGCAAACGTTACCACTTGCTGTTCGGAATCACGCCGTACTTCGCCATTGCTTGTTCGTCGACGGCTGCGGGTATACATTTTCCTTAGACGGCCAGAAGTCATGGTGGGGCGCGACAGGGAGTGGAGGGCGTACCGCTAAGTGTGCGACCAAAGAGGACGAAACCTGACTATGACCATGGCAATATCACTTATCAATGTTTTCCTCGGCATCTGCTGGAGTAATGAATACTGTGTCGGTTTTTTTTCTGGCACGGGCGAGGAAATAATGGATCCCGATAAATCGGTGGTCTTTGCGTTCGACGGGGTGCCAGCCCACCTAGATTTGGCCATTCCCGCCCCACATACACAGCTTATGCTTTCCCCCTCGATATTGTTGAAAAGGATTTAAGTTGTCCGAAAGCGACACCAAAGGCCGACATCTCGAGTCCAGAAATTTAAAGATTTATAACAGGAATGAGGGCAAAGTCCTAGCAATCCTGCTGGCTGAGTTCGGAAACAACAACTGCAGTGCTTGAAGCTCTGCGCAGAAACATGACATTGTGACCGCAGCTAAATGTGCTAAGGGGTACCATTTCATACAAACCCACCTCCCAAAATGTTTGGATAGCGAGGTTTTTGAGGGATATACATTTAACGGAGTGAAACTCGGGCCAAATTTGTTTGAATTTCTATTGTTTAATTGAAAAACGTTTTTGCATATTAAATGTAAAGAACACTCAATTGATTGTACAAGCGCATTAATGTTTGTCTTATCCATCCTAAGGTTGTCCAGGAATGCTGTTGAATAGTAAACAGTGTCATAAAAATGTTAATGAACAGTGCTTGCACTTTAATGTATGTCAGTTGTCCCTATTGACTTTCAAGATGGTGTTAATGACTTTGATGTTGGCGTTAATGAAAGTATATTTTTGTCTTTTGTATGCCCAATGACCCACATGAATGCCCAAAAGTGTTATTGAATGTTGATTAAAATGCAAAAATCGTTATTGAATCTGATTTATGCGCAAATGTTCGCTTTTTCGCGCTAATGAATGTATCTTCGCGCTATTGGTCGCAGTTTTACGCAAATGATTGCGTATTTCCTCGTAATGAACAGCAAAAGATGTACTTCAAGTCCACGATCGGCAAAATTCCAGATAGTCAGAGAATTTTGGAGTCTGCCAAATTTTCTTATTTTTTTTGCTAGTGACGTTGGTGCTGTTAATATCTGTCGTTAACGTCCTAGACACCCCGTTTCCCGTAGAACGTCCGTGAGGGAAACATAGCTGAAGCTATGACTTCAAAAGGGTTAAAGTGCATGCTAACCAGCAATGCTGCTGACCGGAATTTTTTTTGTATGGGATATACTACCATTTTTGTTGTATTATGTATCAAATCTCTTAATTACTGGATATACAAGTCATTAAATTCTGTTTCCCTTGATATCAGTCATTTAAAGTTTAACGTATATTTTTTCTCAGCTACCACCCTACCAAGTGGTTGCGGACCGGACAAATTCCTCTGCAACAATTCCAGGTGCATCCCAAGTCTTTTTTTGTGTGATCTTGATAATGATTGTGGAGATAATTCAGATGAACATAGTAACTGCACACAGGCAACGTGTCCACCAGACCAGTTTACTTGCCATAACCAACAAGAGTGTATTTTGGCCGAGTGGAAATGCGATGGGGATAATGACTGTGGTGATAAGTCAGACGAACTTAACTGCTGTAAGTTGAACTTGTGTTATTTTCCCATTGCCCTTACTTTATTCGACGATGTAGTAAAGCCAGTTTCATAAGCCTCAAAAGAACGTTCTCAAAAGCTTGGTAAGTGTCGGAAAACAACTTTTAAGAGTACCGTAGGAAAAGTTTTCTTGTTTCAACAAAAATCAGTTTTGTCGTGTCTCTTCTCCTATACGTTTTTTTCATATTTTACCTGAAGTACCAAGAGAAGACTAACACAAAGAGTGTCAAAATAGCGGCAAATTTGAACGTTTTAACCTTTTGCTAAGGTTCTCGTAGTAATGTGTACTCTTAATAAAAAATAAAAAAAATAATAAAAAAAGTTTAGGCTATTGGCACTTTAAGAGTACTCACGAGGTCTGAAACATTAATAAAAGCCCTAGAACGTGAAGAACCGTCTACAATTATTAGTTCAAGAGAATCTATTGACCGACAAAAATCGAAGGTGAGCCCTCTACCGTTCTAGTGTAAATTCTGCTGGTGTAAGAGCACTTCCTAGTCTCCTACGCAACCGTTCTTTGTGTTGTCACGAAAAACCCCACCCCGCAAAGGGTGTTTGTTGGAGGAGCGTTGCACCTCCTGGCGATTTCTCTTAATTATTCTCTTAATTACTGACACACACTAATATCAATCCTTAATCGCCATTTCGAGATGATAGATAGAAAGAATGTTGCCCAATCAGAATAAATTTAAAACGGGATTTGTAGCGGATTAATGTTACATTATAACTTGCCTTATTTTTTGACCCTATAGCGGTAATTGTCCCAACTTGTAGTCCCCGTGAGAGACAGTGCCTCAATTCCTCTGTATGTATAGAAGACAGTAAATTCTGTGATGGCAAGAAGGATTGTCCTGATGGAAGTGATGAGGGAATAGGATGCGCAATTATGGCCTGCAATGCTCATAATGGAGGATGTTCACAGCTTTGCAATGCATTGCCGGAAGGTAAGCAGACGTATCCCGGCGGGGAGAAGGCGGGGGAAGGGAGGGAGGAAGGTACTCAACGAAGTTTAATACGGGGAGGCTCCCCCCCAAGGTCCAGAAAATGTACCCCTTTCGTTTGCCTTCTATTGACAAATAGAACCCTTTTCGCCTACCTAGTTAAATACCCTTCATCACTTCCTGTGAGGCATTGCACATTGTTTATTTTGATTCTAACGGACGAGCTGCGATCTCTTGAGAGGAGAAATTATGGCATCTCATCTCGAAAAAGAAATGAACGCCGCGTTTGGAATACTCGTTTTTCTAAGAGCCAAAAAGCGGCCCTGTCGGATTAAAAAAAATTTAAAATCTAGCAGCTTTGTCTGAGGACGGAAAGGAACATTTCGCGTAGCAGTCAGAGTTGTCATCGAGGACATTTTCTCCGACTCCTCCGAAAAAAACAAAAAACAAAAACAACTTAACTCGGAGAAGGCGGGAAATATTTTTTTATGAAACCAGTGACCCAGGATACTGCCCTGGAATTTGCTGTTGGTTTTAGTAATATTTGCATTCATCGCGCATAATTTTGAATGATTTTGAATGCGCTTTGTTGGTAGACGCTTGCTGACTATTAATTTTTGTACCATAGCCAGAAATTATAGAGACGAAGAAAACCGTATATAACCCTCACCGGAAGTGTTATTGCCAAGTAGCGAAAAACAAAGATTTAGCGAGAGGAGAAGCGTACAGAAGCTTTCTATACTTTGTACTTTGTCTGTTATTTTAATAGCGTGAAAAAAATGCCTGTATGAGTCAATCGGTCACGTTAATCACTCAGTGAAATCTCAACTCACATTCAAAAAGCGACAACAAAATGATTCGAAAGTAACTCGACAAACACAGGTAAATTTTAAAGCGGTTTAGTAAACGTGTTTCATTTAGACAAGGAACGAATTTTTAAGCCATGCCTATATTATGTGCAAAACTGCTAAATCAACCTCGATCATGAATGTAAACAACCACGGCTTTCCGGGCACCGTGGAAAAGGGACGGTGAAGAAGACATTCAACAATTTTTCCACCAAATCCTGCCTCATCTTTCCTCTCCTTCCACAACCTGTACACAGAATCTTTCAGCCATACTTTTACAAACTTCCCATCGCTTTTCAGGCCTTTAGGCCATCCTCCACGTCGATAGCAAAAAGTTATAATGGCGAATTTAAATGGAATATATTGTGTGAAAAATTAAAGCGACATACCTGACATAATTAACAGTTAATGAATGAGGCTGAGTATCTTATGAAGAATTATGGAGATCGAGGAGGGTGTTATCCGCCTCGGCCTACGGCCTCGACGGATAACACCCTCCGAGATCTCCATAATTCTTCATATGTTACGAAAGCCGAATTCAGTAATTGTTTTACTATTCATTCAAAATAGTTCCTAGTTTAAAAACATGGCTAAAACATGCCTACCTCCATCGATCCATCGATGTTAAGTTCATCTTCGATAGTGCACGTTTAGGGTTGTTCAGCTCCGCAAATATTCTTCAAATAGCAGATGTCGCCCTTCGAGTTGTCTTCTTGCTGTTCTTGCCATGTTTTAAGCTATTTTTTCGCCTAGTTCTTACTCTTGAAACGAGTGAAATGTCCGCCATTTTTCAAGTTCACAACCAAAACAACTCAACCTCGTCCCCAGGTCTTCTCGGTTAACGGTGCATTAACCTGCAAGAACGCTGCATTTTTGACGTCATTTCCTCGCTAAACACAAAATTTTTCCAAATTTGGTCATGCACAGCTTGCAAAAGTAAACTTGATGAAGCCGCTCTTTTTATGGCCATTGTAATAAACCGTTTACTTACCAAGCTTGTTCGGTCAAGATGGCTGGATATTGGCTTAGTTCTAAGTTTGACTTTGCCTCGGTCCGAAAAAAATGTAAATAACGAACTTGGTCAATATCCAGCCATCTTGACCCCACCTTGGTCCATAATGCATATATATTGCCCTACATTATGTTTAGAACTGAACTCGCTTACAAAGATTATAAAGGCTTTCAGCTTTTGATGTGGGCCAATGCTGTAACAGGAACAGGCTTTCAGTTTATATATTACTGCCTCAACAAGTTTTCTTGGCAGTTTGAAAGATGTCGATCTTCTTTTCTTCTCCATCAGGAACTGTTTGTTCATGTTACAAAGGGTTTTCCTTGGCAAGTGACAACAAAACGTGTGATGACATTAACGAATGTGAGGAACCTGGTGCATGCAGCCAGCAATGCTTTAATCGGAAAGGCTCATTTATTTGTAAATGTGTTGAGGGTTACAAATTGGAATATGGCGGGAAGCATTGTAAAGCTGCAGGTAAGAGAGAGCTGTTTAAACGGACACCTCTTTAACAGGGTAACCTTACCTTACAGCTAACCAGGATTTTTTTTGTACTTAGTTTGCAATACCCCTCTTTGAGATGTTAGGCATGACACGTTCCGATTTTCAAGACTTAACTGTACTTTTGCAGTATTAGAAATTGTAGTTGTAGTCAAACTCAGAACCCGAGGCCAAGTAAACGTCACCTCAACTGTACCACCAAATCAGCTTTGAATACCCCGGCATAAAATTGTAACGTGATACCTCCGTATTTCTTGATCTCTAACCCTTATACATAACCTCTCGTAGCCGTACCAGTTGATGTAAAGGGTAATACGTTCCTCACAAACAGTATCAACTATCTTGAAGTAGGCGTAAAATTGCGAGGCTCAGTACATAAACATTCTGGAAATGAAGGTTTTACACGGACGATTTTGATGCAACTGACGTCCCAATTCACAATGCAACATTTGTCACGTTCGATTTTGGCGTTCTTGTTGCCTCGATATGATTCAGCTTAGAGGTAGTTTACTGGTAAACCACTCTACAACGATATAAAGTGCGGCTGCGCGGCCCAAGGTCTGCCATTCATATAAGCGCTCGACACACCAAACTTACCCTTCTACTGTAAGTGCTGGTCAGCAATAGATAGCAAGGAGAGTTCTGGGAACTTCACTTAAATTCAAGTCGTACTTGTCTTAATCTCCAATTTAACTGTAAATGTTATTTTTTTTGTTTTCTCAGTTGATTTCTCGTTTTGTTCGAATTTGTTACGCATTAACATGCCCTAGTTGACTAATTATCGTGACTTGAGGTCATTGTATTTTCTATGTTGATACTGATGTTCACCTTTTGCAGCTTCTATCACTCCATTCCTGTTCTTTTCCACTAAAACGGAAATAAGGAAGGTTGATTTGCGGCATGGATTTAACTATTCTGTTGTGATAAGGGGGCTGCAGACTACAATTGGAATAGATTTTCATTGGGCAAAGCAACAACTTTACTATTCCGATGTCAGCACCGACAAGATAAGGCGTTGTTTTTTAAATGGCAGGAAATGCGAGGATGTCATAACAACAGGCTTGCTTAAGACCGAAGGTAAGTTTTTGAAGTTTGCGTTACTTAGTCTTAGAGAAGGAAATGTCATTAAACCATCACACAAAGCATAATCATTTTTAAGTGAAAGAGTTTGTTTTGAGGAGTATGTTGCATATGCATCAATTGATGAATCTGCGTAACCGTGACTCTAAATCTCTTTACTATCTCTCGGTGGGGATGGGGGGGGGGGGGCACTCAAGGGAAGTCTGGGTAGATTTGTGCTGCCGAGGCCTTCAAACCTCGACCCTGTTAAAGACAGAAATTGCTCATTTCGCTACCCTGTTTAAGACAGGAAACACTACTTTCTGACCCTGATTTGCTTTGTTTTGCATACAGAATTAAGTAATTGAGCAGGCGCCGCAATGGCTGCCACGTTTTCTAGAGCGCTCGCATTTTTAATCTTCTTAATCTTTTTACTCTGTTCGCGTAGCTTTAAACGCTCTTTAAATGATGCCAACACCTATCCAGAAGAACGGACAAGCTCTGGCAATGTTATCGATCTTTTCGGCCTTCATTGCAACGCTACGACTCGAATTCGAACCCGTCTCACTTTGACATCTCAGAGGAGAGTTCGAAGGGCTATCATAACTTGGAGCTCCCGTGGATTGACGTTCCTGGCGATCCAGAAAACAAGGTTCTACTGGATATTACCATCTGCTGTGATGTTGAGAGGAATCCCGGAATGGAAACACGAAAGGAGACTGAGTGGACCACGGTTTCATACTCGGCGAAATCCTTGGCCTCCCGCAGAACTGAACTTAGTCGCGATTTACTTCTATTTTATCGCAAGTTTAACTCGAAACCAGCAGCAGAAACAATGCAAATCTGCAAAGGTCTTGGAGTTCTAAAATACAGAAGCAGGAGAGGAGGGTGTTCTCGGATTATTTCTCCATTTCCGTATCCGAATGAAAAACAGTCTATTAAGGTTGTGACGGGTCGCCGATTGAAACCCCAAGGAAGAGAGAAACCGAAAGATCGATGTCTTGTGCAAGTTCCTCGTGCCTCAGCCCAAGCACCTACCAAATCTCTGTTAGCTGTGCCTAAGTTAATGTTTATTAACATTTGCTCTCTCGGAAAAACCAAAAATCGTGTTAGAGCTTCGGTTGCAGTGGAAGCAGATTTGAAAAGTATGGATATCGATATATGTGTTGTTTCAGAAACACATTTGAAACCGGATGTACCCGATGCTTTTGTGAACATTCCCAAGTACACGATCCACAGAAGAGACAGAAATTATGGCGGCGCTGATAAAAGGAACAAGGGTGGAGTTGCAATTTATACAAGGAAAAATCTGACTGTGATGGATGTTTACAAGTCTAAACTATACGAACTTATCTGTGTTACCCTGCTTCTTCCCTCGGGACATCGTATGTTAATTTGTGGCCTTTATCATCCGCCAAAATTCAACTACAGGGACACAGAATTAATGACCTATCTAGTTAACATCTTTGATGACACGCTAGATAAATACCCTGACACAGTCTTTGTTTGTGGTGGCGACCTCAATCAATTGGACTTAGATCGTTTGCAAAGTATGACCGGATGGAATGTTCTCGTGGACTTTCCTACCCGTGGAAACTCACACCTTGACAACTGTTTAACAAACCGCCCGGACCTATTCAACACGTGTTACCCTTTCACAATATCTGTCAAAACTGATCACACCGGCTTTGTTGTTCCAGCTGCGACAAAGCTAAAGCCGATTCGAACAAAGGTTACCATAAGGGACTGCAGAGCTCATCGGAAAGCCGATCTCTACGCTGCACTTGTCAAGGAAAACTGGGACAGCGTGCTCGCGTCCTCTAATGTGGATCAGGCTGTGGGTCTTTTAGAAGAAAAGATCCATGGTAACATGGACAGGTGCATGCCGGTTAGATCTGTCTCTCTTTCATCACGCGACCCAGCATGGATGACACCTCTCTTAAAATATTTGATTAGTGCTAAGTCGAGGATTTCGCCCCGAAATGTCGATCGACTACGGGATATTAATAAACGGATATCCAATCTCATCTCGGAAAACAGAAGGAATCATATGACAGCCCCGCTAGGGAGCCGCGATTGGTGGAGAAGAGCTGATGCATTGTCTCAGCGGCGTGGGTCCTCCGGTGGCATTAGCCTTGAGAATAGTTTCTTACAGGAGTTAAATGACCACTTTGCTCAGATCTGTACGGATGAGAACTATACAGAGCCCGCGGCTGTTGTGATCGACAGTGATATAGAAATACCAGAAATCTCGGAACGACAGGTGTGGAATTCTCTAAGAGCGCTAAAAAGAACTGCGACAGGGCCGGACTTGATCCCTTATTGGGTCTGGAAAGAGCATGCGGAGATCCTTACGCCAATCATCACTAAAATCTGGAACTTATCAATTTCCACACGTTGCTGGCCTTCTCCCTGGAAGTGTGCTAACATCAACCCCCTTCCTAAGGTGGACATTCCGAAAGCAAAGGGGGATTACCGTGGAATTAACATTACCCCTGTGATTGCTAGGGCTTTCGAGAAGATTGTCTACCGCAGCCATGCTCAGGACGTCATAGAGGATCATCTCTGTTCAACACAGTATGCATACAGAGAGGGTGGCAATTGTACTGGCGCTCTTTTGGCCCTGCAGCACAGGATTAACGAATTTCTTGACAACCCAGACTGTAGGGCAGTGCGTCTTTTTACAATGGATTTTAGTAAAGCTTTTGATTCCGTTAAACATGAATTGCTCGCAAGAAAGTTGAAAAGTCTCCAATTAAAGCCATATATAATTAATTTATACCTAAGTTTTTTGAAAGGTAGAAAACAAAGAATTTGTTATAACAACATTTCATGTGACTGGAAATGCGTGAATCAAGGCACTACTCAAGGTAGTGTAAGCGGACCTTATCTATTTAATATTTTCATAAACGATCTAGAGATCTACTTAGACACCCTGCCAGTGTTATTCAAGTATGCTGACGACTCAAATATCATTGCTCCTGTCTGGAAAGACAGAGACATGTCTGAGGCTTTGGTTACACAGTTCTTAGACTGGACAGAAAGAAATCGGATGTTATGTAACCCGAGCAAATGTAAGGAGATTACAGTCCTTAAGAAGGGCAACCATGAATTGTACCCTGCTATTTTTGGAATTCCTAGTTGTACTAATGTTAGCATTCTGGGTGTCACTTTTCAGAGTGATTGTAAGTTCAACACACATGTTAAGAATAAGCTCGTTAAGGCAAATAAATGCCTCTATGTCCTTAGGTCTCTACGCAAAGAGGGCTACATGCAGGCAGAAATAGACTTTCTTTTCGATACCTTAGTACTTCCCAATTTCACGTATGCCCTTTCAGTCTATGGAGCATCAGAGTCCGACCTCACTCCAGTACAATGTTTCTTAGATCGTTGCTGGAAAAGGAAGTTTATTACGAGGAAGTATAACATACGATCAATTTTACAGAAGCAGGATCACAGCATCTTTAAAAGGGTGTCTCAGGCCGCCAATCACCCCCTGTTGCCTTTTATTCCGCGTGTAAAGGCCTCCTGCTATAATTTACGGACGAGGTCAAGCGTCCGACCAAGCATCAAAAGTGAGCGTTTTAAAAGTACATTTGTTAATCGTTTAATTTTCAGATATAACTTAGCTTTAGAATAACAAGGTCAGAGACTTTTATCTTATTGAGTAGTACATTTTATATGCTTTTAGAACTTTTCATTGCCTGTAACATAAGATATGTATTTTTATCTTTTGACTCAATAAAGACCATTATTATTATTATTATTATTATTAATATTTTACACTAAAATCGTGGAAATAGATGTTTAGGAAAAAAACTATTGGTATTACAAATGTAGACCGCATATCCGAAGTCTTTACACTCTTTGAAAGGCTTCCAGTCCAAAAACACACCCTGTTCAAGACGCTAAATAGTGAAATCGTTTACCCTGTTTAAGACTCAAGACCTTGAAAACCATACCTTGTTCAGCGGCACATACCCGTATAGGCCAAATAAGGGAGTGCCCCCGGGTATTATCTACACAAACGTGAAGGTCTGGCTGTGGTAATTTGGCTTGACATGAAGTACCTAATAATATATTTCTTAAAGGACTTGCCGTTGATTGGATTGGCGGTAATTTGTACTGGACTGATATGCAAACGGATCTTATTGAGGTGTCTGACCTTGATGGCAGATGGCGTATGGCTCTGATATCTGATAATCTTACCTCTCCTCGTGGGCTTGCTCTGGATCCAAGGGATGGGTAAGTTTTGTATTTCTTATGTTCCCCTTCATTCGTAACTGGCAGTGTTAGCGGTTTTATTTGTATTACGGCAATGTTCTGTCATAAAACAGATGTACGTTGAAGGCTGAGAACCAAAGTCACAACGGTTAGTCGTCTGAAACTCCGCTTCTGTAGGGAGCCGTAAGCTTGCCGTGGGTGTCCTTTTCTTCTCGTTGTATTTACCTCAAGTTTTGGTGTATGTTTTTTTTGTTTACCGTGGTCTATGGGTTACATGCGAGTTTCATTATTGTATAAAAGTGCTTGAGAATATCTTCCATTTGATTGGTCACACAGGGGAATGTTTTGCATAGACTCAAACGGTAGAGCATATGATGCGATTCGTGATTTAACTTTGGCAGTCAGTTGATACATCCAACAAAGTGTAGTCTTTTGTTACAGTGATATTGCAAGGTTATGTTTACACCAGGGGATTTGTAACGAATTTGGCAAATTTTAGTATAAGTTTAACCTTTCTTATTTTGCCCTTTGGTTTATCAAAGTGTCGAAAATCAAAATTTTTCCCAATATTTAACATGTGGTCAAAACTAAACGGGTATGTGCGAAAGTACCATGGCAGAGGTTTAAATGGGATGTTTTCGCTGTAAGATTTTGTTCACAGATTTATTTTGCTTAAGGATGTTACTCCTACCTAATGTTGGTGGCTAATTGGAAAGTACAGCTCTTAGAATTATAAAAAACATTGGTTTTGTGGCAGGTTACTCTTCTGGTCAGACTGGGGTTCACCACCTCGTATAGAAAGAGCCCACATGGACGGCAGCTCAAGACAAGTTCTCGTTACTACTAACATTGCATGGCCAAATGGAATCACACTTGACTTTCCTAACAGGTATTTTACTAGTGGTTACCGTCTATCAATATCACACAAACATTTAATAATTTAGGTAAATGCTCTGTTAGTTTGAATGTATTGACAATTGTAATAACGAGTCGAGTGTATTGACAATTCAAATTTGGTCGTCAGTGGTTGGTTATGAATAAATTAGCCAGGGGATTTGAGCTAGTCAGAAACGGAGAAATATTTTAACTAGATATTATTATTCATTCAAAATGTTTTCCCAATTCTGATTGGCTAAAAGCACACGCCTAATTCACCATAACCAGTTACTGATGACCAAATTTGGAAGAATTTTGTGTTTAACGAGGAAATGACGTCAAAAATGCAGCCCGCTACAGGTTAAGGCACCGTTAACCGAGAAGACCTGGGTACGAGGTGGAGTTGTTTTGGTTGTGAAAAAAAAAATGGCGGACATTTACACATTTCGCTCGTTTCAAGAGTAAGAACTACAGCTGGAACTCGGCGAAATAATAGCTAAACACATGGCAAAAACAGCAAGAAGACAACTTTGAGGGTGACATCTGCTATTTGGAGAATATTCGCGGAGCTGGACAAACCTAAAGTACCCTGCTAGCAGAGGCTTTTCCCTTGTGTTTCTCAGCGCTGTACTGCCATTCTCTTCGCGGTTTTGGCTGCTCGCGTTTTGTTTTGGTTGTTTCTGTGCCGAGGAAAAGACCTCTGCAGATAGCCGTTTGGGATTCCTGTTGACCATGCGCGAGATGAAAATGCGGTTACCATGGAATTTCTGGGTCACGTGTCGGTAATGCGATGCCAACGCCGGAGTTTGCCCGTCAGTTTCACTTTCTCGCACATCCGGTTTCTAGCACTTCTGGGCTGGTGAAGAGGATTTCATGACCAGCCAAACTGACAGTATCTTCAAGAGATGAGGCATCGAGTTTACAGGCTGTAATTCCTAGCTTGGTAACTGAGGCTATCTGATCATCTATCAGAGCGTTCAGCGGGGAAATAACGAGTACAATCGGCACTTCACTGAGGAGGCCAAGATGCTTGGAGACTGATGGAGCTAGTTGATATATCAACGATTTCCCATGACCCGTTGGTAAACTGACGAATGTATCTTCGCCATTCAATACATGAAACAAAGCTCGATTGAACTATCTTTAAGGGCTTCTAAAGCCTTTTCAACAGCGTCGTTGAAACTTTCACGGGAAAGACTCCTCGCCATGTTGATATAGCGGGCTCACTTTTGCACAGCAAACTAGTACAAAAAAGATGCGCGAGTCGATAAAACCGGTTCCACAACCGGTTTAGGCATGTGATTACCTCCTAGATCTTGGAGGTATCTAATACGCATGCTAAACAGGAATCCCAAACGGCTGTCTGCAGAGGTCTTTTCCTCGGCACAGAAACAACCAAAACAAAACGCGAGCAGCCAAAACCGCGAAGAGAATGGCAGTACAACGCTGAGAAACACAAGGGAAAAGCCTCTGCCAGCAGGGTAAACCTAAAGGTACACTATCGAAAATGAACTTAACATCGATCCAGGTAAGCATGTTTTAGCTATGTTTTTAAACTAGGAATTATTTTGAATGAATAATGAAACAATTAATCAATTCGGCTTTCGTAGGATATGAAGAATTAAGCAGATCTCGGAGGGTCTTATCCACTTCGGCTTTCGGCCTCGGCGGATAGCACTCTCCTCGATCTGCTTCATTCTTCATATCCTACTCAGTCTCATTCAGTAATTGCTAAATAATAAACTTTATGTAATTTGTTATATAACATCTATATACGACTATCTTTTGTAGACGGTTGTATTGGATCGATGCAAGACTGGATTACATCGCCTTCTGTGATTACAATGGCTCTAATCGCCACCCAGTACTAAGAGATAAAAAAAAAATACTGCATCCCTTTTCTATCACGCTGTTTGAGGACATGTTGTTCTGGTCGGACTGGGCCGGGGGAGGGCTAAAAATTAAACAAGGAAACAAGTTTCATGGTGGGAATCACTCACTGATTCATTTTGACGGGTATCGTCCAATAGACGTACATGTTGTCCATCCTCTCCAGCAGCCTAAAGGTAATTAGTAACAACATTTTACAATAAACATTCCTTTGAAGGAGACATGTTCAAGATAGACCCCTTCCTAAAACAGGTATTAGCACCGTAGAGTTGATCCCTGTCGTTCTTTAAGCTTGGTTTTCTCTAGCGCATAAGCATAAACATAAAGACATACGTACGCGCAGAATTGCGTATTTGACTCAATTCTCGATACAGCTCTCATCAACCCCCATAAGATGGCGGACGCTTCGTCTGCCATATTGCTTTTGATTTGTTCGCACGAGGTCTGGGTGAAAGTGGCCTATGATTGGTCCAGGCCTTGTGATTATGCTTGTGCAGATGTCGACCTAACCTGTGATCAGGCTCTATTTTCGTTTCGCTTTGAAAATAACAGTCCGGCGGGCAAGGCGAAACGAAAAGAGAGCCTGATACAAACCTTCTACGAAACGTCTTCTGCCAACTTTTTTGATTGATTGACATTTGCCAAATCAGCCAACCAAAATTACTTCCGTTGCTTGTTTTTTTAGTATGCAAATTTTTCATACGTGGGAAAAATACAGACTCGCTGACTTGAAAAACAGCTGTTATCTTTTAATTTTTTTCAACTAAAAATAAAGCGGTCAGGAAAGTCACATGTAACTTCTTGCGAGATTAACGGAGATCTCGAAGGTTATTTCTGTTGGCGTAGGAGGTAAAAAGTTTTCGAAAAGACGGCGACACGATGTTCCAGTTTTAATATTTTGGCTAGGCGCGCTATAATATTTTCCTCGGCTATTTTCCCCGGTTTTCAGTACATAAATCTTTAAAATTCTTGAGAAATATATCGCGAACTTTTTCAAAGGATATATAAATGATGATCTCAGAAAAAACCAAACGACTTCTAAAGTGCATAACTGATTTAGTCCCGTGCGTACACTTGCAATTTGCGAATTTACTAGAGAAACAAACGTCTAAAAAAGATATTTTTTTATAAACTCCAGGTAACTACTATCTGCCTCTTTGGAAAAACGAAGCGACACTTCTAAAACTGCATGCTCAACTGACCTATAAACAAAACGAAAAACAATACGACAAATACACTTTGTAATTCTCCTTAGTTGTGTTGTTGTTTTACTGCAGGTCTAAAAACTTGGCTCGCTAAATTTATTAATCGAAATTAACAAACATCAAACGAGCGAGGACACCAGTTTTCCTCGTTTATTTTTTACAAAAAGCGAAGGTAAACAACAAGTCTCTTACCTTAACAATACAGTAGCGCCTCCAGCTTTTATAATAATGAAGAAAAAGAACGAACTTGTCCGTTTTTCTTGTGCTTATGCTTATGCTTATGCTTATGCTTATGCGCCAGTGAAAACCAGGCTGTAGGCTTTTATTTGTCTCTTTTTAAGGCGAACAACCCTGAAACGGACACTTGCTGCTAGTTCCAAACTTGTCTGTGCTGGAAAACATTTGACATATTAACATTGTACTGCAAACCTCGTATTCTGATTGGCTCACGTATTTGTTATTAGCTCGTAGAAAGTTAGCAGAATTGATATCAGTGTATGTCAGTGAATCAGTGTTTGGTAAAAATAACAGAAGATGCAGTATGAGGACTATATCTCTATTTCTGTTGGCATTGACCGTTGACTCGCGGTTTTTGTCTACTGATAGATATCTCTAGTTCCCTTAAAATTCTGAAACTCATAAAATACAAGAAAATAACCTCAGCTATTTATTGGCTTGGAAGTGGCCTGTTTAGAAAGATCTATGTAGTGTCATAAAAAAAGGTTTTTGGGAGTTATAGAGAAAAATGATGTTTCCAAATCTGATTTTAATTGAAACGCAAACAAGAATGCCAGACGGGATATTCTGTGTAGTGCACTTAGGGGCAGAGCTGTATTGTTGTATTTTGGTGATTTCAGGAGTAAACTACTGTGAAAATAGCACCTGTTCTCACTTGTGTCTCCTCAAGCCACAAGGATTCAGCTGTCAGTGTCCTGTTGGTATGCAACTGATGAAAGACAATAGAACTTGCGAAGGTAACACTTTTAAGATTTTGACTGCAATTGATCAGGATGAAAGATGGATAGAACTAAAGAGGCAACACATGTTTACGTCCAGGAGAATGCAACGTTGCCGTTGAGTGGTCAACGAAACTACGATGGCAACAGTCACGGGAAAGTCAAAAAAGGAATAGGTTTGATGAGCAAAACGATGACTTTGCACGTGCATCACGCGGTTTTGTACGTTTCCTTACCATCCCTGCACAACTACGACGTGAAATGACCAAATTCTACGTTCACTTGAGAACGGCGACGGCAAGGCTATAAATTCTAGCATCTCTGTCAGAACTCGGGAGCGGTCCCCTCTCTTCATCTCCAACATAAATTCCCTTCTTTTCAGTATCTGGGTGACTTGGTATAATCGCGAAAAAGTTAAACGATGCGAAGTCTATTTTTCATTAATGTTTTCGTGGACGGCAACGGGAACGTCAAAAAAGCAATGGGTTTAATGAGCAAAACAACAACTCTGCACGTGCATCACGCTTTTTTGTACATTTCTTTGCCTTTCCTGCATAACTAGGACGTGAATTGACCAAATTTCAAGTTTACTTGGGAACGGAAACGGCAAGGCGATAAATTCTACCATGTCTGTCAGAACTCGGGCACGGTCCCTTTTCTTCAGTTCCAACCCAATCCCTTTTTTTAAGTAACTGGGCCCCTTGGAATAATCGCGAAAAAAAGTGAAAGGGTGCGAAGTCTATTTTTCAGTGACGTTTTTATGGACGTCGCCGTTGTCGGATCGTAAGGTCACTATTGCGTCGAACTCGGAATCCGCAAGCCTTGGATTCGAGCACGGACCACTCAGTAGCTGGAATTGTTTCTCGACCGTCCGGATTTCAGCTCCTCGGTCATGTTACTGCTAGCATCCCCAGCATCTGGCACTGGAGAATGTTTAGTTTGAATTGTTTATTTTGTGATTCTTTGAGTTGAGATCCTGTAAACTAGCTAAAGCTGCTAAGTACACTTCCCCTACGTTTATATTTTATATTAGAATCAGTCCTTCGAAGTTGTTCCATCTTTTTTACTGGAATGGTAAAATATCCCTTTTTGTGTGAAACGTAGATATCTGTACAAGATTGCTTCAGTTTCAATGCGTAGATATAAGTTTTAGTTGAAATTTAATTAGGAATCGTTTTTTATTGTTTGGTAGAAATTCGGGCGTTTCTTCTGTATGCTAAAAAGACAGTGGTGAGTGCAGTATCGTTAGATCCAAGAAACACAGGTGATCAGATTATACCCGTGAGGCAGCTTAAGACAGCAGTGGGCGTGGACTTTAGTTATGAGGACCAGTACGTCTACTGGAGCGAAATCACTGCGGACAAGATCTCCAGGCAGTTCCTGAATGGCTCCGGCTATGAAACTGTGGTTTCTGATGGTGATTTTTTACTTTATTTAATTGGTCTAGGTTGGAGGATACTAGAGAGCTTTAGATTTGAGGACGAGAACTAGTACGAGCTACTAGATTTGGCTCAATGTTTTTACGCATGTTCTATAATTAAAAAAAGACACCCCGGAAAGCTTCATTGTACTTTTTTTCACCAAAAAGGTTATTATTGCTAATTATACTTGAGGTGTATAGGCCCTCTCCCGATCGCAAAATGATAACACTTCTTACATTTGATAACTTGTTCCCGCCACTACGACATTCTTGCTTGCTAAATCCCGTGATAGGATGACGACGGCTATCACGTTTTCCCGCCAAAATGACGCTGGCTCACGCGCGTGCACTACTTAGTATTGAGAAAATCTTGCACTCGTAGTCGTCCTCGTCGTCGAATCTAAAGCTCCAAGTATTTACATGATCTTCCTCAATCTGATAAACTATTTGTACAAACTCCAAAGCAGATAGGCGTTTAGTCGGATTAAGACTACTAAGCTAACGAAACGTGATGTTTTGACATCCGAACTGAGTGGATAATAATAATAATATTAATAACGATAATAATAATTTCGTAACTTATATACCGCTTTTTGCACATGCTGATCAATAGCGCTTTACAAAATAAAAATATATATATTAAAAACATTATTATTAAAATAGGAAATAATTTGTAAAATGACGACCGAAACAGAAACGTCTTAACTTTGCTTTTAAAAAGACTAAGCGGCGTGACATATCACGCGCAGGTCAGCCGGCGGCAGGCCCAGCGTTCCACAGAGCCGGTGCGGCAAAAGCAAAAGACCTGCTACCATGCGCAGGGCGCATTTTTTCTTGTGTAATGTCACTAACGTAGATTGTTTTTTGGAAACTGGTTACAGGTTTGTCTAAGCCAGAGGGTATATCATATGACTGGACAGCAAAGAACATTTACTGGACAGACTCAGACAAAAAAGTCATTGCAGTGGCTCGACACGATGGCAGCTATCAGAAGGTCTTGATTTCATCAAAAGTGGCAAAGCCACGAGCAATTATTGTACATCCCTTGATCGGGTAAGCTACAGGCATTGTGTCATGTACAGTCAAAACCTATGGTTAGCTGACACTCTGTACTAAGCAGACTTTACCGTGGATACCGTTGTTGCCAGCTAATCAGGTTACAAGAGTCATTTTAACCTGCCCAAATTTTTTTTTGATGAGCAGGATTGATTACAGTTCTTCTGTTCTTCTTGCCTGTCGGACAGGTTAAGAGCGAAACTCATTAGACCGATAGCAAAATCCACCATCCCTAGGCTATCGGGCACGACTTTCTTGTAGATTAAGACGAAGCTGGAGCTAATAGAAACGTAAAAAAAGGCCGAGGCCAATATCCATCCATCTTGACACACTTGTTCAATAACGAGGACGTGAAAGCAATCGTGACAAACAGACACAGGAGTTGTATGTAGAGGCGCGATTCGAAAGTAGTTGTCGGCCATGGAGAGAAAGCATAAGATTCGAGTTGGGATTGCCGAAAAGCTTCAACAAAGGGGCTGTGTAAAGTAAACTGTGCTCTGGTTATCTTGACCGAAGAAGCGTGGTCAATAAATGATTTATTTTATAGCCAAAAAATTGTTTTTTCTTGCGGTGACCGCAGCAGGAAATCCCGCGCGGGCAAAATGGGCCTGCCAATCAGAAAACAGAATTTGCCTCATCTTGCCCGCTCGCGGATTCATCCATATAACACGTCGTTTACGTAAAGTGCTTGATATTTCTAATATGTGTGAATTGCACCGTGACCATTTTCAGACTGCTGTTTTGGAGCGACTGGGAAGACGGGCACCCAAGAATTGAACGAGCTTTGATGGATGGGTCAAACAGAATTCGAATCAAGACATCAGACCTTAAGTTCCCTAATGGGCTTGCTATAGATTTTAGTTCTCAACTTCTATATTGGTGCGATGGCGGGACCGATAAAATCGGATCGATGTCCTTCGATGGAAGTTCTCATGAAATTCATTTTCGCTCATCTCATCCTTTTGCTGTGAGTGTATTTAAAAATGCGTTGTACTGGTCAGACTGGACTAAAAAAGCTATCTTTAAAGCTCCTTTAAATGGCAAGAAAATGGTGCTGAAACAGGACAAGGAAGTTCACTATGGTGTGAGAGTATTTTCTGAGGAGAATCAACCAGGTAACACTTAGAAGTTCGATCATTAAAATTCCATTGAAACTCTAATGAAGGGGTAGTAGGGACAGGATCAGAACATTAAAAAGGGCTTTCAAAGACTGCAAGTATCTTTTTCCTCCTCTAGCTGGTGTTACTTTTCTTGGATAGCTTCGAAAATCACTGCTTTTTTAGCTTGAGGCTCCATGTTTGTGTTGTTCTGTTTTAATTCATGAAAGTGAAAACTGGCAGAGTTTTTTCACGCCTTCCGTCACACCACTTTCCACCATACTTCGATCACGTGCTGTTCTATCCCGGGCTTGGTGCATTTGAATTTAGTCAAAGCTACGTTATCAAGAATCAACCAATTGCAAAGGATAGTAAGTAAGGATCGCACTATTCAACCTTTGATCTCTATAAAAGGAAATATGAGAACAGTATTTTGCCACCATGCAGCACGATGTAGATTGATTCCAGTCAAGATCATTCTCTCTTGTTCCAGTGGAATTCACTTTCTCAAAGTGATTCAATCTTAATCGTTATTTTGGGCTCTTCTCAGTGATTAAATGTTTGTCGTTGTTTTTTTTGCAGGGATTAGTGGTTGTAGTGTAGAAAATGGAAACTGCAGCCAGCTATGTTTTCCAATGGGATCAATGCATGTGAAGTGTTCATGTGCAATGGGGTATGAATTGGCAGCAGATGGAAAGACCTGCAACAGTGCGGAAACGTTTTTAGTATACTCGACAGCTTCAGGTTTGTTCTCTAGAATCCCTTCAATTGTCTTTTAAAATAACCCCTGACTAACCGAGCGCAAGCCAAGGGCGTTCATTTTAGGCCGCGACCCTGGGACAATAGAGAGGTCAAGCATCACGTTTACGACAAACGGCAATTAACTTGTAGTTCCACGGCAATTAGTAGTTCCACGCAATTTTTTATCCATAAGAACTATTAATTGTTTTGAGTTGTTTTTATCTGCCCATTTTCTATTTTGAGAAATTCTCAACTTGAATCTGACGTTTGCCGTATAGGTGAAGCTTAAACTCTCTCTCATATCACCCAGTGGCCCTTGCGCGCGGTTAGTAAGGGTTATTATTTGTTGGATGATCACGTTAGAAAGAAAAAAAGCAAACATTAAAGAAAGGCGTGCGAGGTGCCTCAGTCAAAGCGTTGTTGGGTATATACTTTCTGAAATGGAGTTCAAAATCAGTTCTTTTTAGGCATATTCGGTAGTTCTTATTTTTGTTTACTTTCTGTCAAGAATAGGAATAAACCGAACCAAGTGTGAATCCCTTCATACAGTGTCAGGCTAAATCCTTTGCGTGTTTTAGCCTTCGCTTAGCTGATCTTTAGCTCAACATTGTGCATGTTTATTGTTTATTGTCATTTTTGCCATACACACAAAATAGAAAAATTAAAAAAAAAAGATAAGGCAAGGAAGCCCAAGAAAGCCAATAAGGCTTATGAATAGGACCACCTTTTAAGATTATAATACCCTATTAATAATTACAATGCTGACATCGGCAATTTAACTCTAAGTACGCATAATAGAAAATAATCATTAATCATTAAAATAGGATAAAAATAGAAAAGGCTGAACGTGTAAGTGCAAAAGAAAAAAACAGGTGAGAAAAAATAATGCAAGAGTAGATAAGAAAAAAGAAAAAAAAAAAGCGAAAGAAGCGAAAAACTACACACAAGCATTAGGAGAACTAAAGTGTGCTTATACCAAGAAAAAATGACTTAACTTTAGAATTGAACAAAGCAGTACTAGAGGCATTCTGAATTTCAGAGCTAAGGGAATTAAATATTTTGGACCCTTGAAAGTGAAATGAAAATTTCCTTACATTTGTCCTACAGTAGGGCAAACGGAAGGAATTCTTGTTCCTAGTGTTATATGAATGCATGTCACAGTTAAGCAAAAACATGTCATTCTGATTGAACTTGTATTTTTTCAGTCAGTCTGTAAATTTCCTGCCGGTATGACGTTGCTACCGTACAGTGCAAAGGTTGAAAAAATAGGGAAATAAGTAACAACAAAAGCGTAATAAGTTTAATAATTGTTCTCCAACAGTAAGAGAATATCCTTTTTTTCAAAGAAATCCGTGGTATCTCGCTGAATCCTGGAAGCAAAGCAGAAGTAATGCAGACTTTAGGAGTTCCTCGCAACTGCTTTGCTGTGGATTTCTACTTTAATTCCAGTCTGCTGTTCTTTGCGGATGATCGTTCAAATACAATAAGCCAAGTATCTCGGGTTGGAACGGACAGTAAAGCAATCATAAACTCTGGTTTACGTCGGCCTCAGGGGCTTGCTGTTGATTGGGTGGCTGGAAATATTTTCTGGACAGATACTGGGAACGATGTAATTGAGGTATGTGTATGAGTAGCAGATTTGTTAACTTTTTGTATTGAAATTGGTTATGACTAAGGTAATATAGGCCATACAGTCGAACCTCCCGTAAGCAACCACCAAAAATGCGAAGATTTAGTGGTCGCGTACGGGAATTGACAAACAGGGGGTCTCTTTCGAAAGCGGTCCCGACCCATCTTCTTTTGGAAGATATCTTATTGTCACTGAAAGGTCATCGTATACTCTGACTGGCTTAGTGCATACTGAGAAAAGGGACCACATCATGCGTCTTGTGGTGGCTTACAAGAGCTCGCGGTCGCTTATGAGAAGTTCTAATTATTGGGACTTTGACTAAGAAAATGTTGGTGTTTGTATCGGTGGTCGCTTATGGGAGGCGGTCACTTTCGAGAGGTGGTCGCACCTGGAAGTTTGACTGTATCAAATTCGTTATGTCACTGAAAGGTCATCGTATGTCAATACTAACCTTCGTTCGGTTTTTTCCTTTGTAGGTAAGTAGAATCGACGGCCGATACAGGACAGTGGTAATCTCAACAGAATTGTATGACCCCAGAGGAATTGCAGTATATCCTGCGAAAGGCCTCATGTTCTGGACAGACCATGGAAGAGGCAGAAGATCAGGAATACAAAGAGCTGCAATGGACGGATCCAACCGTCGAACTCTTGCACAGGGAATGAACGTCAAGGGTCCTGTTGGGATTACTTTGGATTATACCGAAGACAAGGTGTACTGGGTGGATGAGTACCTAAGGACCATGTGGAAAATGGATCTTGATGGTGGTAAGAGGTTTGTTTGTCAGTTCTGAACTAAACACAATAAAAGCAGCAGACTGCTTGCAGTCCTCTTTTTCTGTCACTTGTGCTTATACAGTAATTTACAAGGTTGACTATACATTTGTTCTTACAGTAATGCTTTTCAATGTTGCTCAATACAGGTAGCCTAGAGCCCGTTATAAGCGCAACATTGCAAGTTCCGTACGGTATAACCCTGTTTGACCGGTTTGTTTACTGGACTGACTGGGGAAATATGTCAGTGTTAAGAGCTGACAAGTACAATGGGACAGGTGTGAAGGTGCTTACAACAGGAGTGAGTCTTTTAAGGGATCTGCGCGTGTTTTCGCCTCAAAGGCAGCCTCAAGGCGGCCCATGCGTGGGCAATGGTGGCTGCGAAGAGCTCTGCTTAGCTGTGTCGACCTCTCAAAGAAGGTTTGCTTGCATTGATTAAACTCAATTACTTTATTTCCAATTTTACCCTTTTTGTTGCATTGGTTTTCTCTCCTGCAAAGGGATTTTTCGTTTCCTCCTCGCTAGGAAAGAGACAAGGATGGTGGAATACAAAAGATGCAAATAATCGAGTCTATAACCGACTAAAATTTTGCTGAGGTCGGATTTGATGTCTGTAAAGTTATATTTAAAAAGACTGTCTTTTTGCATTTGACTGAAGTCTTCCTGGAGTGTTATCGTATCAACGAAATAACATTGTCGTACTGAACGTAAGGCAGTAATATGTTTATTTACGAATCGCATACCAGCCATACGCAATTTTCCTCAAGAATCGTTAAATGCGTTCTTGATTGAGTCCGACAAAATTTTTGTTTTGTCCGAGAAAAGTAGTGATTAAGCCGGAAGAAGTCCTTTCAAGAATGACACTTCTCGTAGACTGTCGCGTATTGTGTCTTGACGCCTCTTTGTAATATCGTGTGTTCACACTGCTTGCATTGTAGGTGTGTTTGTGTGTCTGGCCAAACAGCGGCTGATGGCAAGTCTTGTGTTGACCCAGCTGGCTTTTTAATGGTCAGTGGAAATAAAAAGATCGGCTTTTTCCCTCTCAATCCACTCAGCCAGCCGCCACCTTCATTCTCTACAATAACTCGTCGAGTGGGAAGCGTTGTTGGACTGGAAGCTGACTTTGAATCCAAGGTTATTTACTTCGCTGATACGCGTGGAAGAAGAGGAGCTATCAAGGCAGTCTACCTTAATGGCACTGGCATGAGGGTGGTTGTAGGTGGTATGTTAATATTAACGATTAGATTTGTATATGGGTTAGTGAGTAAGTGTGTCAAAGTGGCTATATGTTGGACAAGTTTTTTTCTTCGCCGCTAGGATAAGTTAGTTTTTGTTACTTTAGTCTTAGGTTTCTGCATGTAACATTTAGATATTCTACCTGAGGCTTGCTATGCGTATAGTACTTTGAATGATCAGCAACATGAAAGATGGAGGGTTCCGTGGACGAAAGCAGTTCGTCCTCGTACTGGGCTGTAAATGCATCTTTTTTTATTTTCAACACTAGACACAAACACTTGTTATACATATTTCCATTTTATGATACTTTAAGGTCTCAAGAACCCATTATCATTGGCTTTGGACTTTATTACCAAAGAACTCTACTGGACGGATTTTCAGACCAAAACCATTGAAAAGGCTCATGTGACCGGAACCAACCAACAAACCTTTTTACGGGGTACCAGAACTGTGTACCCAAACCAGCTTGTTGTTATTGCTTGCCAGAGGTATGACTTTGCTAACCATTCCTTATAAAAGGGATATGGACCCTGAATCCATCATCTTATATATATTTTATGTTTGGTCTTGCAACTTTAAATAAAGTCTTAAATTGCGGCAAAAACACAAACTTTTAAAAACTCAGGACTTTCTCGCCTTAGTTGATGATGGATTTAATTGACATCACCGTGATGTTTTTTTCAAGTATTGACATCAAGTCTTGATAGCTAGACTAACTGTTAAGGCTTGATTGAGAATATGGCGTACACCTCCCTACATACAAAACGTCAGAATTGTTTTTTTCATTTGAACTTTCATCTGCTCTCTCCAGGCATGGCGTAGCGTAAGGAACCTTTGTAAGATTTAGAAAAAAGAGGCACCTAGCTTTCAGGTGCTGGTTTTGATTTTCCGCTCGGTTTACGTTTAGGTCTCTGTTGAGGTCGTTGAAAAAGTGTACTGAAACACTTGAATGGATTTCAATTAGTTGGCTGCGACATGTACACACAAATTTATGCTCTATTTTTGTTTCTTTCCGTCCTTTTCTGTTTGAAAGTATTGCTCATACAACGTGAATAGTTATCATAATAAAATTGTCTTGTTAAAAGTTCATTGATAAATACCTCTTGTTTTTCCTTGGAAAGCCTCCCCCCTCCCCCCCCCCCCCCCCCCCCAGCGGAGGCCTTGCTTAGTAGTAGTATGTACATTATTCCTTTTAATAGGCTTATAGCGTGGACAGAAGGGTCCACAAAGCATGTACCCGTGGCTTTAAAGACAGCTAACACAGATGGAAGTGATGTGAAGATGCTGGTCAATACCAGTGAGGATGGATACTCCGGCTCGTTTGCTTTGGCCTATGATTACTTACAGAATAGACTCTACTGGTCGGCACCGGGCAGGTCAGTTAAATGCATTTACGTGTATCCGAAGAAATCAAGATTTTAACAGATGCTTCGCCTGTACGGAGGGAATTTCCCCATGGACGTAAACAATGGGTTTGGTTTTGTATTTCGCAGTTATAACAACTCTGTTTTATTCGCCCACTCAGGGGAGAGGGTAAATATATAAATACAGTGTATATATTTTTCCTTTTTAGATTTACGTCTACCACTTGTTTTCGCTCCTTCATTTTTAAGAACTGCCGAAAAGCTAATTTTTGACCACTAGCTGAGTTGTATTCCACTCTCCTATCAATAGAATATATGTGAAACACATAAGAGAAGGCGAAATTAATACTGTATCTCCAATAAACACGTTAGTTTTAACACAGTGTCATTCATAAAACATGAATATCAGCTACTGTCGTTATGAGTTAAAGATTTCTTGATTGAAGTATTGAGACAACTGTTTCGTTTTGTTTGAAACCTCTGAGATGTTTAGTCTTTTTTGTATGCAGAGTGGAAAGTATTTTGCTGAATGGAACTGGCCGCCATGTTGTTATGTCATCTAGACGTGTATCCACTTTAACCATATTTGGAAATTTCCTATACTGGGTCGATGAGTTAGGAGCAAGCGTAAAGCGAGCTGACAAAGTTATCGGTGCAAATACTCAGTTGTCAGCAGTTGGATATCAAGTGTCGGCTCTTCAAGTCTTTGCTAAGGAACGCCAGAACTGTAAGTTTAACAAAGTAGAAAGTAAAGACGTGTCGTCTTCATCTTCTCAGTTTCACGGGAGAATTACTTGCTCATATTTTTAATCGTCAAAACCTCTCCTCCCATACTTTGAAAGATATCGCGTAACTTTTTAAAGACTGTTTAGCACCTGCATGCCTGCAGGTAGAGTCGAAAAAGAAGACGCCGAAAACGATAAGCTTAAAGGCCCTAGGCCAAACGTCGAACTATCATGAGACGTACCAAACTTTGTGAATTAAGTTCAGGAAAAGTTCGACGTCTGGCTCAGTTAAGTTCGTCTGAATGAGTTTGGATCGTCCAACGTCTGAAGATAATCAGTCCTGGACAAACGTCGATCTTTACATGCAACAAACTAAACTAATAAACTAAAAATTTGTATTGCAATGTTTATTTAGCCTCGTTCGGGAGAAATTTCTTTTACTGATCTCATTAAGTTGGTTGGTTCGACGCGTCCTAAGTTTGACATCTGACCCAACAGACGATCTTAACTGAATTTAGGTCGACCCAAATTAGAGTTTGGACTCTAGACTCCTAAACGTTTTCGTGTTTTGGGGTATTCGTTCTCGTGAAAATGGGTCTTAGGTCTTCGATCTTCTTTTTTTAGGGCCTTCGTTTTTGACACTACCCATGCGTGTGCTATTCTCGTCGATTTTTGGCGGAAATGATGTTGATTTGGGAAGGAAATATTTAAGCAATAGAAAACGTTTACCGTGTTTGCATAGCCTGATATAGACACGAGAGGGGTTAGGAGAATTCGAGACAGGTATGCATACCCGAGACGAAGTCGAGGGTTTGCATAACTGTCGAGAATCCTCCCAACCCCTCGAGTGTTTATATCAGCATATGTAAACACAGGAAAAAAGTTTTCTATTGCTTTTATAAAATATCTTTCCTGAGAAAAAAAGCAAAACTCTCTTGTTTAGAGTACTGATTAAAAGACAAATTCTTACCAGTCGCGAAGTCTTGTACACGAAGCTTGTACTCGTAATCTGTCCTTGTTTTGCAAAAAAGATGCTTTCCAAAATACGGATTTTTCTCGCTTAAAATGTCAGCTCAAGCGCAAAAAATTGACACAGCATGTTTCTAAAGATTTTCTGAGTTTCAGACGACGAGGAAATAGGTAAATAATGTAAACTTGTCGAGTTTTTCAACTCAAGACTTTTTTCAAATTCATGCTTGCGTGATTAGCGCGCGAAAACCAAAACATCTTGACGTCACAACCATGTTTACATACTCTCATTCAAACACGCCTCTCGGCCAATCAGAGCGCGCGTACTGTCTTAGTTATTTTATAGATGAGGGTAGAATAGGTATACACATAAACCAATTAGTCCGCTAATGGAATCAGAGGCACTTTGTTGTGTTGTCTACTAATTATTCACTTCATATTTTATACTTTTAACAACCCCCAAATCCAATATTTTCACATTTTCCCAAAATTTTAAACAATTCGTCCCCAAACTTTACTTTTATACATTAAAAACATTCGAAAAATCATGCAAAAAAATCTCCACATAATCATTGAATCAAGGACACATGGAGTCATTTTTTGATTGAATGAAAATTGGCTAGATTTTTTATTTTAAGAGAAAGGGTGGAAATCAACGAAAAATAATCCTTTTAACCGGGCTGCCCCTTTCAAAAACGCGTAAAAACAATTTTGAAGAAGCTGATGAACTTGCTTAAGAACTGAGAACGCTTAAGCCGAAGAACTCGCTCGAAACGTCAAGTCGTTACTATATTATTTTATCGTGTTCTTGTCTGTCCATATCATTTAAACGAAGGACTGCTTTTTGCCCCTTCAGGTCACATGGTATGATGGAGGATACTCATTGAGGGTCGGTTGTTTTAACGAAGCTTCGTGCATTCTGAGTCATTATAAGTTTATTCAACCCTGATATCTGCCCATTGTTTTCTGTGAGCAGTAAAGCATATATTTAAGAGAACATTTACCTACTTGAATTAAGCTGCCTATAAACACATCTGATAGTGTACTGTTTGCTTTAGACCACATTGCAAATTAGAATTGTGGAAATAACCCGTAAGACCCATAGTAACTGTGTTAGTCTCTTTGAAATTGAGCTGGCGCTCTGTCGAGTATACCTTCATAATACGGACACCGCTCCGGACCTTCTCTTCATCCCAAGATACCAGTCTTTGAAGTATCTATAATACAGACACTTCTTTAATACAATCACTTCTCCAATACAGACACTCCTAGCTCTTTGTCTCCTTGGTGTCCTTTTTAGAGATGTTTAACTCTTATTGAATTGATCCGCCACACGGTATTTTCTCCCTAGGCACTGTAAGTCCTTGTTTAAACGGTGGGGGCTGCTCTCATTTCTGCGAGGTTCATGCGCAGAAGAGAGTGTGTACTTGCCCGTCAGGTCTGGCCCTGAAGGATGGATTCCTGTGCGTCAATAAATCAGTGGTATGTTCAGAACTGCAGTTTGCTTGCTTAAATGGCAAGTGTGTGTTGGACATGGATGTTTGTGATAAGGAGAATGATTGTGGCGACAACTCTGATGAGTCATCTGCACTTTGTGGTAAGTTGAGTTCATCAGCTTTGTTAGATGATTGTATAGAAAAAAGGCGAGCCAAAAAAACACCACAGAGAATTAACCTCATTGATTGAAGCTTAACATGAGGGCGAGAATTATGAATTTCTTCCAAAGCCAAAGAGGAAAGCAAGATTTTGAGGGTTTTTGGCTTTTTAAGTGACTCTTTCCCCTCGACATTAACCTTTTGCTGTCTCTCCTCCCCACTTCGTTTCTCGGTCCTCGCTTTTTAATTTTTCTGGGCATTAACTAGGTTTCATTTCTGTTGAAGAAGTTTCCTGCAAAACCCTGAGGATCGTGAAATAATCTTGAAGAGTATGGAGTCATTGGAGTTTTCTTGTAAAGTGTACATTTTCGAGGTGGGGTTGGGGTTTTTCTGTACTGGCTTGTTTGATCTCGTCCCCCTTGACCAAGTTAGGTGCAAGCGTTGTCAATGACAAAATTGACCAATCCGATTACAGGAGAATAAGAGTACATTCTAGGAAAGTTGGTTGTCAATCATTGTAACCACGAAACGAAATAAACAACCTGGATCGAAAATGTTAGCAAAGAAATTGCTAGCAATTGATAAAATAAGAGCTTGTGTCAAACAAATATGTCTCCTGGGCGTTATGTGCAAAGTTTTTGATAGAAAAACATTGTCTAATGAAAAGTGTTGCTTCCTTTGAGACTTTTGCTATCAATATCTAAATTTTCTGGTTTGAGCCATTATTAACATTTTTTCGAAAATGTGTGCTCCTGATCAGTGGACAGTAATTCGCCGTTCAGTACTAGTGAAACATTTTCTGACCTGTTAACGCATATTTGATTAAGCAGTGGGAAATTTAGTTTTCTAGGCATCTAACGTCCGATTTCATATTGTTTTCGTGCGAGCTGCTGATTGGCCCACAAACCTTTCTTGGAATTTATTCTTATTTTCCTGTATTCCGATTGGTCAACTTTGTCTTGGTGACCCCGGTTGCAACAGTCACACTGTAACTTTTTAGGATTTCTTTTTCTGATTTGCAGTACAAAGGCAATGCCGAACAAATGAGTTTAGGTGCACAAGTGGTCAGTGTATTCGTTCAAGCTGGAAATGTGACTTTGAGCGTGACTGTACTGATGGCAGCGACGAAAAAGGCTGTCCCCAGAAGGTAAAATAATCTATTGATATTTCCGTGTAAAATAAACTGATGTACAGGGTATTGTCTTTGCTCTTCAAATGAGTATGATCATTGCTCAGTTCGGGTGATTGTTTTTGATGGCAATCAGGAAGTAAAGTGTAGAGTCACACACATTGACCTGTTTCTGATTTCCGTCTAGACATGTGCGACACACAGATTCACTTGCGCTAATGGCCACTGTATCGACATCGAGTGGAAATGTGACGGCGATAATGACTGTGGGGATTTTTCTGATGAAACCGACTGCCCCCCGGTGACATGCCCTCCAGGGAAAGCAAAGTGCGGAGACAGTAACAAATGTATTAACTCCGAGTGGCTGTGCGATGGAGATTATGATTGTTCTAACAAGTGGGATGAAAGTGAAGCCGTGTGCAATAGAACCTGCAGCGCTGGTAGCTTTCGTTGTGCTTCAGGGTATTGTATCTCCATGCACTGGCGCTGCGATGGTAAAGATGACTGTGGAGACGGCAGTGATGAACATCTCTGTGCATATCACAGTCAGACTTGTCTTGGTAACCACTTCACTTGTCGCAATAGTAAGTGATTTTTTTAAATTTTATTTTCTGGACTTGCCACCTAGGCTTGGAAATAGTCCCTTCTCTAATCACGCCTCCCACCAGCAGGCTGTTCAAAAGGTGGGTAACGCTATCCACTGGATAAGTCACTATCCAATGGATAAGGCGATTGTTTTCCCTAATACTTATCCACTGGACAGTGATTTATCCGGTGGATAGCATCATCCAACGTTTGAACAGGCGGGTCCAAGTAGTAGTTTATTCATGTACCATTGTGAATTACAATGTCTGCTTCACACTTAATACTTTGATAGGTGAATGTTCATTAATTGATTTGTTTTTAGTTGAATCACCCCATAACGTGTGTAACATGAGCCCGATAGCCCAACAAACCTGGTGAAGACCTTACAGTTTTTACTACCCAGGACAGCGTATCTAATAGAATACTAGCCTCTTGGCACTTGTGAATGTCTTTATCTCCAACGTAGACGATCTTTTGCCTCGTCACTCGACGTTTGTCCCCTTGTTGACCTTCATGCACTCATTTCCAACGAGACTAATGTTGAATTAGCGGCGTTTTGTTGCTCCAGTGTTGCTTGCATATTTTTTTTTATTTCCAGGCAACAAAACTAAATGCAAATTTAACATTTGGACTACGTGACGTCAGGGTCAGCGGTGTGACCAATGGCAGACCGTCAAATTTAGCGCCCGAAGACGAGTTCAGTACTTTCCGCGCACTTTGGTGGTCTCATTTAACGTTTTGTTGTCTTCGCTAAGTCTGCCTAAAAAATCCTCAGAACCTCACGCAATTTGTAGCCCGCGTGTGCCAGCACATCGAGTAAACGAGCGATAATAAAACAAAACCAATAAACAACAGCAACAACAACAAAAGGGTCTCCAGCTCGACTGACTGGAAAGTGATTGCCGCAGCAGTCTATTTCTATTCAGCAGTACCGCAAATTTCTAAATAAATATATTTAAAACAGCTTTGATGTGTTATTGTTGCATTCAGGTCGCTGTATCTCCAGAAAGTTTGTATGTGATGGTGATGATGACTGCGGAGATGGGTCTGATGAAGCGACAGCTGACTTGCATTGTAGTGAACGCACATGTGATCCTACAGAGTTTAAATGTGTTAACACTTCAAGATGCGTCTTGATGTCTTCTGTATGTGATGGTTATAATGACTGCGGTGATGCTTCTGATGAACACCCAAGAGAAGGCTGTGTGTCAAGAACCTGTAAATCAATGCAGTTCAGGTAAGCTGGTGTCACTTTTTTTAACTTATCCTTTCCCTTTGTTTTCTTGCAAATCTCCAAACATTTTCTGTTTAAGTTTCTTATGTCAAAAAAAGACATCCCGAGGTCAAGTCGTCGTTAAATAATATATAGCGAGAGTCCTGCGTTGTGTTTTGCTTATTTCTGCCCTTTTTCTTCCAGATCTAGCCCAGACTCAATGCATGGTTCAGATGTTTTTAATCAGTAAATAATGGGGGAAACTGAAAAAATATTGGATTTGGGGGTTGTTGAAAATTAAAATATGAAGGAAATATTTAGTAGACAAATACCACATTGTCCACCAACCAAACAAGGTGCCTCTGAGATCATTAGCGGACCAACTGGTTGATGTGTATACCTCTTCTATCCTAATTTCTCTCATTCTAAAATCAAAACCATTCCCCCTCCAAGAAAAATAATAATAACTAGCTTTAAAAGGTAGAGTGACAAATCGTCTCCTCATAACTTAGCTCAGGTGTGAAATGATCAGGCCGCGCCGTTTGTTAAAATCGTTGAATAATCAGTGGACTTCCTCTAACTTGCTCGTCAAGATTCTTTGGATCAAACATATCACGTCGCCGTGCTTCCACCAACAGCGTTGCCTTACACCGGGATATAATCACTGTACAAATCACTCAAACCTCAATTCTTTAATTCTTTTGCGGCAAAGGTACAACTCAAAGTCAGCTCTTGAATTCTTTACAGCGGTTGTATTATTTTAGCGATCAACTTAGTTCTTGAAACCAATTAGTTTGAAGATGTTTTTGTACACGTTGTTTTTTATTTGGATAGAATCAACTTATTTATTCTTTTCTAGATGTGCTAATGGTCTGTGTGTGCAGAAGGCCTGGTTATGTGACGGCGAAAACGACTGCGGTGACAGCTCAGATGAATCTAGCTGCTTCAACTATACTTGCAATGCAAATCAGTTCATATGTAAAAATGGCTACTGTGTGCCCAGAAGCTATGTATGTGACGCTTTTCGGGACTGCTCAGACGGCTCAGATGAAGACCCGGTATTGTGTAGCCGAACCCCAACCCCCTCGTGCCCCCGGGGGTATTTTAATTGCGGTAATGGGAGATGCCTGAATTCAAGCCTAGTCTGCAATGGACACGAAGATTGTATCAACGGAGCTGATGAACTGGGTTGTAAAAGGAATGCCTGTAGTCGACCTGATGGGAACAAGGTATTTGTAGCAAAAGGGGTTTGTTCGCGTAGTTTTTTCTGTTATAATATGATGATACTCGAGTGAGTATTTTCTGGACATACTCATGTTGGTATGAATGCTTTACATTGTATCTTCAACGGCAAGACGACGGTTCAACTAAGCAGATCTCCTAAGAATATCACGTGTTCTACATTAAGCGACGGTCGTTTAAGGTGAAGGAGGTCTATATTTTTGAGATAGACGACTGAAATGCGAAGCTTTCGAAAGAAAAGTTCCTTAGTATTTGTTGCGAGACATTTTTACGGATGCAAATGTATGTTGTGTTTTGCAGTGTTCGCAGTTGTGCAACAGTACTCGCACTGGTTACACTTGTTCTTGTCGCCATGGTTTCAAGCTTCTAAGCGACGGAGCGTCGTGTGAGGATATTAACGAGTGTGAACAGTACGAGCTTAATAAGTGTAACCACTACTGTGTGAACCTCAAAGGTCATTACAAGTGTAATTGTGCTGAAGGCTACAAACTCCAACCGGGTGACGTACACACTTGTAAACCAATCAACTCCACCATACAACCTTTCCTGACGTTTTTATTGCGGTACGAGGTTCGTAAACTCGCCATTGATGGTTCGCGAGAGGGTTCGATCTTGCGAAAAATTCAAAACTCAGTTGCTATTGATTTTGATTGGTCAGAAAAGCGTTTGTATTGGACTGAAGGCCTAAGGCCTTCGCGTGTTATGCGTGCATTTTTTAACGGTACTGGCGTGGAGGTTGTCCTGGAATCCGGTTTGTCCATCGTGGAAGGTTTAGCTGTGGACTGGGTTGGACGAAATCTATACCTTGCAGACAGAATTCAAGACAAGATCTTTGTTTCGACGCTTGATGGGCGTTACATAAAGTCATTGATATCTGATGGCCTACAGGAGCCCAGAGCAGTGATAGTTGATCCAAGTGATGGTAAGTTTCTCAAAAAAACATAAAAATTACTGAAGCGTGAAAAGCAACAACAACTTTCTTCGTACCCAGTGATTTTTATCACTGGTTACAAATCTGTGGATGAAATTCTATAATGTTATCATTCAAATGAAACCTCTTTGGTAGATTGTTTGCATAGGACTAGTTATTTCTTAGGGTTTTACGAAAAGAAAGAGGCCATTTCCGCGTTTCTCCAAACCTCTCTTTCAAAGCGAGGTTAAATGCGAAGCTGAAGGTTTTCGCACTTAGCCTTGTTTTGAAAGTGAGAGTTTTTTTGAACTTAGAAATGGCCTATTTGAATTTTCTTCTCAAATTTATTTCTTGGCTACTGTCAGGGGGGAAAGGGTTGACATTAACACCAGCACATTTTCCTTTTTCAAGTCATTCGCTCGATGGCATTTGGCAAGATCAGATAGGGAATAGCATGTATGAGACTGAAAAACCTGACCCCGACGCCAAAGGTGCGCTCATTTTACCCCCCCCCCCTTCTCCTCTCCATCAGTGCTTCGAGTTACGAGTATTTAGAGTATTTAGTTAACTATGCGAAAGGGAAAAAAGCGAAACAAAGATGTTGGGGTCACACTTGGGAATTAAACTCGAAACCTCCCGCACCGAAGGTCGTGCTGAGCTAATCCTTGCTCCTGAAGGTAACTTTTTCTTTCAGGTTTCTTTTATTACAGTGACTGGGGTAGTAAACCTCACATTGGAAAGTGTGGTCTAGATGGCTCGGGCAGACACTGGTTTATAACAAGCAAGTCTGTAGGCTGGCCTAACGGATTGACTCTCTGTCAAATTACCAAACGGTTATTCTGGGTGGATGCCAAGCTCGATACCATTGAATCATGTGATCGGAATGGACAGAACCGTATCCAGCTGACAAAGTTGTACGCACCACATCCGTTTTCTATCAGCGTATTTGAAGACTTTGTGTACTGGACAGACTGGTTGACCAAGGCTATCCATCGCGCGCATAGACGCACAGGATTGCAGCATTCTGTGTTGCTGAATTCGTCGCATAGACTCATGGGCTTGCAGGTAATTTAGAGCTGAAAGGTACCTACTGTAAAAGTCCGTGGGCCATTTGACCCCTGTCACACTGAAACTCGAGTTATTCAGGTCGAACATGCCTGAATATTACTTGTGCTGACAAAGGAAAAAAAAGAGAAAACGATGAGAAGTGAAAGTGAAGAAGAAACGAAAAAAGAGTAATGCTTACAGTCTAAGTTGTTATAACGGTTACTTTGGAGATAGCTATGGAACAATAAATAGGGATGTTTAGCACAGTAACCTTTTCAAGATTCAAGCTAGTTTTTTTTTCTATGAATAAGCTGGTTCTTGACAAAATGTCGATTTCAATCCCGACTTGGCCCATTTGCACATTGGTAGGATTCTTTGAAAACATCTAGCTAGACTTTCGAGGACTAAGCCCTTTACGAATTGGCTGGGAGCTGTTTAAAGCTCTAAGGTACTGCTACAAAACTCGCAAGCCTACCATCCCACCACATGATGTTCGCCATTACTTAGTTACAGTTTTTTGATTAAGAGCAATGACTGGAAAAAACGTTTCCTCTATAAGGATAAAATGAAGTAGCAGAGACTAGGCCCTTTGAACTCAGTAATCACCAAGAGACCAGTTTCCTTCCCAAAATCGCAACCTCCACTGTTTTCATTTTCATCTGGTATCTTGCCATTACTGCTATTCCTTCTTTTTGGTTGACGCGGATCACGGTCAGAGATACTGCCGTTAACCAAGAAACAATTCACTTTTATGATTAGAAGTTGTTACATGTACTTCTTCTTTATTAACCGCTATTTCTTTTTTTATTTAAGGTAGTACATCCATTCCGTCAGCCTCCCCTCCCTTCGCCTTGTGCCAACTCCTCCTGCTCTAGGCTATGTTTGCTGACTCCGCAAGGGGGGTACCGCTGCGCTTGTCCAGACAACTATCATTTGGCAAATGACGGTAAAACCTGCCTGGACAACTGTACTAACAGCGAATTCCTTTGTGCAAATAATCTTTGCATTCCTCGCGTGTGGCGCTGTGATGGCGATGATGATTGTGGAGATGGCTCTGATGAACCCTCTTCTTGTTCACCAAGACATTGCCAACCGGGTAAGTATTGAACCGTCACTTGAATTGGCTAACAAAGCTAAAGCTTATTTCGCGTCTATTGAATTCCACAAAATGTGGTTCAGTTTTGTTATTTGAGACTGTATTTAAGCATTGACATCATCTCTAGCAAGACATTGCCCAGTTAAGTAGCGCCGTGATATAAAACACGGTTATCACGCATGGTAAAATTAAGCTCCAAACTGTTATTTTGTCGAGAACTCGTCTCAGTTTAAAATATAATCCAACATCTGTCAACAGAAGAACTTTATGCTATCTTTAACTTAATGGCTTTTGTGCCCAGGGTGTGATCGGCATATAAAATAAACAACCCAAATCTAACATAGTTTCTGTATTATTTCGTACCACAACTTCAGGAATGTTTCAGTGTGATAACACGACGTGTGTGTCAATCATACAAGTCTGCAACGGTCACAAGGATTGCGTCAACGGTGCTGACGAAACATCATGCGCGTCACGACAGTGCGCTCCTTTTCAGTTCAGGTGCGCAAACAAGAGATGCGTGTTTCTAGCACAAGTGTGCAATGGAAAGAACGACTGTGGTGACAACTCGGATGAACTTCCCTGTAAGCCGTTTACATGTTCTGGAGATCAATACACTTGTCCAAACGGTCGCTGTATATCACGCCAGTGGCTGTGTGACGGAGGTAACGACTGCGGAGATGAAAGCGATGAATCACTTAGTGTATGTCACAATCAAACCTGTGACCCTGTCACGCGTTTTCAGTGTAACGCGTCACGTAAGTGCATTCCTAAGCGTTGGACCTGCGACGGAGATGGTGATTGTGATGATAGGTCAGATGAGGATCTTGAGGTTTGCAAAGGTTCGTAATTTCTATTTTTTAGTAGCTGACCATTAGGAGCATTAATAAGCGAAACACTGTTCAGGATATCATCATTTGAATACAGGGGGTTCCAATGCTATTAGGCAGTAGCTTGATGTATTATTGACTGGAACAATTACCCTCTGTTAGTTTTTGTCTTATTACCAGTTTGGACTTGATATTCTCTACTGCCTGCAGTCAAATCATCGCTTTTTATCTAGGTATAGGTATAGGTACTTTCAAGCCGTTGCCAGTTAAGAGCTTACGTATTCTTGCAATTCGTACGTTAGCATTATACTGAGATGGGGAACACTGTCACTTGCTGTACACAACGCTGCCTAGATAAGCAGGTCAGGGTTCATTTAGTGCTTAAAGCCTCATCTTTCGAGCTAGGTCATAGAAGATGATAATCATGATCATGATCATTAACAATTCATAGCTTATGTAGCAGGTGCAAGAAATTAGTCCCCATTTCGCGCCCCATGTTTTATTGCGTCCATATTACTTTCTTGCGCTTGCCTGGGAGGCTTAAGAATTCGTAAAAAATAGTCAAATTGACGACTTTTGTTGGTTTGTAGAACACCAATGTGGTTCTGGCATGTTTCAATGCCAGAATAAACGCTGCATCCCACAAGACTGGAGATGTGACTCTGAAGATAATTGTAATGATGGCTCGGATGAAGCAGAATGCGTGACTCTTAATTGCACCAGTACAGAATTCAGGTGACTCGAGGAGCTACTGTAATAGCTTCTTTCAGTTGTATCTCTTATCACATATATGCAATCCTACCCTCCAAAAATCCACATTAGAGCAGTTTTCCTATCACTCCTTCTCAGACTTTTAATTTCTTCAGTCGCTTGGTTGCTTAGCAAAATCGGCTAAATTGTTAGTATCTCAGTTATCATTGAATGGATTTTAAATGAAATGCCTTATTTTGTGTCTGGTGTATTAGTGTCCTGGTTAACACTTTGAAATTTAAAACCAGTTTGAGGTTGTGCCCCCTGTTTCTAACCGACCGAGACATTAAAAGACGTCCGGGATGAGATTAGTACGGACTAGTTCTCCCTAGTTAATATGTAAAGCACACAAGATTCATTTGAAAACTCGTATTTGTACTCACTCTGATAGTCTGTAGTAACTAGTTTGTTAAGTGAATAGGCAAGAGCTATATAAGAGCGAAACTTGACAGCCTTACGCCGATACAGAACAGACATGGGTAAGGTGCTGGTTAATACCAAGGTTAAGAGCGCGGCCTGGTATATACAAGCATAGAAAAGAGAAGTTAATCTGACAAAAATTAATACTTGTAAACAATGAAATAAATCAATTAAATGGATTTGTTCGGTTGAATAATTGAATCGCGTATTTATTTTTGACAATATTAAGCCTCTTCCGAAATTTTAGGCTACGGTAAAACGTATAGCCAATAACGAAATTTAATGTCGGTAGTTAAAATCCTTTTAAGTGACTATTCGACTTTCTTGTAGCAAGGTTCTGTAGAAAACAAAAGTTGGGCGTTTTCTTGAATTTTGACATTTGTCACTCTTATCTTTCAGGTGTAGAAGTGGTCGTTGTATCAGCAGTAACTGGGTTTGTGATGGTAACAATGACTGTGGTGATCTCACCGACGAGCAAGACTGTGTTAAGTCATCTTGTAGATTATCACAGTTCCGTTGTACTAATGGTGACTGTATCCCGAAAGAATGGAATTGTGATGGAAATATAGATTGTCAAGATGCTTCAGATGAACAAGGTTGGCTTTATTGTTTCGATTCACTTTTACCATTTTCTGACACCCAGGAAATCTTTTGTGGATCGCATTACTTTAAATAGTGAATTGGAGACTTCGAACTGAAAATTTAAACTCCCCTCTTTTTATTGTCCGCGTAGTCTTCTACGTTTTACTTACGCGCTTGCGATCAGATTGTGGACAAATCAAACCGTGTGAAGATGATGAATTGGAATTTTCATGATGGATTGTACTTAAACGTTTATAGACTCGTCTCGATATGTTTAAATTCCACTTGATAGCGAGGTTGAAGCTGAACTTTACAATATCGCTCGAACGAAGTTGATTAAATTGTAGCTCATACTTCAGCCATTCCCTGGTAATATTTGTTGTCAAATTCTATTATTTGTGTTCCTTCAGGTTGTCCCACTAGGCCACCCTATCAGCGTTATTGTCCTAAAAAGACCTTTCCCTGTAACAACACAATGTGTGTCCATAAGGCGTGGGTATGTGATGGAGAGGATGACTGTGGAGATGGAAGTGACGAAGCAGCAAAACTCTGTGGTGAGTATCGTTTTAGAAAGAAAGATAAAGTTGGAAATAGTCAGTTTAGTTCAGTAGAGTACTTTTTCTGTACTATCATATGGAAGGTTAGCAATGTACATGGTTCGTTTGGTGAACTTACATAGTTTGCTTTGCAAGGTACATACTTAGGAAATTGAAAAATACTGTTGATCTTAGTGGCCATTGTGCTGGACAGTTACGTGCGTATCAATGACTTTCTTCTCTACGAAACTATATAGCCCCCGTTTTGTCTCGGAGCCTGGCCA
>JBBMOI010000011.1:11830000-11945000 GCA_038088405.1 Porites divaricata
ACCATATCGACATAAACGGTACCACGCTATTTCATACCCAACAACCGGCGATCCTCTGTAGGGACTGGCACAGTGGGGTTTGCAATTTGCACATCAAATTTCGCCACAAGATAACCCCGCCCCAGCCGGATTAATGCCCGCAATAGTGTCACCTACCTTCATGTACTGTAGAGAATGATCCTCGCCCGCATTCCTGTCGTTCACACTGTGGCCAGCAGGGCTTGTCAGGTCTAGGATGAGACGTTATTTCCCAGGTTGGTGGCGTTTGGGGATGACGCCGAAACGGAGGACGGGGAGGGGAGGCTGAGAGAAGGGGCCTGCCACTGCCTGTTCTAACTTCCGATTGCAAGTAATTATCGATGACCTGAGGGTTTAGTAGTGCCGAGACTATATTCCCCGCCGCTGACTTCAAGGAAGTGCTGTAATTGAAGCCTAGGTGAAAACCATCACGAAGACCTTAGACCACGCCATGCAACTTTGGCCGGGTTAGGATGCACGTTAATGGGAGTAAGCTGAGAAACCGGTCTTGACGGACAAACGGCCGGAGAGCAGGGAGTACCGGATTTTGAGGATGTCGGAGACTGCGTTGAATTCGAAGCCGAGGTGGGAAAAAAATAGACATCGCGGCCATGTGTATTCCTGCCACTGGAATCTCGAAGGGAAGAGAGCAACGAAGGTAGCGTTTCCGCAAGAGCCCTTGAAATTGCCTGTCCTAAAGAGTTGTTGTCCGGCAGAGAAACACGTTGACTTGGTGATGACGCTGGTTTACCGGAGGAGCTGGTGTACAACCGCGACTAGAACCGCGGCGGTAACCGGGGAAGACATTGTAGACAAGCTGTTGTTCGTGGTTCACATCCTGAAAGAATGTGACGACTTGTACGCCTTGACAAATTGAAAGAAAAAGCATATAAGAAAAAACACGCTGTAGGACCGCTGCTCCAAAAAATCGCTAAAAAAGACGAAAACAAGACGCTAAAGCAACCGCTCCACAGACCGCTGCACAAACGCTCAACGAAGAACTCAAAGATCCTAGCAGTACACAAAGCTACCACGCAACATGTGACCCTGCACTTATGGGATTGAACACTGGATGCCAGCTAAGCTTGTGGACTGCTTGACCGCTAAGCTCGTGGTGGTTAACGTAGTTAAATTACATTTTACCAAATTTTAATGTAAGCAAGCTTCGCTCGTGTTGTTGTTTGTTCGTTTCTCTAGACTATGATTATTTCCTTATTTTTTCTTAAAGTTCCACTCTTCGCTTCGTGTGTCCTTTTCCTCGCGAGCGGCGATTTCCACTCCCGCTCGCGTATTTCGCTTGGTTTACTATCTCTGTGGAAAATAAGGGGTTATTAGAAGTCGATCTTCTCCTAGATGACACTAAATGCAGGCTTACGAAATGTAATATCTTTCGTTTGTCGTGGTATTCCCATTCCGTAGTTACTAAAACGAGGAACTAGCCGAAACGACCTACAACGACCGACCGCAACTACCAACACTGATAAACAAAAAGACCCCCAACGACCCAAAACTATATTATATTATCATAACAAGAGCAAAAGATGATCTGCATGATCTTTTTATAAAAAATAAATTAAAAAAGACTTCAAAGAAAGGGTTTTTCTCATGACTGTGTTCTCGCTCCCATGAGCGTTGCGTGATTCGCGCGTACTTCGTGACGGCCGCGAGGCTAAGGCCCTGTTCGCACATCAATTTTTATCGAATTATCCACCACTCTTTCAAGAGAATTGAACAATATGCAAAAATGCCAAGTACTTGATAAATACTACTGTCCCACACTGCTGGACATGAATGAACTACCATCGTAACTTCATAACACATCTTTCATTGACCCTTGTCTTGCTTACTTTGTAGATAGAGTAAAATCCAACAATCGAGTACCCCGGTCTATCAAACAGGAAATCCAAGATTTGCAAGTGGCAGTGGGACGAGCACAGGGTCTGGCTGTTGATTGGTTGAGTGGCAACATCTATTGGACAGATGTTGAGAAGCGAACCATTGAAGTGGCGAATAAAGACGGTCACTATAGATACACGCTGATGTCTGGACTTGTTAACATGCCTCATGCTTTGGTCCTTGATCCTCCCAACAGGTAATAGTAATAATCAAAGTGATAACGGTAGTAAAAATTATTACGAATTCCTTTTACTTGTTTGTGGAAACCCGTCATTTTAAGATCGGGATCTAAGCCGAAAGAATGAGAGATTTTGACGTCGTTGGCAAATGGCATCGCCCTTAGGGGCTGGTGACCCTTTTTGTTGTGTAGTTCCGCAATATTCCACACCCACCTACATCATCGTGAAGTGGCCGAATTCTAATAAGAGTTGAGAAAATTCTCAATTCCAGGAAAGTCAGTTTAAAGTCTGGGAATTTCTCATTTAAGTTTTTGTAACGATTACATATAGACGCTTTCGCTGATGTTCTTCAGTGGTTGATCGATTTTGATGCTCAGAATCTTATGAAAAATCTAGTGTCGGAAAAAAGTCGGAGAGAATGGTCCGGGAACTTTTTTTTTTTTTCAATCCAAATTCATTAGTAGTCTCTACACTAGAGCCTAAATAAGGTAAGAAATATTTCAAGACAAGTAAATTTTAATTACTTCAAGTAAAATACAACCGATAATTTTTTACTTCAGGTTAGACGGGACGAAATCACGTGTTTCCGTATTTTGTAAACTCGACGGAAACGGGAAGTTGCTTATATCCGTCACGTTTCCGCCCTGTGGAAACATGGTGATCTAGTTTTCCATGGACGGGACGCGTTTCCGATCACGTTTCCGCCACATTTCTGTTATCACATTTCCGTTCTTTCTTGTTTCTGCAACGATTTTATGTGTTTACGTTAAGTTTCCATTTACGGATTCTTGAAATTTCGTCCTGTGAATTTAAGACCATTTTCCCAAGCAACATAATTAAGATTGATTGACATGTTTTGCCTTTCTCAAAGCTCAAGAAACCGCAAGTAACTGCAAGTCAGCGAAGTCGGTCATAAGGATGGTTTTCAAGTCTCTTGAAACTTTCTTGAATCCCTTTCAACTTTCCGACTTTAATGAGATGCAAAGTAAAGTTACTTGAGATTTTACTTAGGCCTTCACACACTAATTTTTGGCTAAGTAAAACTTAGCAGCTCTTAAGTCTTACTTAACAGCCTAGTGTAAAGACAACCATTGTTTCTTATGAGAATGTAGGGAGTAAGAGTTAATTTTACAACAGTAAGTTGCTTCATGCAACTTGATTTTCCTTTATATTGATAACTACTACTACATTTTTAGGCGAATTTATTGGTCGGAACTAGGTTACCGGCCAGCCATACAAGTAGCGCAAATGGACGGTACAAACGGAAGAGTTCTAGTAAAGGAAAAACTAAAATGGCCACTTGGACTGGCTCTTGATGCCCCTGCACGAAGACTTTACTGGTGTGACTACAAACTAAGGCTTGTAGATTCTGTTGGCCTTGACGGACGTGACAGACAGCCCATTAGAAAGCTTGAAAGGGGTATTGCGCCGACAGCTGTTGCGTTACACGAAAATTATTTGTACATCACTGCGCAATCTGGGATGCTTTACCGGTTAAACAAATTTGGTCAAGGTCCGCTGACAGTTTTAGTACAGGGACTAAGGCGTCCACTTGCACTTGTAGTGTATCAGCAACAACAGCAGCAAGTTTCTAAAGGTAATGAGGAACCTTGTGATTAATTTGATCATTGAATTAGTTACCTTTAATAAACCGATATGATTCAGGTACATGTTTACTCTGAGGAGTTATTTCCACAGATGCAGTGAATTACTGTGGTTTGGGCAAGAACAAGTGCTCTCATTTGTGCCTACCTGGACTTAACAAGCCTATTTGTAAATGTCCCACAGGCGACTCAGGAAAATCTGGTGCAAACTGCCGGTCACGTACGTATCTTTTGTACCACCACGTTATGCTCTATAACAGGTCATGTGTTACGCTGGCCGATATGGCCAAATATGCATGATAAGCAATTGTCTATGGTGCGTTGCTTGTTCCCTTAAAGAAATGTTTTTGGTTGCTAAGACTTCGCAGCTTTCCTTGCCTAGTACTAAATTTGTTATTCTTGCTATGTTGTTTTTCTGGTTAACAGGTCTTTGATGTTGCGTTTAAAATCTTTCTTTCTTTTGCAATATTTCCTAAATTTGTGTGCTTTCTAGAGAGTCTTCCTTGTGTTTTTCACTATGCTTCCCTTTTTCTTAG
This sequence comes from Porites divaricata, assembly GCA_038088405.1. Classification (NCBI taxonomy): domain Eukaryota; kingdom Metazoa; phylum Cnidaria; class Anthozoa; order Scleractinia; family Poritidae; genus Porites; species Porites divaricata. The sequence goes on from JBBMOI010000011.1 coordinate 11,834,234, forward strand.
ATAAATCCCTAATCCCTGCCAATTGCGACTTTTGTTAACAGTATTTTGACGTTGTGAAGCTTGTTACTTTTGCTGAACTTTGATTTCTCTGCTTTTTTTTTGTCAGTTTTGTTATTTTTCGCACTTTAATAAAAGATTTTTCCTACAAGATATTTGTTTTAGTTAAATTTGCTTAAAATTGCCGTCAAATTTTCCTTGGAAATATTTGTCGTCAGCTTTCACTCTTGGACACATCCTCTAACCCGGCGTATTTTTCTTAGACAACAACAATAACAGAAAGTTTTAGAGATCGTGCAGAAGAAGATCGAGACTAAAGAGGACCGTAATTTTGAAGTCTGGGTCGGGTTGCAAAAAAACATCTCAAGATTAAGGGAACTCGTAACTATAGAGTGTTTTCACATGACGTCACAGCGGCCATATTGGTGTCCCAAAACAATGAAACGGCGGCCATGTTGGTGTCCCAAACCAGTCCTTTGGGAGCTGAACTCTTTTCTTATGCAAACGCTTTCTTTTTTTCCAATAAATTTGCATAGATGCTGGCCACGTGAGTGAAAACACTCTATTATTTCAAAACAATAGGTTATTGTTCCAGAACAAACGGTAAGAGCCCTCTTATCTTGAGAAGGTCTTATGCAACCTGGCCCAGGGTTACAGGAATAAGTAAAGGATTAACAAATGAAGTAATCATCATGGTCAAAATAGTCTTGGCTCCATTCCCCACGTGCAGAGGCCAAATTTCGAATGTCGAATCTGATGTACAGCTGACGTACGAAGCTTTTGTGCCCAGCTTTTGCAGTTGTATTCTAACGCTTGTTTTCCTTACCTTCACTGTAGCCACAAAGTCTCCTCGGCCACTTCCGGTTTGTTGGATTGGACTGTGTGGAAAAGGAACTTGTGTTAATGTCAACAATAAGGCTACTTGTTTGTGAGTATTTTACCATCATTAGCCCATTTTCAAATTGCTTTCAGCTTTTTTGCTAAAGCGAGGAGGCCTGTTGCACAGCTATTCGTATGAAAATGAGTTACAGACCTACGTGGTCCACATGAGGCCATCCGAAAAGTAGACACTGAAAGGACGCACATCACTCCATCGACTGGGCTAGTACAAAAAACATTGGCCACGAAAAACCACCTGCTTTCACTCAAGATCCGCTAGACCATAAACATTCATACTCGGCTGTGCTCATTTTGTCCATACTATGGACAAAATGAGGTTGCGAATAACTGAAAACAACACTGATGATAGGATCCGAATTGGTTTTAAAAGCTCTGTGTAACTTTTAAGAAATTGTTGGTGATGAAGAATATTTCTCTGTAATCCCTGAAACTGCCGAGGAACAGACAAATGTTATTAAGATCGGAGGTTTACATAGGCAAGGCAAGCGTGCTTGTAAGCTTAAAATGATTTCAAGTCAGTAGAATCCTAACGCCAGACGAAAAAAGTTACGTGTACAAGCTGCACCTTGTGATAGATAAACTATCGGTCGATCTCTTTTAGAAGTGAGGAGCAATGAGTTCTTAAGGTGCCCGGATTGTGAATATTTTATTACATGTATTTCCAGATGTCCCAGGGGTTTTAGAGGAAAACGTTGCGAGACTACTTTGCCAACAGCTTTTGTGCCTTCAAAGAAACCAGTATGTTTCCTGAAATGTCTGAACGGTGGAACTTGCGTGATAGAAGATGGTAAACCAAAGTGCAAGTAAGCGACAGTGCTATTTCAATTCCTTTTTAGATAAGTTAGCCCTATCCCACTCGCTTTCAAGTCATGATTTTGCTGATTTTGCTGGCGATTTGTTCGGTTGTTTTGCCATTTCATTGCAGGTATCATGAAGTCAGTTTTACTGTATTTTGTAGGTGTAGTGTGTCCGTGTATCACAGTGTGACTACACAACCGACATCATATAAAAAAACCTATTCAAACTAATTACAGGGAGCGAACAAGTGAATTTCAAGAAAAGGCGTTTCAGCCAATTATTGTTAGAATTAGCTTTGAAAGTCTAAAAACTAAAATTCTGAATAGAGTCAGACAGGCAAAAGCGTGGAATCAAAATTTCGGTGGCTAACAGTCCATCTTGATTATTGATTGTTCTAGACCTGAGGATCGTGGCCATTATCACGGTAGGTCGTGGGCCTCTGGAACGAGGCCAAAATCAGACTGCAATTCGTCAGTGCCTCTCTCCGGGCCTACTTCCAGTTCAGGTAGAGGCAGGTAGAGGTCGATCGATCGATCAAGCAATCAAAACGGTTTTCCTGCAAATGCAATCTATACATGGACATGGACTAGTGTCTGCTGTGTTTGATTGCCGTGTACAAACTTTGGAAACATTATGTCTTACTAACGCTGGTAATTCATATTCCTTTTGAAAAAAAAAGTAAATATATAAAATAATTAAATAAGTAACTTATCGTGATAGATGTCCAATTTTTGTTACTTCAATGCAGCTTCGTAATGTTTTCGTCTCTCTTCCAATCTTCTCTTCCCGATACTTCTGGTTTCAGAATTTGAATTTTACGTTTTGAGTCTTTGTTTTCCATGTTTGGCTCAAACGACTTTGGCTGGAATTCATCGTTTACTTTTTGTAATTTTATTCGTGAATTATGTTATTTGGATTTTTCGGAACAGTATTTCGCGGGATTTTATTTCGCGAGTAAATAGGCAGCTGTGAAAAAAGGGCATTAATTTTCGAGATTCAAGCGTTCTCAACTTTATTTTATCTCAAGAAATGACTCTTGATCTTGTTTAAATTTCTAGATAAATTGGAACAAGCAACACTCATATTACATCATTACATGTTAATCATTTTTTAAGTTAGTTTTCTATACGGTTATTAAATTTCGCGAGGATTTAAGTTCGCGGGTCGGAAAACGCGGTAGTTTCACTAAAAGACGTTGCGTCACTTCCTTTTTTAGATGCTTACCCCGAACCATGGGTGAATTGTGTGACATGACGTGCGCCTTGTTCAGCTGCAGTCACGGTGGAACGTGTATCATTCAAGACGGACAGTTTGCTTGCCAGTAAGAAACAGCTAAGCGTCTTAGCCACTTTCACCTTTCTACCCTGCTTGATTCAAACTTGAATCGCATACTAGTGATTTAAAATTGTCCTGTGGATAATGAGATTATAGCTTTGACGACCAAAAAACCGGGCCAGCGCTTTGTAACTTTTCAATTTAATATAATTATCACGGTATTCCTATTGTTGTTGTTGTTGTTGTTGTCGCTTCTTGATGTTGCACAGAAACTGGGTCATATTTCGATTGCAAAAGGCCTCAGTGCAATTTAACTCTAAACCAACCCATCCCAGTGTCACTGGAAGCTAAAAATGTCCAGTACTAAAAGGTTCGGCTGTTACTATCCTGGATGGTCGGATTACACGATAATTGCTTCTTATCAGTTTATCAGCTTAAAAATTTAAGCAACTGTGGGTTCTGTGTTACTTATATTCCTATGGGTGAAAAACAGTAACGTGAAAATCACGCTGAAATGTTATTTCCATGATGTTTTAAAAACGTCTCCTATTCTGTGTTTTCACTCACGTGACCAGCATCTATGCAAATATATTGGAACAAAAGAAAGCGTTCACATAAGAAAAGAGTTCAACTCCTCCAGGACTGATTTTGGACAGAAACATGGCCGCCGTTTCATTGTTTTGGGACACAAATATGGCCGCCATGACGTCATGTGAAAACAATTGTTTATGGCACCGATTACACCCAATTATTATTCAACGCAACAAATTTTAAGTAATGATATTTACTGAGAAAAAAAAAATGTTCTTGATAATGAGAAGTACCGTTATTTAGAATACAGCTCTGTCTCACGAGAGTCAAGTGTGGTTATGTTTTCCGCAAGGTACAAGTATAGGGTCAGGTAAACCGCAACCTCGTTCCCAGGGTCCCTTCCTGCTTGTTCCCTGAGCGGAAGGACGAGTAGGAGAAGACCCTGGAAACAAGGTTGGATAAAGAGCTTACCCGTCAAGACATGCTCAGTGCAGAATGCTGTTTTATGAGTTCTTTAAGTTTCAACTCGCTTGTGGTTTTACGTCTTTTTCCAGGTGTCGAAGGGGATTCCGCTATGTTGGGAACAAAACTTGCGTGTTAGATAAGTGCTATGATGAAAATCGAAATGGCAAATTATGTGGTAATTTGGAATGTGTTGTCACGAACGACACCAACGAAGCGATGTGCAGGTGAGCACATAATATTGATGGCTTATTTTAAAAATACCGATGAGGATTTAAGAAAACATCTGATTAAATGAGCAAGAGTGAAGTTAACTTTATTGGTGGCAAATGTAACACGGTACTAGAACCACTCTCCCCCTCCCCCCAAAACATTAAACTCATGGCTGATAATATTAGTTAGGTGTGAAATATATGAAATAATCCATTTTGAACCGCGGTTATAGATGAGAGTGAAGAATGATCATCGCAGTGAATTTTCAATTTAAGCAATTGGAAAGAAGAAGCCTGGAAAAATCAGGGCTTCAACGGGATTCGAACTCGTGACCTCCGCGTTGCCGGTGCGTTGCTCTACCAACTGAGCTATGAAGCCACACATAGGGAGCGAGGTCAATTTATTGACCAATTTATTGACCTCGCTCCCAATGTGTGGCTTCATAGCTCAGTTGGAAGAGCAACGCACCGGCAACGCGGAGGTCACGAGTTCGAATCCCGTTGAAGCCCTGATTTTTCCAGGCTTCTTCTTTCCAATTGCTTAAATTGAAAATTCACTGCGATGATCATTCTTCACTCTCAATATTAGTTAGCTTAAGCAACGGCAACGGCTACGAAAACGTCACTTAACTTTATTGCGCTTATTCCATCTCGTTCAATTCGTCAGATGTTGACAAATTTTTCTGGAGCTGAATTCTAAAAGATTGTATCGAAATTCAGGAAAAGAAAAAGAAAGTCTTGTGTTCACGTTCTTCACAAAACGTGAAATTAGGCACTTTCACGTCGTAGTCCTGCAGTGACTGTACGTGCAAGGTTGTTGTTTTGCTAATCTATACCTAATGCTTTTTTTCTGTTCTTGTTGACGTCTCGATCGTTGTTGCTTAAGCTCCCTAATAATTAGCTCTGTCTGTTACGATGAGAGAAAGAGTAAAGAGTAGTGTTCAGTAGTTACCAACTGACTAATCTGTATGCGTTACTACAACTTCCTTTTCCTTGACGTTTAGACTTTAACCATTCTGCCGTAGTATCTAACCTGTAACCTGCTGCCCTTACAAAAGTTAATTTTTCCACTAAAGAAAGTGTAATTCACACATTTTCTCAATTGACCTAATTCGGCCTTACTTTACCCCTGAAAAAACTTCAACCTGATGTTAAATTCTAAGAGATTTTCCACGGTTTAAGGGTCTCTTCATATGAGCCTGGTTGACCGTGCTGGCCTGGTTTCCGAGATCTCGCGTTACCTCTAAATCATTTGTAAAATTTTCGATGTGTTCATATGAGGGGGCGGGCTGGCTCAGTTCCCGAGATCTCGGTAAACGGGCTGGAAATTTTGCCATAGGAACACTTCATCCCGGTTACCGGGATGAATTCTTGCGGTCCGGATGGCGTCGTCTAGCACTGCCTGCTGTATTTTACACATCATAAGCATCCCATTTAACTGCAGTGATACAGCTTTAAGAGTTACCGAAGATATGACAGGCCCGAAAGTAAAAAATTTTGTGTTTCTCCATGTTTGCTTTGTTTCCCAAATTTGGCGCCAAAACTCGTCCCCAGGATCTTTGATCTTTTCTCATCTCGGAAACCGGGCTGAAATTTCTCATATGAACCCAAGCCGAAATTCATCCCGGTAACCGAGCCAGCCCGGTTAACCGGGCTCATATGAAGAGGCCCTAAGTTGAGTAATGCCTGTGATGAGGTTGGTGAATAGAGCTTGCTTGTTTTTGGACAAAGATTTGAATGTGTTTTGATGACATTACAGGTGTCCGGATAGATCTCTGGCCAAATTCTGCAAAGAACCGGAAGTTTTGGGACGAAACGGAACTGAAGGTAATCCCTGAACGTCCTCTCCCCACCTCCACTATGCTGAAAATTGTCACGTAATAATTATCAAACATGAGCCATAATGTTCATCACAAGATCATACAGAGAAGAAAGTGGAAAATACGACGCACAGCGGAGTATTGTTAGACAAACTTCGAGGAGTTTGATTTTGGATGTTTTATATTAAGCTATTAGTAAGTCATTTTATAAGGAAAAGTCAAGGATGCAAAAAAGAAGAGCTTTTCATCTGATTTCCAAATACTCGTTGAACATTCATGTCCTTTGTATTTTCTTTACGAATAAGAAGCTCGTACTAGCATCGTGGCCATTTTTTGGTGTTAATATGAGATTTGTACTTTTCCAGAAATCTGAGTTCTGACCGTTAACAATAGTGATATGTTCGAATGATGATCGTCGAATACTCGCCTCGTGTTTGTTCTTCAAGGAAACCGCTTACAGAATCATGCGTAGCAGACAACATAAAGTAACGAAGCTCATCTATCACCTCCAATAGAGCCGGAATTAATCATTTTCTCACAAGCATAATTTTTTATCTCCTAAAAGTGATGCCGCAGATCATTGTACCTGTGGTGATGGGCTTGCTATTATTGATCGCCATTGCTATCCTGGTTTACTGTCGTCGTCGTGGCCCGTAAGTTCTATTGGCATTTTACCTGTGAATTATTAAAGTTACCACTATGAAGTTCTTACATTTTATCTGATTACGTGTATTCGTGTCATGTAACATTGGTATTTTGATATTTTCCTCCCAACAGTTGATACCATTATATGTCTAGTAAAAAATTTGAATTTCAGTTTACTATTAACACAACCTTGCCAAATAGTGATTGGAAAAGGTGCAATTCTAATAGCTGCGACCATTTTGCAGGTCACGAGGAACGTACTTGGTACATATTTTCCATCTACTTCCTGTGTATGTCGTGTATACGTTTGCTTATCTTTAAGCAAAACCAGAACTTAAATGTCTTCTCTTTTATGACACTTAGCATGAAAAAGGCACAGTACAGCGGTATGACGACTGTACAGGTAGGAAACCCATCATTTCTGTATGAAGAGATGCTTGAAGATTATGAAGACAGCAGCGTAAATCCCGACTTCAACTGGGAACAAGACGAAAAGGTACACAGAATTATTAGTGCCTCTAATCTCGTTCTCAGAGGCCGCAGTACCGTTATTTAGCGGAAAGACAACAACCGTCCACTGGACAAAGGTAACGCTTTCCTTGGGAACGAGATTGTGTTGCACCTTTCCCTTATTACCAGGATTCACGTAAAGCAATAGTCATTCAGGGGTCATGTACTTAATTGGTACACGAAACGTTTGAAGTTTGAGCTGGCCTTCTTTTTCTTTCCAGGCTACCACGTTCTCCAATCCGGTCTATGAATCAGTTTATCGATCAGACGCCAGCATGGGCTCAGAGGTGTTACGTGAAAGAGAGCCTCCAAGGGTCGAGTTCCGTAGGAGCAAAGCGGACTTTTCAAACCCCGTTTATGAAGCCTTACTTATGCAAAATGGATCCCAGAAGTCTGGATCAGTGCTATGGAGAAGCAATGAGAGCATAAATGGGGACACTCCCGGTAATCAGGACACTGACTGTTAACAGCAAAGAGACAATTTAGGTAAAAGGAGGCCAATGTTTGCCAATCAAGAACAACGCCCCTGAAGGGTGAAGGTTCTGGAATCTAAGGAGCTTGCAAAGTGCGTCACGAGTAAGAGCTGCGTGTGCGACTGGGATTGAGGACAGATGCTCCCCCATTTGTGGGGATCGTTTGGGTGCACAGTCGTTGGTTATGGTTGGCCGATAGTCTCCAAAGGCAACAGTTGATCAATCATTGCTTTTGTTGTCCTCCCAAATGATCTCCGAAGTTTTTGACATCTTTGTGGTGAAAGCTTATATTCCCCATGTAGTTTATGGAGCAGCGACTTTCCCTTTCACAAGCGGTCGGTATCATCGTTTGTAACACAGCCTTGAGTCATAGCAGATATGAATTCTGAGCTCTGGCCATACATTATGTCTCAATAAAGCAAAACCAAACTTTCGAATAGTCTTCAGGAACCCCCCCCCCCCCCCCCCCCCCCCCAAACTAAGTTAAAAATTCGGGAGCGAGCTAGAGTTACCTTTTATATATTTATCAGATATGAAAGACAAAGTTCTAAGTAGAAGTGTGGTGCTAAAGGGAGAGAAATTAGCATGCAAAATAGACACAGATCCGATTCTGGTCGATTGTTTGTTCTGTATTTCTTTCTTTTCATACAGACTAACACCTCAATTGAAACTGTGTGTGTTTTTGTGGCATCTACCGTTCACAGTTTGAATGTTCTGTTTCCCCGCGCGCACGGAAAATAAGAAACGCGATTAAGAGCGATACTAAGCATAATTTATGTACTTGAAAGGGAAATACTGCTAGTTCGAAAGAGACGGTTTTTGGCGGAACGCTGGAAAAAATTTCTCTTGGTTATGGCCTTTTTTCGTAAACGATACCATCGTTTGTTACATGTTCTCCAAAGTGACCTTTAGTTAGGAGTTTTAAATTTATCGATTGGGTAATTTATTCTGCAGAGTTTAAACCCTTTCATTCCCGTAAGTGTTTAAATTAAAGTTCAGTAAAAAGTACTAAGCTTCACCTAGCAAAGTCTAGACGAAACTGCATAACAAAAAACTGCTGCTCTTCTAGGCTTTACTCTGGTAGAAATAAAAGTTCAACGTTAAAAACCCCGGTGAGGGCATGTTATAATAACTTTGTTTAAGCTAGCCTTAGCCTTGAATAAGGGGGGAGGGGGGAGAATCTATTTGTACAAAAAAGGAGACTTAAAACGAAGCAGATAACCAATCTTTCTCTTAAAACATAACGGTACGTCGATCAGGTTATTAATTCATATTGGGTATGAGAATGTTATGACCTAAACTTAAGCAGCAAGTGATAAACTTCATCTGTATTTCGCAATTATGCAAAATCTGATGGAGCATCACATTTACGGTAGAAATACCCAATCCCCGCCTTTTTGACATGTTTCCCGTCAGTTTTTTATGTAAAGGAAGATGTTTTCATGTTCATGAAAAACGTTTAACCTGAGGACGAACTGTAGCTGTTGCTGTTTTCCGTAAACGTAAAGCTTAATCTCTCTCGCAAGTGACATCAGTACCCGTAGTTCCGTTATCATTCTTGGTACTGATATAATTGTTGGTCAGTATACAGTGGTGCTTACGTATTGTAATGCAGCCACGCGTACACCAGCTTACACCCATTGTGAAATTGTTGTCCGTATTTTACGCTGGATTTCATGGATAAAGTAAGTTTTTGCTTACTCCAGTAGTTTCCGCGAGATTTTTCGACGCTTTTGCTTTTCACAGACATTGTTATAACTTACAGTATAGATCTTTTCAAGGTCAACCCCGCCGTTTTGAAATTAGAGTGTTGGAAAACTTGTCCGAAAGGTAAATTTGCCCCGTTAGATTTATCTCTGAAAGAATCTTGAGTGGTAAACTTAAAGCTAAGCACGCTATTTCCCTGAACAGGTTTTAAACGTTTCTGGAATCTGGCTTCAAGTATCTCGCACAACTGGCTTTTACCAAAAAAAAAGTTTGACTAAGTACTTTGAGGTTTCAGTTATCTATCGAAAGGTTGCGCGTATCAAGTGACGAAATTTGATGACATCGCATCGTATTTTGTTTAATCATTTCGTCTTAAAAAGCTCGTATTTGGCTCATGTTCAAAATGACGGGCTTGATTACGAAAAGGTGTATTAGCAGTTTTAACTGCACTTACAAGGTAAATATTGTACAACGAGGTAACTCTATAATGAGAATTGAATAAGTTTCTAATTCCCTTATTTATTAATTAAAAATAAAGAAGCGGTGCGTCTTACCCAAAACATGTATGTTTTCAGATGAATGTGTATTTGTTATATTTATAAGGGACCGTGGCCGGGTTTGAATTTAGGAAGTTCTTTAGCATCGTGACTCAGTCATGGTGTGCGTCCTGATACTTCCAGTTTAAACCAGAGTCCTTCTTTGCAGGAACGATAACATCTGAATAGTGTTATGGTTAACGAAATGTTCGTCGTTAGGAATTAAGCCTAACTGAGAAATAAAATCACAAAACGAGTATTTGAGGAAGATGTGTATTCAGTCAGTGACACAGGCGGCTCAGTCGGAAGAAAAATCCGAATACTGCCAACAGGAGTTGAACCTATGAGGTTCTGGTTACTGGTCCAGATGCCGCTCTACCACTGAGCTACAGGAGACTCGTGGGAGCTAAGGCAACTAAACTAGGTTCATGTGACAATCATCCTGCATACTGCTACGACTAGAATGTCGACATGTGCTTATGCGCAATGATAGAAATGTGATGGTGAAAGAGTGTTTGTTTGCGTATTTCTAGAAGCCCAGTGTCTGATTTGTTACAACAGGCAGGCTAGATATGGTTTCGTTGAATTACACAGTCCAACCACGTACAGGGTAGAATTCAGCGCCATTGTCTTCAGTTGGAGGTTAAAGACGAATCTTTACACGTCATCCTTTACATTTTGCATTATTGGTATGGGGATTTTATAGAAAAAGCCATCATGCCGTGACATCAAAAAATTCAAAATTTCTGGTTTGCGAAAGTGTTACCGTGAGAAAACGCTACGAAAGTGTTATGAGGCTATAGAGCGGCGGCCATGTACGTGTTCCAAACCAATCCTGTGGGAGTTGAATTGTTATCTGGGCGTCGCCCAAATAGAGTAATCGAGATCGAGTGTTTTGATTAAAGTTGCAATATTAATAGGCACGCAATACTTGCGAACGTAACCAAGCCAATCGACGCGAATGTCTGCCACGCGAACGACTCGTACAAGGTAAAATGCACACATAAAAGCCGGCCTGATTTTCAGAGGTATTAATCCAGGGATTAAATCAGTCAAAATATTTGGGTCACACGCAACAGTTGAAACTTGTGCTTAAGGTACGGTAAAACGGGAAACAAAAACGAGCAACCTGTTGCGCGTTTCACTACCCTTATTCAACCTGTCTTGCAACAAATCAGGTTTTTGCAGGAAGCAGAGTCCTAGTTCTACTTTTTGTAACAAAACCTGTATATGTTGCGCGTTTTACCGGCCCATGGCAAACTTGTTCTGCAGCAAGTGACGTAACTCCAATGTATGGCGTGACTCCCGAGTAATTTTATCCAATCAGAAGTCAGTATTCACGCAACTCGCAGCAACCTTTATTTGTTTCAAGAAAGGTTTCAACGTGGGTGGTAAAACGCGGAACATCGTTTTTCAACTCGTTTTGCTGCAATGCTGCAAAACAAGCTGCAGGTTTTTGTTGCCCGTGTTACCGTGCCTTTACCGTCAGGTGTTTGCGTTAGTCGTGAGGAACGACATTTCAAAATTATAGTACAGAAAACAAGCTCTGTTTTTTGACTTACGATAATTCGTTTAGCCAGGTTAATTTTTTTGCTATTTCTATCCATTTGTAATTGCTTTATGTGTTGTTTGAGTTTTAGAGGTAATGAACATTTTTGAATCGTTGGTAGTATTGAACATTGACAATATTTTTTCCCTCCGTTGTCGAGAGCCAAAGAAGATGTCACGCAGTGACGCAAAATTCCGTGATCGTGTATAAGATATGAGGGAAATGACTTGCGATGACTGGCCACATAAAAAGTATTTTGGCAGTTTGATAATTTCATTGGAACTAATAGGCCACTTTCGATATATTAAAATTCAGCTTGATAGTGAGGCTTAGAGGACACAAACAAAAGAAATGAATAATCATGTTCGTTCAGTTTCCTTTGTTTGTGTCATCTAGGCCTCGCTGCCAAGCTGAATTTTAATATATCGAAAGTGGTCTATTGATGTCAGCTTAACATTGATTAATGCATAATTTCATTAGCCTCCCCGCAGACGTCCTGTGGGGTTTGTTTTTGTTCGTCACGCATTCATTTCTCCCCACGGACGTCTGCTAAACTTAGCCGACATTTACGTTCACCAATCACAGACCGTTTACCGATTTTTGTAAAACGTAACCCGAGCCGCTTGTTTAGATTCGCACGATCAGTGAGGCTTTTGATCGGGTGTGCGAGAAGTTTGTAGTAAATACAGAGTTCAACAAGTATCAGAGAGAAGCTATCCTACAAATTTTATAGAGAAGGTCGATGAGTTCATAAATTTGCCGACGGGATTTTGCAAATCCTTACATATCAAGCTTTGCCGCTTATTTGCGACCCAGTGCTTGGAACTACTGGACATGTTGTTGTTGTTTCGCCCCTGGTAAATCTTATGAAAGATCAAGCTACAAAGCTGGCAAATATTGGTATTCCTGCAGTAACGCTCAGTGATATTAGCGAAGAGAATATCAAGGTTGTCGAAAGAGGGGCTTTCTCTGTTGTTTATGGAAGCCCAGAAGCTTGGTTGAAGATCGATCGGTGGAGGAAATGTTAGCGAGTGACTTGTACAGTTAGCATGTGGTCCTTGGTACGCGACTTTTCCGAGCTGCAGCATGATTAAATATTTCGTCGAGAAATAAAATACGGTGAAAAATAAAAGGTCCAATGATTTACTGATTATAAGCGTTCTTTCTTTCTTTGAAGGAGCGAAATTAAAGTTTGTTGACAGGCAGGTTAATTTGTCGTTCTAGCTTGAAGTTTAGACTTCGGCGGCACTTAGCTTGTGAATAAATAAAACGCAACGGGAAGACGTGCCTTTATGCAGAACAAGTTTTCAGGTAAACCTTTTTCTGCCGTTGGAAGCACATTGCTGTAGACTTCGAATTTTTTCGTTTTACCGTCTCTTGAAAAAATATACCCAAAATTCGCGTACTGGTGTTCGGTCCGCGACCCATGACCTTGGTGGAATTACATATCGCAAAAAAGGAAACGGCCTTTGTTTTCGAAGAATGCTTTGAAAATCTTCCTTATAAACGTTTACAAGTTCTCTTTTCTTAATACTTCGAATATATACAGAGTTAATAGTAATTGTTTTCGGCCATGCTGAATACCGCTCCGCGCTCGTGTGGGAGACTGTTGTCTGAAGTCTTTCAAAGAAAAGCAGATTATTTACACTTAACAACTTCCGAAAAAACTATACAGCTGACTACCGCTTTATTGCATTATTTCTGTGATTTTTTCAAAACGTTTGAGTCGTCTCAGGTAGAAGATAGCAGTGCAAATAAATAATTCACTTGAAGAATACAAGGACACATCAACGTCCAGGTCCAGAGCCTTGTGATGTCAACTGCGCTTTTTCTAAACACGCGAACTGGGTCCTTTACTAAATTACAGCAGCAAAGAAAACAAAAAAATTCGCTTCTTACAACTTTCTTCGGAGTCTCATCCTTGCGTGGGTATGGAATAAATATTCCTCTAAAAAAGCGAGAAATAATAGGCCATTTTACAGTTAAAGATGGAAGCGAGGCTGACGGTGACCTTGTTTTGATACAAACCTTCCTGCTTTATCATGTAAATCAAGTTATTCTTATGCTAACTAGTATTTTTCAAGCACAATTTCCTTAACAAAGAGAAGGGAGTTTGTATCAAAACAAGGTCACCGTCAGCCTCAAGACCAGGGTACTAAGTCCACAACTGTAAAATGGTCTATTCTTAGGTGCCGTTTCAGTTATCACAGCTCGTTATTGGCTGATCGTGACACAATGAGTAACCGCTTATTGGCTTATGCAAACAATGCAGAACGTAAATGTCGGCTGATTTTAGCAGACGTCCGTGGGGAGAAATGAATGCGTGACGAACAAAAACAAACCCCAAAGGATGTCTGCGGGGAGGATATAATTTCATTGCATATGTTCCGCAAGGAGGTGATTCCTTAAAATCTTATTGAGCAAAATGAACTCGTAAACGAGTTGCATTATTTCACGTTCGAACCGTAACGGGGGCAAAGTCAACATCTTCACGTACAAACTGCGTGCGTCACAGTTATTTTTAAAACCCTTGGGTTTACTAAATTAAAGTCGATTTCTCTCATACAAAAAGCACAAAAGCGCCAAATTCCAAAGCTTTCACGTGCAAACTGAGTGACAATACAACTTACAGTAGGGGCCACTTGATCCGGGCTGGCCAGGTTTGTCGGGTTGGCTAGCTATGCTGCCGAGGTGACTTTTATCCCGGTATTCCATGAGCCGGGCCATCCCGGAGCCGCCATTTTTATATAGAGATTGGAAGGAGCGCGCATTAGCAGTGTGTTACCAGCTGTCCTGTTTCTCGCTTGGTTCTCGGCAAGCGTAATTACCGGTAAAATTTCCAGCCGGGATCCGGCATCACAATCCTGAGATCCCAGGTAACCGGGATGGCTCGGTTGTCATGCAATCGCAAAGTTAATTTTTGTTGCTTTTAACTAAGGTGCTAAGATCTCTGCAAAGCGAGCCAGCCCGGCTCATGTAATCAGGCCATTGCCAGATTTTACGCCCTCCCCCTTGACATCACCGATTTTTCAAAGCCTCCAAACCCACACACTCTAAATTTCAGCCTCTCCCAAACATCTTCGTATCCCCTTCTCCAAATTAAATGAACTTTTCCTTATCCACGTTCTCTCCATACAAATATTATTAAAAATAGCCGAAAGACAATCCTAAAAAAAAGCCTAACAACATTTAAAATAACTACAAGTAAGCTTTTGACTATTGATAAGATCTTTCACAACCACCACTTAATTTCAACAGACTGTAACTACACTATCCCTTCATTACCAAATTAGCACTCCCAGCCTCCCACAACTACGTCACTTTAACACCTAAAATCACTCCTACCTTCCAAAAACATGTTACTTCATATCGAATTCTACGAGAAACCAGTTTCACTGATTAACAAACTACAGCTATCATCTTACCAATCTTCGTCCAACCAGCCCGTAAAATAGGCAACACTACTGCACTACTCATACATCCCTAATAAACTTATAAACTTCACTTAAGCCTACTACAACGACACCCAAATATACGCTCCCAAAGCGTCTTGCTTTTTTGTGTGAACGCTTTTTCGTTTGTTACAATAAATTTGCATAGATGCTGGCAACGTGAGGGAAAACGCTTTATCAATCTCTATATAATATCAAATAAATTTTTAACATTTTTAATGAATATCTGGTATCTCGGACTAAAATTTTCGAAGTATGGCGATTGTGCTGGTTTTTCAATATGTATTGTGGTGAGAAGAGTGTCCTTATGACGATTCGCCTACATCAGTCACATATACAGTTGTAAACAAACTTGACACTAAATGCATCCACCCCTGGCGGCGCCTATGTGCTTGGTCGTCTTTCTTTGTTACTTATTTTTAAGAAGGAACTCGAGTGCGATCTTGACAGTTAAGATTCATTTGCGGGAAATGAAGTGTTACTAGTGAAGTTATATTGTGTCGTAGCTCTCGAGGTCTGTTGGCTCGTCTTCTGCTGGATATCTTCACATCTTTATAGAATTTGTACTTACTGGTGAACTTTATTTAATCAGTAAGAGTTCTTTTCACTTTTAGTGAGGAGTACGAGATTTAGTCTCCATTCTTTCAGTGTTCTTTCCCTTCGTTCACCTTTTCATTCTGGAGTCTTCAATCATGCTTACTACCTTACCGACTAACTCATCTCGTGTACCTCTTGTTACCTGAAAGCAAATTAAATATATCGTTTACGAACGTTATTAGTCGATAATGACATGTGATGGCGATTTGACTGCAAGTATGTACGTTCTCTGTACTGTTTCTACTGCTGAGGAGCCGTAAACCCTTTATACCTAGTCAAAGACCATCTGAGATCCTAACGAAAAAAAAGGTCATCCTGAGCCGCCCTTTTGGATCATAACAAAGAACAAACACATATCAAAGAAAGGGAGCTTTTATCAAGTGTATCTTTGAATATCTTCGCGGGTTGTTCCACGGGAATTCGTGTTTGAACATTTTTAGACCCAGGGTCCGTACAGATTTTGGGATCCAAAATTCAAGACTTTTTCCGGCTTTTTATTCCAAAGCAGTGATTTCTTTTTCCAGACTCGAGGTTATCAAATAGGTGATCAGTTATAGACCTTAAAAAACGCAAGAACAAAGCTTTTTTCACGATGCACTGCAAAACAAACGGGCGAGAATAAGATTTGACCAAAATAAAAACAGGAAAAAAAAAAAAAACCACTTAGAAAGCACTTGTTGTAGACTAAACAAAAACTTAAGACCTTTTACCATTTTCAAGACTTTTTCCAGGTCTGGAAAACTGCTGGGCAAATTTCAAGACTCTTTCAAGAATACGAACCCTGAGACAGCTTAGAACACAAACGTTTTAAGAGCAGTTGTCTGTAAGATTCGAACTATATTGAAAAGTCGCTGCCACACTATCTCACCGAATTGGCTAAAAATTGGCATGTAGACTTGATTTGGGGTCTTTAATAAGGAATAGGTAACTTTCGGTTCTAATTCCTCCTATTTCGGAAATTACCGACCCGGCCGGTTTTGGGGTGCTTCGGACCGGCGCCATATTGGTTAATAGGAGATGTTTTTGAGCCTTCAACTACAACCCTGTCTTCAAAGCTTATCTTCCTTTGCCGATACACATTGAAAGAACTATCCCTCTTCATTGTATTTTTAGAAACTACTTCGAAATTGACAACATTTTCGCAACGATCGATTAAACTTTTGGTGGGTTTTTTTTTTGAATTTTTTACACCCGTAAAATTAACAGAAATTCAAAGGCGCATATCTCTCTTGCCACATCGCTTTGAAGGTTGCCACTCAACCTGAATACTCATCGTTTGTAGTTAAATCTAGTTCGTTAATAAAAAAATTGGGCAAATTTAATGGAGCAGAAACAAAAGTAATGAATGGAAGAGTGTTCTAGCGACTTTGTCAATGAGCTTTGCACCGATTACTCGCCAGGTGTTGTCAAAATCACAATCGATCATAGAAATTCTGTCACTAAATCTGAGGCCTGTTTCAAACGTCGTGCTACTGCCGTGCTAAGCTGGCTCGACTGTAGCTCGACTGTAGCACGACACTAGCACGACTTGGTTTCAGACGTCGAATTTAATTCAGTCGAATAGAACGGCTGTTGCCGAAAACAAAACACAAATATTAAAGAAACGGTTGAGCAAACTTTTAAATGATTCTAATGTATTTATAATTTATGAATTGAGTTCGGCACGGCTGTAGCGCGACGTTTGAAACCAAGTCGAGCTACTGCCGTGCTAAAGTCGAATTTAATTCGATCAATTTAGTTCGGCACGGCAGTAGCACGACGTTTGAAACGGGCCTGAGTGGTCTATACAACAAAATTAGCCTCTGTAATATGAGCGATAGCTCTGCTGCGAAAAACAGTATAAAAAGGCAGATTGTGTGAGGAAAAGGAAAATGAATTTATTATATTTATGCTACGACGCGTAAGTAAAATGCAGCCATCACAGTCAAACTGGAATTTTCCTGATTTTCCTCTAGTTCCTTTATCGAAAACAGAGCTTTTAAAATTAACCATAATAATGAAAATTGAAATGTATTACCTTACTCGACGACAAAGATGCCAATTTCCACCTTGATCGAAAAAAAGTAATATTTTCCCACGCATATCGCGGGTCAATCGTCACGTTCCTTGCATGGCGTTACAACTCATGTGAAACCACCTGGTTTCAAACAACTGAACTGAAGAATCCGCGAAAATCGTAGCCAGGCAATAAATAATGGCATTGATATAAGTTATCATTATTAGTGAGCGAGGATGCGATGATAGTTCCAGCTACATGTATTTACAGCGTTTGAAGATTCAGTCAAACTCATAAGACATGAGCTCTTGAAATAAACATCATTACTTCCGGTTTTGCAAATTGGGCGTAGCAAAGTAATAAATAGACTCATTCTGTCTTGTACACCATTAACAGCAGTTTCAGTTATTTTGCTTCAATCACGCAACTCGTTTTGAGGAGATTCTTGGTCTTTCCATAAAGTGTTTTGTGATAAACAGGAAAATTGGTTTGCAAGGGGTTGAGAAGAATGAGGGGTGATCACAGGAGATAAGAAAAGTCCCCAGTCACCCCACCGAGGGGCTTCAAAACTGTGCACAAATGCCCCACCCTAGGGACAATTCCAGACTTTAGTTTTCTTGAAAAAGCTTAAAATCGCTAGTCCATGTATGGATAACTCAAGAGAGTCCTAATTCTAAATAAAGGAAACAGCAAAGAAAATTCAGTTAGCGACCAGAGTGTTTATCCGATATCGCGAATAGTAAGGGTGTTCTTCACGGAGTGACTGAAGATGTGTCTGCAGTTTAATGTAAAATAATTCACCATGCTCACGGACCTTTCGACAATATAAGTGTACCGATTGATAATATCAGTGGTAAAAAACGAACGCTTTTTACTGTTGGACGTTGACGTCATCATACAAAAGGCATCCTCATTTTCTAACGGTCAAAAACTAATTTTCTCTGCTGGTAAACTCAAAGCGCCTCTGAAGACAAGTAGTAGTAATGTGCTTGTTAGTAAGACGTCCACCAAGCTGTGCCCATCGTACACAACCTATTGCATTTTCCATGTTAAAGGTACGGCGCTTATTAGGGAGCGGCGCTTATTTCAACTACGGGTAAAAACACTAAGGGGATAATAGAGAGAACTCAGACTTCGGCAAGAAAAAGGACAAATATGCACACCTCGAACTGCTATATGAACCTGGTTTCGAAAGTTCCCGTGCATTAAAACTTTAGAACTCACTAGTAGGTCGTGGTCTTGTTTGTCAAGCGATGTGGTTTTGGTATCTTTTTATATCAAGCGCCGTAACAAAGGTAGGACGCTTATTTGTATATGAAATTAGCGCTACGGCGCCTATTCCGTAGCGGCGTTTATTCGAGAAGCAGTGCTTAATCGATCATTTACGGTAACTGCTTGGAAAAAAAAAAGAAGAAATGAAAGATATATTCTGTCACTTGGGAAGATAACCTTGATTTCATAGGTTCGTTGGTGTCAAACAGGTAACGTAGTGCTTTCGTCATTTGAAAAATTGGAAATTTTTGCTCTATTTTCCCTTGGCTTGGTGCCTTAGTGGTATATGCTTCTTTGGTCTTTATGTGAGCTCGGCTTAATTCATTATAGCTTTTCTTTCAAATATATACTAGAAAAAAAGAAAACTTTGCTCAGTTTCTATTTTTAGAGCACTGTCCAGTCAATTAAGTTTTTTTTAGTCAGGGAGAAGATCGTTTTTTGTTAACCTTTATAGACTTTTTTTACGCATGTACGGGCCTGAGGAAATGTTACCTGAAATCAGAACATGCACCACGTGTTGTTTACGAGACATTAAAGATATGGAAACTGTTAAACAGTCTTCTATATACAAATCAGAATAGTTGCAAATGCTTAAGGGAGGCCCTAACTATACAATGGTTAGAAGGGCAATATTTGAAAAGGTGGAAAGGTGCATGGTCATGGAGTTTAGGAGATTTGAGTAAGCAGCCAATTTCCCGCCAAACATACTGGCGAGGAGTGGCGCCAAAATTGTGTTCGCTCGCCCCGGGCTGGCTCGACTTTAGGATACGGTCATAGAGTTTAATATAAACAATGAGTTCATCATCTATATAGCCTGCTCGCCCCAAGGTGATTGCATTTTGCTTTTCAGAGACCCATCAGTTACTTTTTGACCCTCTCCGGAATCAGAATTATGTCCGTGTGGTGTAATACTGGTGGTGAGGTCAGTCTACAAGCCGAGTCGTGAAAAACACTGACACTTTAGCCTTTACGTTCAAAACATTTCTGGCTATCGGGAAAAAAAAGAAGGAGCTTAATATACCAAAATAAAATTTCATTTCAAATTTCACTTTGTGACCGTTCAAAAATTATTGTGAATCAGACTGAGTGAAAGTTCACTCAAATAGGGGGGCGAGGGGGTGGGGGAAGGAATTCTTAACAGTTCTAGTTTGCTAGAAAATTAAAAGGTACGAGAAAAAACTGGGCGAAATGCAGAATACACGCAAGAAAGAGAATAAAAAAAACTTTCTGTTCAAAGTCGGGTGAAACGTTTAATAGCGTCAAGAAGACTGAATTGGATTAAGGTTGTTCATTTCACTTCCGTTCCAGCGTGCAGTTGCGCTTGACCTCCTAAAAAAGCTTCGTTTCGCACCGATCATTCCATGTCATATTTTTCCGACTTTTATTCAGTAATGACGGTAGGATCACGTAATTTGACTTGATGAGTTCTTTAACTTCATTTCATGGACTAGTTTTATATCTTACGCCGGAAAGATCTGCCAAATGTGCATAGAAGCAAAGGTAGGCTCCTGTTTACACGTGTAATATCGAATAACATATAATTCGCGTAAAGCCGCAGTGCACGGTTTGTTTTTCTAGCCTTTTGATAAAAATTGACAAAGTTTACGTTATCTTTGCCTGAGAAAATATGTAAGTTGTAGCTTTATACAGCGAAATACTACAGAGAAAATTGTAACTGTGCACACGAGCGGCTACCGATTGGACTGGCAAATCGAAGAGCGAACTTGAGCTAGTACTGTGTGTAACAAAATGTATAATTTTCATTTTAGCGCATATTTCAAGCTCTTCGCAAGATCAGAAACAAAAGATCATCTTTTTACATTACAAGTGAAGGTTTTTTAAGCGATAGATAGGCTTTAAGAGGCACGATCAATTTTTAAGAATTTTCTTTTCAAATATTCACCGAATTCCGTTTGGGAGTTTTAGCGGCCAAATGGCTGAACCATTGCGCATTCATGAAATTATAGTTCTGCTACATTACATTTGCCCAATTATTTTATTCAGCAGTCTAACTTATCTATAAACAAACTATGTTTAGTTAAAATGGCTTAGTCTAAATCGATGTGGCATGGGTGATATTGACCTTCCAATTTCTACCAAATTTGTGTACCTTTTAAGTACCGAAAAAGTGCCGTGAGAAGCTATAGCCGTTCGTAGCTCAGGCTTAACCATTTTCAGATAAGAGTAGGTAAATGAAAGGAGGAAGGATAGTTCTTTGTGACTGTATGAGTCACGATTAAGTTATTTCAATGATAAGGCTAGAATTAATTATAGCAAACCTCTTTCAGTTCACCAACATGGCGGCCCCTCGAGGCCTCGTCAAAACTTTCATTCCTGTATCTTTGAAACCAAAGAGAATTCGAACCTTAGAATATGCATTCAGTATTTAGGACACCATTCTAAGACTACATGCCAAAAATCAGCCAAATCGATGAGGTACCGTGTCAGGCCGAAATTCGAATTTTACAGACAATCACTCTTAAGTTTTTAGATTGTGATGAAAAAATGGCGGAAATCGTAAGAAGGTGATGCATGAAATTTTTATCTTTTTAACAGTTATGCAATATTTTCATTGCTATATTGTCTTCTTTGAACGCGAAGTGCACGTTTTCACCTGCAAAACCGTATCATTGAAAGCTCTTTTTATAAAACAGCTTGTTATAGCGGAGCTCTCTCTCGCGCAAAACGCGTTCAGCGGAGTACCGTGGGTAAGAAAATTTGGTTACCTATGCATTTGAGAAATTTTGGTAGTCACGTGACCGTACGTCCGCCCGCCCGTTATCACCAAATTGGACAGCAGTAGTCCTAATACATATAAAAATTGGCGGGAAGCTCTAATAAGCGGAAAGTTTGTCATTCTTTTTTTTTTTTTCAGAAGAGAGAGGCCGAAAAAACAAATAAAACAACCATTTGCGGCCATTTGAGCTTCCCACAGATTTCAAGAAACGAGATCATATGTCTCGTTCAAGCCTTGTCAACGCCTTCATGTTTCTAGGCAGAAACCTTTTCTTTTTCACTTTGTCTCTTCACCCGGGGTAATTCTGTGGGATAGCATCCAGGGAGGGCTGTAAATGCTGTTTGGTGCCTCGTGCTACAGAAATCGAAATACCCTCCGGTCATGAGAGATTCTCGACTCATGTGCGACTCTACATTTGTTGGGGTTTACCTCGGTGTAAGAACCTGGAACTTTTTCCTTGTTTTGCACCTTTTGTTTTTCTAGGTTCTATTGTGTTGACTTCTTTGTTTCCTTTGTTTTACGGCACTCGCGAGTTTCACAGGTTCTTTTAGCCTGAGAAAACGGCCGACAATTCGAAACGCCATCACTGGTTTCCCCGCGAAATGACGTCTGAGAAACGAGCGCAGAAATTCCATACTGATGACGTGTCACCACCCAGAACTGGGTGGTGATTCTGATTGGCCGTGCCGTGTGGGAAAGTTGCTTCAACCAATCAAGCACTTCCCAGATCTTGGTAGTGCCGCGTGATCAGTAAGGAAATTCTGCGCTCGTTTCTCAGACGTTATTTCACAGGGAAACCAGTGAAATAAACTCTTCGTTTAAAGAACAGCGTCTCCCGAAGATCTGGAAGTTCGCTGATGTCTCACCATTGCCAAAGGTGAAGCCGGTGGTGGATCTAAAGAAGCACCTAAAGCCGATTTCTCTCACTCCTTGTCTTTCGAAAGTTGCTGAAGAGTGTGTCGTAGTTGACTACGTGAAATCCGCCGTACTTAATGTTCTCGACCCAAGCCAGTATGGCGCTGTGCCGAAGTCCTCCACAACTCAAGCACTTATTCACATGCTTCACCATTGGACCAAGGGATGCGATGGAAACGGAGCAACTGTTAGGGTTACACTCTATGATTATAAGAAAGCTTTTGATCTCATAGACCATAGGATTCTTGTTAATAAGTTATGCAAATTAGATCTGCCGACTGAAATAATCAATTGGATCATAGATTTCCTACGTGATCGTTCCCAGAGAATTAAACTCTCAGAGGGATGTTACTCTGAGTGGGGATCAGTCCCATCAGGGGTACCCCAGAGGACAAAACTAGGCCCGTGGTTGTTTTTGGTGCTCATCAACGATCTAGAAATCAATGATGCAGGCAATATCTGGAAGTATGTTGATGATACAACCACATCCGAGATCGTTGTGAAAGGAGCCAGTAGCAATTCCCAATTGATTGCAGATACTGTCGTGCAGTGGTCTTTTGAGAATAGAGTAAAACTAAACAGTGAAAAATGTAAAGAGCTTAGGATTTCATTTGCAAAGAACAAACCACAACTCGCGCCTATAGTAGTAAATAATCATGAGCTAGAATGTGTTGAAAGCGCCAAATTACTAGGTGTTACGATCTCCAACAACCTTACATGGAATATGCACATTGATCAAATTATAATAAAAGCTTCTAAACGTATGTATTTCCTAATACAACTGAAAAGGGCCAATGTCGCAAGGCATGAATTAATTCTTTTTTATACATCTTGTATGAGGTCAGTCATGACCTACGCATCGCCTGCGTTCTTCTACGCCCTGCCATTGTATTTAAAGAAAGATCTAAAGAATGTAGAGAAACGAGCACTGTCAATCATTTGCCCGGGTCGACTGGCCTGTAGAAAGGCCTTAGAGCTTTCAAATATTGTCTATCAATGACTACATCGCTAGCTTATGTAAAAAGACCTTCCTCTCGATTGCTAATGACCCGGCCCATCGCTTACATAACATGCTTCAATCATCAGGGCCGTCGTGTTATAATCGTCGGTGCAAAAGGCGTTTTGCGATTCCCAAATGTAAGACCGAGCGTTTCAAAAATAGTTTTTTAGTAAGATCATGTATTGATAACGAATTTTAGTGCTCGGTGAGTTTTGTAAATGAGATCGACGACGTTGTATATATTTTAACAGTTTTCAGTTTTCTTTTTATATTTATAGGATGTTATTTTTTATTTAGGACTTTATCATTATCATTTTATTATACTCACTATTGTAAGATTCTGTTATATTATATTATATATTATATTGCAAATACACAATTCAGCTTAGTAGCTGCAAGCTTTTTACAAATAAACTATCTATCTCTATCTATCTGGTGGCGTCGTGAAATGTCGGCTGTTTTCTCAGACTAACATTCCTACACTAAGGATGAACTGTAAGTTGTAAAAGGTCTTAAAAATAAAGATGGATGTCTATTATTCTATTCAGTACCTCGTTATGTTATACTCACTTCAATGAGCTTAACGTCAGGTCTCCTTTTTATCTCATCAACGAATAAGATGGGCCGTTGCTTGGCAACAGGCACAGTAGCTAAGATTGTGGCTTGAGAAGACGAAAACAGCTCACGAACTGAGGTAACAAAGTCCTGACTAAACAGCTCCATTTTACCAACTTCATCAACTATAACCACCATGTTTAAGGTGCCCTGAAAACCAAGAATTTAGGCATGTAATCAGGCTGAAGGAGTTGAATGATCGAGTATTTGAAAGAGTTTTTGGCGTCAGTTTCCCCCTTGTGGGTTGAAAGTCAGCGCTGCTAGAAAAGGAAATTTGCAAAGAAAGGAAATGTTTCCATCGCTTAAAGGCCGCAGGATATCTTTCCGTCAAACTACCGGTTTAGGTGTAGAGTATCCCCTTAAGACGACTCTCGATCAATTATTACCGAAAAAGCTAATTAGAGCCCTTTTTATCGCAATACCCTGCTTACCTCTATTGTATCAGAGTGGAGATTTATGGTCGGGAGTGCTAGCTGCTCAAAGGATTTGACATCCACCAAGTAATTTCCCACAGAAGGGGATGATTTTCCTCTGGCAGTCTGACCATCACTACAAATAGAAATCAGAAGAACCTTTAACAACAACAGTACTTAAAACGTCTAACGGCCTCTGTTTTCAACGTCCCAAAATGTGTTTCTCGTGCATGTCAGTCACTGAGGTCTCGCCTCTTCACTAACTATGTTGTATTATCGTCAAAGAGTCACATTCGACCAGCATATGAATCCTGAGTTCCATACCGAAACGTTTGTAATAGTGTCACTTATGTACTACAAATTTTGTTTTTGTTTTAACAACATTTTGATTTCATCTGTCATCTATGAATGAACCGATACGCGATATGGAATCTGTTTGTTAGCGAAACAGTCGTGATCCGACTGTGGACTGGTTTTAAGCTTACATCAATGACACCGGCATCAGTGCCGCCGATGCAACAAGTAAGTTGTACATTTTCGCTCATCGTTGAGTAATTTCGGCTAACACGATGCATTGCACGTGTAAACCAGATCAAGGACTACGCGAAACGCAGCTACAAATACAACTGACCATGTGTACCAACAACCCGACTCTTGTTCTAGTGTGTTCTGTTCATCCTTCATGTTAAATAGGCCATTTCCGAGTTCCCCCGGGCCTCTGTATCAAAACGAGGTTAGGTGCTCAACCTTTCTTGTGGAAATGAGTTTTATTTGCATGAGAATGAAAATTCATTTCCATATCAAAGGTTGAGCACCTAACCTCGTTTTAATACAGAGGCCCGGGGGAACTTGGAAATGGCCTATTCGAATTTGAAGGCAAAGTGGCGCCAAAATTTAAAACGCTGAGCTTATTGACGCCTTATGATATTATGGCCCTTGCAAGCAGCCTTGAAAGAACATCCACTCCGGATCATGAACTAATAGTATGGATGAAGGGACCTCTACACTTCGTTTCGATTATAAAACTATAATTTTTACCCCTTTATTCTTGCCAATGGTCCACGTTGTCCATCTAGAGTAACAACATCAAACCCAACTCTACTTCCCTTGGTAGAGCTACGAACTTCTTCTGTGTAGAACCCTTGTACGTGAACTCCCTTGTCTTTGAGGACTTCATAAACTTTTCTGCACAAGGTAGTCTTGCCAACCCCTAGTAGATATAAATTGTTCTACTCAAAACCAGTAATCGAAGTAATAGATTATCATCATACGCAAGAGAGGATAAAGCTTCATCCTCTCTTCTAATACATAAGTTATACTTTAAAAGAGAATATGGATCGAAACAGGCAATCTTTTTGTCAATAGTAACATGCAATTTTTAAGACTAATGCAAAGTTAAATGTGTGAAAAGTGTAGGGATTGGCCAAAGTATGTAAAATGTATGTAAACGCGCATAAAGTAAGGTATAGATCAACAATCTTACAATGAGCGGGTGTCATAGAGAAGAGTCTCTCGAAATGCACTATTAAATAGAGTAGTTAAAAAAAGGTCCGCGAATTTGTGGCATTCCTCACGGGAATTGAGGGCCAGTTTGTACTTTTCTGGTACTTTTAATGCAAAATGCTTAAAAGAGGCGTAGATTAGCAGGGTCGCTTTCTGTCTTGTGAACAGGCCATCGTCCGATTTTTTCCTCGTCGTTTCCTCGGGATTTTCAGCCCCCTTCCACCAAACGGAAAGTCTGTTCTTTTACGGTCTTTATTTCGATGGCTTCATAGTCTTTGTTTTTGAAATGTAGACACGCGTTTCTTTCTCGTTTTTCTCGGACGAATTCTCGTTATTCTAAAAAGTCTTCTCTTCGATAGATAGATAACTCGTTTATTGAAAATCACAACTAGCAGCCATAAGCTGAATTACTTGTGTTATATACATGTGGATAAAAAAAAAAAAACAATCATGCAATGCTAAAATTACATCAAATCTAGTATAAAAGTTATATTTACAACTGTTGCTTATCTGCATAGTGCATTATAAAGGAATTTCTAAACCTCTTTGTTTTTACACATGGGATTGAAAACATACGCCTATTCCTAAAGGGATATCTTTCATTGTCGTTTCGCGCGGGCAGCAGGCCAGCTAGTTTATGCTGGCCACCGCTCTCTACAATTTGTTTAAACAGAGTGCTACATAATTCCTCGCGTCTATGAAAGAGTGTTTTTAAACCCGCATCTTCCAGGGCCTTGCTATACGAGACCTCTGGGAATAGAATCCTTAAGACTCTTTTCTGAACCCTCTCTGTTTGGTCGGACAAATAGGCTGGCAAGCTGGAATGGAAAGCCTAGCATGCATATTCTAGGACGGAACGAATGCTAGCGCAACAAAATTGAATGAAGGACTTACTGTCTATGCCAGCGTGCTTAAGTTGCTTAAGCAAATAAATCCGTCGAGACGCTTTCGCAGTAATACTATCGACATGATCGTTCCATATAAGGTCATTCCTTACAGTGACGCCTAATATTTTAGCATTACCATTAGCCCTAAGAGAAACAGTGTCCAAGTTACTTTCCCTTCGAAAGTCTATTCTGAGTTCCTTGCACTTAAGTGAGTTCAGTTTGAATCTGTTGTCATTAGACCAACGAAGGACATCATGTATTGTATCTTGGAGCGTTGATGCACCTTGGGAATAATTTCCGAGACCGTGTTGTCGTCTGTGAATTTCCATATGGAAGAGAGGGTGTTACTCATTGTGAGGTCATTGATCATAACCAAAAAGAGCTATGGGCCAATCCGGGTTCCTTGTGGAATACCGGCCGGGAATCCGAGAAGCAATCAAAATTAAGTTTGAACCGTTAATATCTGTCTCGTAAAAAGTTCGCCACCCAGTTGACAATAGTTGGTTTTACTCCTAGACTATAGAGCTTGGCGATCAGCAAGTTGTGGTCAAAAGATCAAAGGCTTTCTTGTAGTTCAGGAGTGCTGCTCTAACATGGGCGCCAGTCCCGTCAGTGGCTTCAAACCAGTGATGTAGCATGGAGATGAGTGCGAACACATAGTGCAGGAATCTGGTATAAAACCAAACTGGTTTGGGTCCATACACTCGAGCATCAAGAGTTTGAGTTCTCGGTCGATAACAAACCCCTTCGCGACTTTGGACAGTGTAGATGTTAGGGATATGGGTCTCAAGACCTTGTTAAAGTCTTCAATAGAGGCACCCTTGGGAACAGGTGGAACATCCGCTAGCTTCCATATACGTGGGACTTAAGATTCTCGAAATGATTGATTTAACACCTCGGTTAAAGCTGGAGCGATCGTAAATGAAACGTTTAACGATACCGATGTATTGTTGATTACGGTGACATGATAACGATAAGACGACGATATGCCGTTTAACAATACCGATGTATTGTTGATTACAGTGACATGTGATCAGCTGATAGACGGCCGTTTCTTTTCACCTGGGACCAGGTTCCACAGTGGGGAAAAAATGCAATAAATGGGATAAATCAGCAAAAAAATCTGCGAGCGAAGTGAGCACAGCGGTGGATTAAGGAGGGGGGGGGGGGGGGGGAAGGGCTCGCCGACTTTTCTTCTTCTTTTTCGCCCAATGAGAAGCCTGGTCCCACACTAAAACACAATAGGGTGTTGGAAGCGGGACACTCGTTCCTGGTGCATGTACGCTTCGTGTTGTTGTGGGAGAGAGAGAGCTCGTCTGAGGGTGTATGAATCTGTATGAAAAAAGTGCCGGGATGTTCTCTTTTCGGTAAATGTTAGTGACCCTGAAATTTACGCGTTCTGAAATACACATTGAGCAGATATGTGCCGATAAGAAGATAACTCGCGCTGTGCGATACAAAAAATGAGCAATGGCGTAAAACGGAAGGGTAGATTGTCGTCACTGACGACCAAATGAGATCGAAACAAACTGGAGCAAACTATCACGTCAGCAAGTGCTAAGGCATAAAAAATTCAGTCAGCAGTCAACAGTCTTGTGAACGCGATAAAGAATCAAAAGCAATGGAAGGAAGTTGGGAGAGCAGCGGTCTGCCGCGCGTCTTAGTTCGGATGATCGTTTCATTGGGCGGTGACGTTAAGCCGTTGGCCTTGTCTCCTTCATCCTTCTTTCATTATTCAAATTGATGGGGACGTAACTACTACTGTTGGGAAGTAGAGTAGGGAAAGTTTCCCGGGTGGTGTGGTCTAACGTACCTTTCACGCATCACGCATTATTCATATCATGGGCTATGGGTGGGTTACAGTAAGCTCATAAATGCACTGACAGCGGCTGCCATTGGAGCCCTTGAATGCCGACTTCCGAGCTTACTGTCAGAATGTTAACATAATGTAAATATTATAGGGCGTGTGTTGTCGTCCTCTAATCCACGACATTACATTTGCGAAACGATTGTTCATTCCAAGTCTTGTTGAACGGTGTGCTTATAAAAGGGAGTGATGTGAAGATTTTATTCACCACAATTGGATTAGCCTGCGAACTGCAGACGTATTTCCGGTCGTAATTGAAACCCCACTGTTTACCTCGTCCCTGGCATCTAGAATCGTTGTTATGGAAACTCGTGCCACTGCCGGGTGTTATATTCATCAATGAAGACGAGGATTTCAGTGAGCCAACAACCACACAACGGAAGACAGAAAAGTCTGTCATGTGTATGGAAGAAGAGACTACTGAAGATACAGTTCTAATGATAGCAGGCAGTTTGAAATCGGCACACGTGACCTGTCTTTGCAGGCGCTACCAAGTGTCTAACACTTGCCTCTGCTAGGAAATTGGCGAAGAGGCAACTACCAAACTTTACAATGGAAATTGTTTCTAGGCAGACCGAGCCGGCCTGGAGATGTGGTGGCACTCCACCCACAGCTCCTTGAACACGTGATACCAGAGGTGAACAAAGTCAAGTGGAGTACAGATAATGCCAGCATGACATCTACGCAAAATAGACAAAGGGCCTACAACAATGTGCCCAATGAATTGTTTGTCGATTGCTGTTATGGCTATTTGAACCTTGTCTGGATATATCAGAAGAATGCTGGATGGATAAAAGCAAGTGACAAGATATGACAAAAGTCAATTGCCAGAAATTCGTCTAGTGAGCTTGGTGGTTTGAAGAATCCTTCAGACACAGCATCCACAAGATCCTGAGGAACTAACAGCTACAATGGATCTGTTAGTTCCTGGAGAAACATGTTACTAACATGCATGTAAGTCTAAACAATTTCTGTAAGAGATGTAAATTAAACTACATGCAAATATTAATTGCATATTAGTTAAACCAGAAGACTTTCTTCATGTTCTGGGCTGTTTGACTTTTTTAGTAGGATGTGGTCTTAAACCTCACTGTTGCACTTTCCTGCCCCATACACTTTAACCTAAGAATACACCCTGTCTAAAATCCAGGCAAGAGATTGGCAAAAAGGTAGTCACTAATTTTTGACAAACTTGCTTTACATGTAGCTACTGAATATTATAGTTTCACTGTAAAGCCTAATTTTCTTCAATCTCGGATTTGTTTAAGCATCCTCTGGGAAGGTCAGAGCCTGGGAAGGGTAATTTGATAGTTTTAAAACTTAATAATATCATTCTGAGTGGGAGTGTTCTTTAATAACTGAAACTCTGGAGCCCCATGCCAATTAGCCTATTGGAAGTCTTCACTCTCTTAGGGTTAAGACAGTGAGTGAACCACGTATCTGGTCAGTTTTCCCTGTATAATGTCCATGTTCAGTCAGTTTCCTAACCCTAATCACTAGACTTCAGCGGCAAATTTAATTTTAGGGTAGTCCATATGGGTAGTCCTTGGACTGGAGGTCAGTGTTTTTGTCTACCATCCATCAAAATGACATCTGGGACAGACAGTTTGCTAGTCTTTTTTGGACTCATCAACAAGATATTTTCTCAATCAACAAGATATCTTCTTGTTTCTCTTTTGCTGGCTAAATCGGGCTAAATGCCCAAGCAACAGCCATGAAGTGCTGCTAGCAATCTTGAACCTATCTGCAATGGCGTGACTGCATGCGTGACACGCCTAGTGATGCTAATAGTATGCATATTAGGTGTAGTGATATAGAACGTGCGAGGTTATCCTAGAACGGACGGAGTAACGGACGCTAGCGGTAGCTTTACGAATTGTCAAGTATATACGATGTAAACTCGACATTAAACTATTCATCTTAATAGAGGCATGGAATAGAGGTCAATAGACTATAATTATAATTTATATTATAAACGTCATTTTTTTTTACAAATTATTCTGAATCTTTTTTTCAGGAGTTAGCAGTTAATTTACGTACATTTTTAACAAGAAAACAAAGATACTAACCTGGAGATCCAGTCAAAAGAACATGTCTTCTTCTGGCAGACGCCATCTTGGAATTGTAACCGCTCTCTAAAATAGCCAGGCTACTAGGCTCAAAACTGGAAATAAAACTACACGCAATTCCTCCATTTTTGGACCTTAAAATTTCATCGAAAATTGAAGACGTTTTGGACGACACCTATCCCAAGCCTGTAGATTTCTCAAAGAATGGGTAATTCAATATCACCGCATTTGGAAAGTGCACAAAAAACGGGTGTTTGCTCTCTTTGTGGCAAAGGACTTTCCGAGGTAAGAGCGATCCACTATCCCCTAAAATTGAAATGCACTGAGTTACAATGATTCAATCAAGTAGAGTATACACTGTACAATATCGCTTCCTTTTTTTTAGTTTGGGAAAACGTTAGTTGAGCCGTAGTCATCAGTGCCAAAAGACCATCGTCTTGAAAACGGTAATCCTTGAAAACTAAGACCTTTAAAGATCAAAGACTCAATTTACAGTGTAAGCTAGCTCACTCCTATTAACAAAAACTACTCGCATTAATTTACCTAGAACTGGTGAGAAAATATTTTTTTGTCATATGTGGACCATCTGAAAGGTCACCGAAAACACATAATACTGCAGTGGCCCTTTGGGGTCGGAGGGTGGGTGATTCTAAATGAACAGATATTCCAAACCCTGTCAACTAAAAAGGGGAGGTTTTTGGAGCAGCATAGCTGCGCCCACTAGTGCCAAAGCCTGTGAGCCTCTAGAGAGGTGTCCAAGGGCATGTTCCCATGGGAAAAACTTTAAGATATTTGCCTGTAAGGGCCTGTTTACAAGGAGTGTAGCTAAATGTCGTGGATTGTGGGTCGTGGGTAGAGGTCATGGGTCATGGGTGTGGGTCGTGGGTGTGGGTGTGGGTAAATGTCATGGGTAAATAAAAAGTAAAGAAAAAATAAAATGAAAATAAAATAAATAGAAAAAATTGTAAAATTCAGGAAACGAAATCTCCGCATACACACCAGTACCATTCCCCTTCCCCACGGTCAGCAAAGCAAATAAGCGAATCCTTAAGTACAATACAGCAAAAATTTTGTACACGAAACAAAACAAAAAAGAATCAAGAAAATTATATTTTAGGATGGGTTGTCATTTTGTCTCACACATCTTGTTTTCAAACCACACAGTTTGCAATATCATTTTAAAAAAAAAGACTTTGAAAATATATGGACTAAGTCACTGATTTGCAAGTGTAAAAGTCATACGGCTATAAAAAAGGAAAATAAAAATAAAACTCTTTCAGTTCCAGGCAATCACATTCACAGCTTCGCTTTTTATTGAGCATGAAGTTGGTTTCTTTGTTGACTAAGAGACCTAAAACTTCTTTAAGAAAGAATACTGTCCTAAAAATTAATATGAAACTGCTCAAAATTGTCCTTTTCCCACTCACTGGAACTAACCGACACTAACAAGGCATGTAAGCAAAAAATAAGAGAAACAAAGTATTCTTTGTAAACACCTGGAGCAGGCTAAAGAAAACTTGGGGAAAGAACTGCTCTATCTCAAAGATGTCATCATTTGAGGCTGAAACGTATTAAATTTTTTATTTGAGGGAATGTTGCAGCAAAGATTTTATAAACAAAACAAAACAAAAAAGAATGGAGAAAATTATGTTTCCGTACGGGTCGTCATTTTGTCTCACACACCTCCTGCTCTGTTTGCAATTATTTAAAAACAACAATTGAAAATGTGGACAAAGCATTTGGCATTGTGAAGTCAGTATGGTCATAAATACGACAAACAAAATTCACACAATCTCGCATTAACCTGGAAAGTTGAGCATGAAGGTTCACATAAGCATAGTATGAGAACGACCTCAATCTAAACCCAGCTGTTTTAGCTACATAGAATAGTAAACCCTCATTAGGGGAAAAAAGGAAAAAAAGCAAAGAAGAGGGTCGACTTGTCTCAAAAATCGAAAAAAGATAACACAAAATCTCTCGTCATATTTTTTTTTCGATGCTGTTTGACTCACCACGACCTGTTACCACAACGTCCTTTCCAGGGTTTTTATCCATACCTGAGAGATCACTGGATTCACCGCGAATCGTAAATGAATCAGACGTAAAATAGTCGAAAAGCGTAGTTTGCAGGAAACAGCTCTGACTAGCTGAAAACTGCTCACTAAATCTTTATGTGATCTACAATTCCAATGATCAGCGGAGATTTGTTAACACGATGGAATGCTATCACCGTGGGAAAGGGGAGGAGAAGATCGGAAAACACAATGACGGGAAAAAAGGACAATTTTGAGCTGTTTCATAAGAATACTTTCTTAAAGAAGTTTTAGGCCTCTTAGCAAACGAAGAAACCAACTTCATGCTGAATATGATTGCCTGAAACCGACAGAGTTATCTTTTATTTTCTTTTTTATAGCCGTATGACTTCTACATTTGCAAATCAGTGACTTTGCTCATAAATTTTGCAAGTTTTTTTTAATAATTGAAACAGGGCAGTTTGAAAACATGAGGTATTTGAGAGAAAATGATGCCCGTATGGAAATGTAATGTTCTTGATTCTTTTTTGTTTTGTTTCGTGTACAAAATTTTTGCTTAAGGGTTCGCTAATTTGCTTTGCTGACCGTGGGAAAGGGGAGTGGTACTGGTGTATACGCGGAAATTTCGTTTCCTGAATTTTACAATTTTTTTCTATTTACCGGTATTTTATTTTCATTTTATTTTTTCTTTACTTTTTATTTACCCACGACATTCACCCACACCTACACCCACAACCCACGACCCACACCCATGACCCACGACATTTAGCTACACTCGTTTACAAGGAGAGGTTACCCTTGTGCTAGGGTTACCATAGCAACCGGGTTAAAGATAACCCGCATTAATTTATATGCAAATTTCACAGGTAGGGTTACCCTATCAGACAGGTCAACTTTACCAGCTTTACTAACGTGTTTCGTCATGCGTGACATTCTTTGTAAATTATGTCATCCAAGATTTGAAATAAAACTTGAAGTTCTCTATGGAAAAGGTGCTAATATAGAAAATACGCTATTTTATTTAGATGTTTGTAATTTAGCTCAGAAATTGGATAATTCCGTTCAAATTGTCAGGATTGCTGGTCACGTGTGATGGAGGAAAGTTTTCCCGGGTTGGCGAGTTATCTCTAGCAGAGCATTTACAAGGCAGGTAGGGTAACCCTAGCACTCAGGTGGGGTTACTCCAACACTAGGGTGACCCTACCTGCCTTGTAAACATGTTGTGTGAAAAAGGAAGAAATGTACGAGTGCTAGGGTAACCCTCTCATTAGGGTAACCCTAGCACTAGAGTTACCCTCCCTTTTTGTAAACTGAGGGCCTAAGATGCCATTTTGTGCGTTTTGAGAACACAGTCAATGGAAAATTGTGGAGATTTAACACTGGCAGTGAAAGCTACCTAAGTTGACATAAGTTGGCCACCATTAGCCTGCATTGCAGATGCTCTAAACCTTCTAGATACAAAATAATGGTCTAGATGATGTGTGGACGGGCGATGCAATGCAGGCAAAGCACCACAAGACCATGCCACAAATGAATGCAAACTTTCACAAGGTTGAGGCAATCCAGTGCATAACAGTGCCCAAAATTATTTCATGCTCATGTTTGGATGCCAAAAAGGTATAAATGGCTGGGAAACCACAGAAAAATGGCAAAGAATCATGCTAACAAGGCTGGTTAAACAAAGAAAACATTATCTTTCTTTGGCTAGGAAGAGTTTCAAAAAAGGCCAGAAATATTTGCTGAAAACAGGAGGTTTTCAATCAATCAATCAATAAACTTTATTTACCCTCGAATTGACAGTGTAGCACTCAAGTGTTAATATCCTTGAGCCAACTACATTAATAAATAATTATAATAAAAAGTTAATTCTATATAACAAATAAGATAATCAACTACCTAGACAACTAACTTGCAAATTATCGTGATGTAGACAGGTTTGCAGTTCCTGCCCTATTTAAGTAAATTATTGTTCCCAGTAGATATCAGTCGTCGAAAAGAAGTAAAATCAGAAATAGTGCGGTAATGGCCAGGGAGAGAATTCCAAGATGTTGCTGCCAAGTATCTAAAGGAAGTGATACTATAAGAAGTGGTCAATGGTTTGGGCAAACAGAGCATATTATGTCCTCTTAAAAAATGGGTGCTAGAGCGTAAACGAAACATATCTTTTAAATATCTTGGATAATCAGAAAAATGAAGACATTTAAAAATAGTAAGAATCATGTTTTGTAAATGCTTGTCCTTAAGGTTTGCAGTTCCTGCCTCTTTAAGTAAATTATTGGCCAAAACGGGAGTGTTGGAATCTCTGAATCAAACTAAACACTATGATAAATATTGATACTCTATACTCTGCTGTTATTACAGTCACATCTACAAATTATTATTTGACTGTGTTAGTTTGGTTAGCTCTTGAG
This sequence comes from Porites divaricata, assembly GCA_038088405.1. Taxonomy (NCBI): domain Eukaryota; kingdom Metazoa; phylum Cnidaria; class Anthozoa; order Scleractinia; family Poritidae; genus Porites; species Porites divaricata. The sequence continues at coordinate 11,869,416 of JBBMOI010000011.1, forward strand.
GGAGTGAGTTCCACAGTTTTGGAGCAGCAGCCGAAAAGGTCCAGTCCCCAAGGGTAGGGGATGTCTTAACAGATGGTGGCTACAGCAATAGTGTGTCTTTGCATCTCAGTCCATTATTTAGAATTCAGTTTGAGTGAAATGAGATCACTGATATATGGTGGAACTGCAGCATGAATGGCCTTGTATGTAATAAGAATAATCTTGAAGTTAATGCTGTGTTTAATGTTTAACCAGTGAAGTTCAGTTAACAAAGGAGTAATATGACAGAATGTGGGAGTTCTATATGCAAATCTAGTGGCAGAGTTTTGCACACGTTGTAATTTGGAAATAAGAGAGGAAGGCAACCAGTAAAGAAGCAAATTACAATAATCGAGGCGTCTCATAAATGAATGCATGTATTCATTTCTCCGTTATCTCCTGAGTCAAGAACTTCCTTCTCCTGTTTATATTATGGAGATAATGATACATCATTCTTTATGGCTATAACATCTGTGTGTAAAACTCACTTTGCAAATATCAAAATAGGAGTTCCTCGAGTGGAAGTACTTTTCCAGTGAATCGTAAAAGAAAGTTTATTCATTTAGCTTTGACCATTAGTACAGCTGTAATAACATGAAGAGTCACTGAATGTTTAACCCAATCTGTTTTCCAAAACTTACAGGTCCCTCCTCAGCTGTTTCGTCTGGGAGCATCTTTGCGAACACTTGATCTGTCCAGTAACAAAATCAAAGTCCTGCCTTCAGCAGTTGGAGGCTTTACTTCCCTTAAGAGCCTGACACTGACATCTAATCACCTTGGTAAGCATTATTTTAATGGAAATAATTTTTACAAATTTACAACTCATTTACTTAATGTTTTAAGATGATGCCTTAATTTTAATATTAGAAAAGGAACTATTTTGTAGAAATAATTATTTCACCGGCAGGACTACAGTTGTAGCTCAGTTGCTAGAGCACTTGACTGCTGAGCGGGAGGTCATGGGTTTGATTCCCGGTGCCAGACTAATACTCAAGGTCTTAAAATAACTGAGAAATGAAGGTACTCCATTTGGCCTGCAAAGAGCTAGACCTTTGTGTGGCTCGGATTACCATGCAAAGTGGTGGTCCCGTCTCCACAAGGAGATGCAAAAAATAGTGTCTCCAATTAGTACTTTCATGCTAAATACAGTACATTGACACTAATAAAGTGTTTTTTTTTTTTAAGAATAATAATTTTAAAGCTGATGATTAGTCGGTGCTGGTGTTTACAGTATGTTCTGAATCTTAATAATTACTCCTTACAGTGCTGTAAAAAGTAGAAATCTACACCTTTGTTGTTTCAACAAAAACAGTGAAATTTATTCTCACTTTCATTTGGTCACTTGCTTAACAAAGCTATCTAGTGGAATGCCTAAAACATGATTTAGTTTCTAGTCAAAGTAAAAGATCCGTTTGTATTTTGATAGGGCCCCACTTTGTCTTTCTTTTCTTGTGAATTTTACAAATGTACACCTCTGTAGCCAAAAGAGAACTTTTACTGTACAATTGTACTACCATTGTACTACCATTTCTTGCACTGTAATCTTTGTTATCGCTGTAAACACATGTGCCTTTAGGAGCATTGTTAATAATAAAGCAAGCTATCCATCGGTGGGCAGTTGACTAATACAAAGGGTGGAAAAGACTTTTAAGATGAAGCCAACAGGTGAACTAAATTCATTAATACATTGTACATCATAAATTCTCTATTATTCTATTCTTTTCAGGGGAAAAAGGTAATGAGCACCCCCTCTCTTTTAACACCCCCTCCCCTCCCCCTTATAATAAATTATTCTTCAATAGTAAATGATAACTGTATTAATCAATCATGACTGTAAAACTTTGTGTGGACTGATCCAGGATGGTTTATTCACCAACTAGTTTAAACAAAATTATAAAAATAAACTAGGTTTAAAAAAGTAAACTAGGTTAAAAAAAAATAACCTAAATTTAAATTTGACCTGTAACATGTACATGTACTTAAACTTTTCCTCTTTGTATTCTGTTCTTTATGGAGAACTGATACCATTGTCTTTATTAAATTGAATAAGCCCCCCCCCCCCCCCCACCCCTCAAATGTGTTTGAAATAAATTAATAAGCTTCCCCTGGGGGCTTAATAGAGGATTTATGATAGATGATAGATCTCAAGAGTCCAACTCAGCCTGGGCTCTTTAAATTCCTGACTCCGGTTGTTCAAACATTGGATAGCGCTATCTACTGGTCAAATCACTATATCCAATGGATAAGTATCAGGGAAACCGATATTTATGCTACACTAGAGAGAAGTTTATCCAGTGGATAGCATATTATCCACCTTTCGAACATCTGGAGCCTGACCTCTTCACCTGTTCACCTCTATGTTGCCTTATGTTCACCTCTATGTCACCATTATGTTACCTTACATTGCATCAATTTATGACATGTTTTATTTCAGGTTCCTTGCCTTCAGAACTCTCACAACTGAAGAAGTTAGAAATCTTAGCTGTTGACAAAAATTGTCTCAAAACCCTTCCTGCTGGACTTTTCACAAACCTGACACATCTGAAAACCCTCTCACTTTCATCAAATCAGCTGACAGCATTTCCTGAAGGCCTCGGTGCATTAAGACATTTAGATGCAATTGATTTGTCTGATAACAAATTACGCACTCTCCCTAATTCTGTTGGAGATCTGCAAGTTGTAGAACTTAATATGAACAGAAATCAAATTGCATCACTCCCAGAAAGTCTGGCCAGGTGCCCTCGCCTTAAGGTATTAAGAATAGAAGAGAATTGTTTACCTTTAGAAGCAGTCACCCCACAACTTCTGAAAGAGTCATCAATTTCTTTGCTTGCTGTGGAAGGCAACTTGTTTGATATTAAACAACTGAGAGAGACAGAAGGTTATGACCAGGTAATTACAATGATGTATGCATTCAGTGTAGTTAACCCATTGTTGGCTGTAAGTGTGATTAATATTAATTGTTATGTGAAAGTCACTGTTATTGTAATGACATTTTTGGCTCTTCTTGTGGTGACAGTTACATCGGTGAGACCACGAGAAATGTGACAGTGCAAATTCATGAACATTCAAACACATCTAATGACTCTGAACCTGCCCTTGATCACCTCTGCAACAAACCTTTGCATTCTTTTATTTGGCCCATACTCTGCATGGCCAAATCTTTACAACAGTGCAGAGTCTTTGAAGGCCAAATGATTCAACAAAATAATTTCAATTTGTGTTTTCATTTGTTTTAAAGTCATTTGTAACACAACTGTAATAAACTGAAGCCACGCTTTGCTGAAGTGCAGGAAGAGTTTCGTGCCATGACACAATCATCTCGAAGCCATGTACAGTGACAAAATGTTTTCTTTTCTTTTCTCCACAGTACATGGCACGTTTTACAGCAACAAAGAAAAAGTTTACATAATTATTGTTCAAAAAGACATTGAACACTGGTAATTACTGATCCTTAATTCTAGGTCTGTTTGCTGAGTAAACCAGTGTGGATATTTAGAATAGCACAGCACACTACAAACCTTGGTCTAAACACTGAAAAGAAACAGAAACATTGTTTTAAGGTGCTGAAAAAGGTCCATGTGAAGTGTAAGCAAACTTGTCTGTGATAGAACCTTTGCCAGGAGTGAAGAACTCAGTTTACATACAGTGTATGTATATAATTTTTTTTTATATAAAATTATATATAATAATTATTGTACCTTTTTAACAATTTAGGGCCCGTTTACACACGATTGTAGGTGGGGGACCCCGGGTAGGTGAGGTAACCTGCTTAGGTGGGGTAAACAAATAACCCTCCTTTAAATGCAATCTTACAACCCCACCATCCCGGGGTGCACTTTCTCAAGATGATTGAATGGTCGCTAAGCATGTGAACAAGAAAAATGCTGGCAAACCACGTGTTTTGGCGATTAATGCCCTTCTACCCTCACTTGCTGCTCTTGCTACAACCTTCAGTGCTGTGGCTTTTTATTGTTACCTCTAATAATGATGGAAAGCCACCGAGAAAGTGAATTTGATGCTTCACAAATCTGACCCCCGCTAGGCAGATTACCCCACCTTGAAACGTTTACGTGGCAAAATTTGACCCCGGCTGACCGGCAGACTGGGGGTATAACCCAGTCTGGCACACCGGGCTACCTGCCTTGGCAGGTCACCCCACCCATCATGTAAACATGATCAAATTAAAATTAGAGAATATATGGACTGGTGGGTTACCCACCTAAGCGGGTTACCTCACCTACCTGGGGTCTCCCACCTCCATGTAAACAGGCCCTTAGACCATGTGATGTTCTCAAGGGAATTTGCCTTTGGTCGTTTCATTAATATGTATTATGTTGTAGTTAATTTTTTATCTCAGGTAATTTTTGTTTTTCTTCTGTTTTTTGGATATGGTAATGTATGCTAATGAAGTTGAAACAAAAGAAAAATAAAAATTACCTGAGATAAAAAATTAACTGCAACATATACATGTACAGGTACATTTATACATGTGTATTGGACAACATTTTGAAAGAAACAGTTCTCTGGGGTACCATCACATAGTCTCAAAACATCAAGGCTAAAAAGGTCTTTTTATAAATTTAAAGGAGTATACATTGTGGCACTAAGTTTTTCCCAAGATGAATAATTTGCCAATGAGCAATTATTGTTGAATTTGCAGGAACTACGGTTGCAATAAGAAAGACTGGCTCAGTTCTGGGAATTTTTTTCTTTTTTTTTTAATAAAATAAAAAACGAGTTATGTAAAAAGCCACAATATTCCTCATTTTATTTAACTCTGGGTTAGAGGGATCTGGAAAATTGTGCATACCTCTGGAAAAATCCTGGTTACGCCCCTTTTTTGAATTGATACTATGAAAGGAGAACCTGTGCATTTCATTCTGTACCACATACGGTAGCTGAACCACAACTTAAAAACATACCATTTACAGTAGACATAAGATCGTCTCCTTGTGCCTTATGTTCTTTTTCCTTAAGCCAATGGTTGGACTGTAATTATATAGACATTACATGCCTTATCATTAACTCAGTAGCCAAGGGAAGTCATAGTTTTTGTAAGTTTCTTTGGCAAGGATGTTAGCTCAACTGTAATGTAAGCTGCAATGTATTTCGTGTATAGGTGTGATATGAAGAATTAAGAAATGACAAAATGTACATATTAAATTATCATATATACCTGGGGTTGTTTATGCAAAAAAGTGGTGATGAATAAACAACTACAGAATATAGAAGTATTGTAATTTTTCTATTTAGCCCCCTTCCAGTACTTTTAAATTCTTTCTCTCTCTCTTTTTGTTTGGCATGCTTCTTTTCTTTTTAATTGAAATTAATAGTGTCTTCAAATAACAGACCCCAACATAAACTTTAAACAAAAAAATGCAAAACTTGTTTAAAAATTGCATATAATCATAATTGATAGAAACAAAGTTGACTTCCATACGAAAGTGTCTAAACATCAGTCAGTGTTATCAACAGTCCTGCATGATTAGTATTTAAGACAACCCTCAAATGCATTGGAGCAAGACATAATATTATTCAGTCTACATATGGCATGACTCCTGGGTTCAAACCATTTCAATTGTTAAAACATTGTATAAATGGAAATATATGAAATGACTCATGTTTAGAACATTGTCTCATACATAACAGATATCTTAAATGTACATGTATTTTGTTTTAATAATAGTTAATAATAATTAAAGATTTATAACGTGCCTTTTCCTTGTGCGTATGATCAAAAGCGCTTAACAACAGTCGCTTCATAACAACACAAAATTACCCACCCAAAACATCCCCTCATGGATGGATTTTTTAAATCTCCACAGGGTTTTTCATTGTTGTTCATTTTTGATGCCCTAGACTGGGAGCTTATTGAAGTGGAGATATGTTGTTAATTTGTTTTTGTCTTAAACTAGCTAGCTGTTTTGTATTTTTAAATTGCTCTGTTTCTCTCATCGTTTTTGTAAGGTCAGTGTACTGACTCGTACTAAGGCCCTTCTCTAGATTATCAGTGGTAGTTGCAACCTCGTTCCCAGGGTCCTCTTCTACCTGGCCCTGCGGAGCTCAGCAGGGACGGGAGGACCCTGGGAACGAGGTTGTGGTACTCGCGGCCCAAGGGCAGCGGGAAGGATCACGTGAGTAATTGCAAAACGCAAAAGGTCGTGGAAAGGCTCACCTTGAAAAGTCTGTAAGCAAGCTTCCCTCTGTTCTGTCGTCCCATAAGACTCAACATACAACATCGTAAAAACTAAAATCCAAGCTTTCGTCGATCGACGATGATGATGCCGTTGATTGGCGAAAGCTTGGATTTTAGTTTTTACTTTTTAAACAGCAGTTCAAGGCATCAATTGCTGGTTTTCAGTGTCACGCCATTCAAAATAGATCAAAATAAAAATCAAAACTGTCCAATAGATAAAGTCCAGAATCTGGGAAATGAAAGGAGGTACATATACAAAGACCCTCGCCAAGATTCAGGTCAGAGGAATATTTCGTATACGAGATATCCGAAGAAATGTTTTACCCAAATTTATAGAGATTTGTATGGAGACGCCATGCTGGTGCTCACCTGGATGAGCTCCAACATGGCTGACGGAAACCAACAGAAACATCTGTTACCGAGTTTTGCTACAAAAGCGTGAATTTATTCCTCGAGAAACTCATAAACATTAAAGTAATACTTTATCTAATACATGAACTGTTTAAATAGCAAAATTTCCTGAAATAAGTCATTTTTTTAACCTACATGACAGCTCTCTAGGCCGTCATGTAAATATCGCGTCACGCAAAAACTTAGAAATTCAAGCGTCCTCTATCACAAAACCAAGAACCCTTTTGAAGCAAAAATTTATTAAAATTAGTTTTCAGCTGCTCTAATGCATCGTGAAAGTAAGATCTCGGTAGGATCGATAGTTCTTTAGTGTGAATTTTAGTGACGTCATGTGAAAACCAACAATAGAACAGTTTTATATATTTTTAATTACCGTAAATCCTCTATTAAGCCCCCCCCTCTCTAATAAGCCCCCCCTTTTCAGAGGAGGAAAGTTAATAAGCCCCCCCTCTCTATTAAGCCCCCCCTCCCCCTCCCCCAATCGTTATTCTTCACAAAAAAATTAACGATTAACGTGGACTGATCAGTTATGATTTATTCAGGCTGGAAGTTCATATTGTTTTTGGTCTTCGGCGGCATGACCTCCAACTTCTTATGCTTAACTTTCTCAATTTTGCGCTCTTGCTCTCTGTACAACGCGTAAGTCTACTCTGTCTCATACCACGGTATTTTTGCTACAGGTGATGCATTTCGCTAAATTAAATAAGCCCCCCCTCTCTTTTAAGCCCCCCCCCCCCCCCTCAAAAGTGCTTGAAAAACATAAGCCCCCCGGGGGGCTTAATAGAGGATTTACGGTATGCTGATAAAGGACAAGATGAACAGATTATACAACATCGTACTGAACCTACTACATGAGTTGTGAAAAAATTCGCTAGACTGAAGGTTTAAATATTTTATCCAGTAAGATTTTTGGCGCCCTGGGGCACTAAATATCGATATTGTTATCTTTGAAAAAACTTCTTCCAGCAGAGCTAGCAGAATGTTGGGTGTATTAAAGTGACTTCTAAATAGCGCTGCCCTTGCGAAAGATTTTATGAATCTACTATTTTCCGGTCTAAATTTAGTTGAATAGCTTTGAATTTACGCATCATTTGTCAGTCTCAATCATCTTCATCTTTGACTTATGTAAGGTAATAATATCAAAATATACCATAACAAAAAAACAGCCAATGAAATTGCCACCCTGCCTTTTATTTCCTTTTGCGACGTGATATATGTTGACTTATCTCCCCGTCGGCTTCTTAATAGATCTTGTTTCATGAAGCTCTTGTGTTGTGAGAGATAATAACAAATAAACATAACATCACCGCTCGAACGCCTTGAAGGCTTCTTAACGAGAACCCTGATAAAACGGAGAAAATTAATTTTGAGTATAATTTCCCCACACATTCAGCAATTAGTGGCTGTTAGTACAGGCGGTTTCTTGAACGGTTGCAAATGAACATTATCCATTATAACGTCGTTCTAATCACTATTCATCCAGGCAACAACTCTGAAAGCTGTTTTTAGCAAACGGGGTTTTTTAAAATACGCGGTAGAAGTCTTTCCCCGACAAGACAGCAAAAGAGCCATAATTTTCTCCTTCGCTACAAAGCACCGAAAGCGTTTAAAGTTCGAGATTTTTCAGATTTTCAGGTAAGAAAACTCTTCATCCGTTAACTTATTTTTGGATTATTTGATATAAAGACTTGAAACAGGGGCATCCAACGTCAATTTTTGGAAAATATCTGTTCGGAAGACGATTTGAGATCTAGAATTTTCAGAACATTTTTTGTAAATTCTTGCTTGCCTGCCTCTCCTAGGATTTTCGAACTTGTAAAAAATGGTATAATTGCCCAATTTTAACAGATTTCTACCCTAAAAAAGTCACCTAGAATTTTCGGGAGCCATTTTTCTGGCTGAAATTTTCGAAAAAGTAAGTTTCGATCCCTATAATTTTCGGATCACTAGACTTTCAGCTAGAAATGGTCCGAAGAGATGAAAAATTTTTAGGGGATAAAAAAATGCCTGTATCTACCGTTTAAATACTAAAATACGTTTAACAATACTATGTTTAAGTGGTCTTGAACTAAATTTTCGTTGGGTGCCCCTGTTGAAAGTTTTAATCCAACGTAGAGAGAAAAATTTTAAACTCACTAGCCTATTTTTATTCCTTCTTTGTTTTGCTGAGAGAGATATATAAGATGTATCCTAATATTGTTTACTTCATATTTTATTAAGTTTAATTCAACCACTTTCGAATTGAAGACTAACTTAGGTTTGCATTTTTTTTCTCAATCGGCAGTGATTTGTAGAGCTTTGTTCTACCCTGACCTGTGATATTTATTACGGACTCCTTTGTCGTGAAATAACTTGTTATCAGCATCCTCGGATTATCTAAGATGAAAAAAATTCACATTTTCCGTGGAAAATAAAAAAGGTGAAATTCTCGTATATTAATTATGACTCAAAAAGGGTCATGTCAAAATTTAACCGCACATTTCAACACCTCCAAAACACGCAGGTAACCGCCTTTTCACTGAACTTTTATAGCACTACATATAATGACTTGTGGTTTCCTCTTTCTTTGTTGCACATTAGTGTATTTTAATACGTGATCTCTTTTCGTAGGGGTTAATTGCTTTTTTAATTTATTGTTATAAATAAGATGTTTACCATTAAACAGAGCCACTATCAAACAAAGTTACCGCAATATGACATATTAACTGTATTAAAATGTTCAGCCAGGAGTAAATATGGCCTTTTTATTTACAAAGCTATATATTTTTTCTGTCGTCTGCTCTCTAGTCTCAAGACAAAAAGAAGAGTTTTTACAACCTTTTGTTATTTGAATAAATCTATTTTTCGGGAAGCAAACTTGGTCCTCTTTCTAAAAGATTTCATTTTAAGGCTTTTGTTAGTTTTTTAATTGTTGTTCTTTTAAATTTCCTGCTGAAACAAAAGATTAGAAACATCTGTTTTATGAATAGTTTCTCATTTTTTATATCCCATGTTAATTTGCATAACCGCCTTTCACATTTAGAAAATTCAGCCTTAATTTCTATATAACATCCAGACGTTTTTTGTTCCCATATTGAGGAACTTAAACAGGAAGTTTCCTCAGTTTAACTGACCTAGCCTTTTAAGTTATTTACGTGGACAGTACAAATTCGGGCACAGGACCAAATTTATACCAGCATCATGTTTTACAAGTGCGAAATGCAAAACGTTTTATTACTTCCAGTGGTTTTAAAAGGCTAAAAAAGGGGGGAAGAGAGAGAGACAAACGGCACTATTCGTTGGAGTATATTATAAAGTTTATTTATACAGTTGAGTTGAAATTCGTCAACAGGGTTTAAAAAAACGCCTTATGATCAGTAAAGTTGGCAAGTCTGAAAGTGATACTAACGAAGATTTGCATTCTGCGAAGTCGCCAATATTACAGACATTTGTATGGTTGAGGGGCAAGTTTGTGCGCTCCACCATACAAACGGCTGTGAAATTTTGCGACTTTGTGGAGCAATCATTTCCGCTCTCTTTGAATTGAAGTATCCCCTCTAAAATTGGTAAGCTATCCGTTTTAAGGCCCAGTCTTGGCGGAGTCGATGGATATTTGCTTGCTGTTTATCATCGTTATAGAGAAGTACCTAGTAAGTTGCGCCGTTGTGTTTGTTTGGTCCACGATTGTTTACATTTTAGAACTCTAATTTACGTTTAAAGAAGTCATTATTCGACCGCTAGGACAGGTCAGTGCAATTGTATTAACAAAACTGAGCCGAAGAGGTTCATCTTTTGGCGTGACGTTTTAATTTTACTCCCTTTTTTTCCTTTTTCCCTTTTCTTTCACTATCATTTTTTCCAGTCTGTCACTATTTAGTCGCGCGCATCTCAAAATGAAGAGCAAACTCCAGGAGACCTGCTCATTGCTCAGTACACCCTGTCAATCACCGGCAGTCTCGTTTTGAATTAGCCCATAACTGTTATGTGGCTAGTTAGTTCAAATGGCCGTGGGCGCTTCGCGCTGTTCCAATTGAGTCGCACGAGAAAATGTGGGCTATAGTTTTGTTAGATGCATGTAGTAAAAGCGGTAAAAGTTTTTTTTTTCCGTTACCCATAATGCTCAGAAATCTTCCTTTTTTATTGTTTACATTTCGAATGGTGTGTGTTCACAGCCTACAATGGTGGTTTCAAGACGTTTCAATTTGCCAGCTGCAAATATCAGTTTTAACAAGGTCTAATTTCACGAGGAACCACTCACTTTTCTGTAATTGGGTTCCAGTTTCATGATAGCGAAACCACCAGGCTTTATGACGAGATATTAGGGCTTTTTTTGAGAATATTAGATTTTTATAGTGCTACTGCTATTAAATCGTAATTTTCCAGTTCATAACTTACATCGTGCACAGTAAGTTACATATTAAGTAACTGTTTAAACAGTTGTTTAAATTAAACGTTAGCTTTGGACGCAGTCAGCCCCAAAACGGATTAAAACGTTCAAGTGCGATGTTTTAAATCATTAGAAAGAGTTTGTAAGAAGAATGAGTTCAAATGTGTTCAGCAGCTGCATAAGACTTTAAGAGATGGTCTGCTTCATAAGGTACGCTCTTTTTAATTCACATCGACTGAACGTACAATAAGCAATGTCGGTGCAGTACAATAGTTGAGTAACTAAGAACCGAGCAGAGTTTACATTTTGAGAAACCAAGTACAGAAAACACGTGTTTTTGGATTCTGGGAAGTGTTTTGGATTCTGGGACGTGTTTTGGACTCTGGGAAGTGTTTTGTCCATACGAGCCACCGTACAACACTGTAGCACCAATCTGTGAAATTCAACAACCTCACGTGCAAAAAGCAAAAAATGTTTTAATAAGAGTTTGTGGGTTTATAATGTATCCCTTGATAAAATATTCCTGTATTTTTTATTTGCAACGTTGATGCTCTGTGCGAGATTTTAACAGGAATTTTAGGTGATAGGCTGAATGGAGCTTGTTATTAAATGGCGCATTAGTGCATGATTTTCAGGCGCTATGACTTCTCTTTCCCCTTCAGCGACCATTTTATGAACTTGCCGAGTTTTTTTTAAACTTAACTTTAAATTAGCGTATTTGGACATGCATAAAACATAAAAGAGATATAAAGAAAGCTAAAGAATAATTTCAGAAGTTGCCAAGTAATATATTTGCGCGTGCGTTTTCTTTTTGAACATCAGTCGCCAACACTTCATTACATGTAACACACGCTTTAACTTGGAAGCTTTCAAAAAAGTTAATTTCAGTTCAAAAAAATTCCAGATTTTAACTTAAAGTGAACCGAAGAAGACAACCTTTCACAAACAGAGAACAACAACAACAATATGGTGCCCAAAAAATAGCAGAAGAAGGTCGGTTATCTCACAAAGAACTAATACGGCAAGACTATTCATATGGCAAAAAGCTTTGTGTCTCAATTTTTTTCCTGCTATCAACTACATCTTTAATTTTTGCCTTTCTTTCTTTCTTTTTTAATTTCATGACAGTTAAAATCCTTAACCTCTATCGTAATTCAATCGTTATTGCTATTGCATTTTTACTGACTTTAACTATTTTATCATTCTATTGCACTGACATTTAGATACCTAAAGATTTTCAAATAAAGCGGAACTGGAAAAGGAGAATTGAATCGATTCGACATAAAAACTGGTTATTATGGACATCTAACCAATACATTTCATTCTCTGATTAATTAATGAAAGAATTTAAAGGGAAGAAAATTTTATCAAACCAGATTTAGCATTCAAAACCTTGGACGGTCTAATTTTCAAATTTTGCAGGGGGTTATAACCTTCCTTGCTATGTCGTGTCTGACAGAGGTAATGTGATTAAAAGCGGGTAAAAGAACCGTAACAGCTCGTTTTACTGGGGGTAGCAAAAAGTTATTTAAAAGCGATTAAATACCTTTCCATTTTACCAATATGGCATTTTGAACCGTTTATTAAAACCTTTTCTACAGGATAATATAATTAGTTTATCTTTTACTTTACAATAAAGTGCTAAATAGTTCGATCTATCATTAGTCTCCACCTTTCACAGCTATTTTTAACAACATTAGAGAAACATTAATGTCCTGTAATTTGTTTTACGAATCGACCACCCGTCATTAGGGAAACAGGGAGAGATGTATAGCCAATAGAAACTCGCCTGGTTTTCAGACTGTAAATAGATTCTTTTATAAAGATATTTAAAGAAAATAGACAAGCAATTTTGTTAGACTAAGTATTTATATTTTATTAAGAAAAGAGTTGAACACATGATTACAGGAGGTATGCGTAGTTGAGGTGGCTGAACACAGTATTGCGGGCGGTCAGCGGTAACTCGCGTGACGGCAAGTGTTTTAACTTAGACAAACAAACATGGCGCCGAAAAAGCAATGGTACACAGAAGACGATTTCTCAAAATCTACTCATTAAAATTTTGTAATATTTGGCAGAATTTTTACTTTTATGGTGTTTTAAATAATGAGAACTTTAAAATGGAATTTGAACAGACGATTTTTATGACACATTTAATAATTACAGTACAATTATATTATTGATTATCTAAAAACCCCTCTGTTAAAATTTGGTCAAATAAGTTTCAAATGGTAATGATTAATTATAGTAAGCTGTGTGCAATTTTATAGGAAAATCTAATGAGTGAATTTTCTGTAAACTGAGCAAAAGTGAAATTTTAGGGTTGTATTCAATCGTTCATGTTGCCATGGAAACTACGAAAATGTCAAATTTTACCTGTGAATCAAAATCTTTCATTAATATATTTTCTACTTGCCAAGTTTCAGCTTGTGAGCTGCAACCCTTCTCTTGCCATAAGTTGGCAAATGTCATATACTCAGAAACTGCCAAAACTGTGTTCAGCCACCTTTTAAAGTTTCGTTTTTAACCCGCAACAAAAGCCAATTTTTTAACGTATGTTATCTTGTGTTATGCGAGTTCATGAATGGAATCCTAAAGTGTGATTGCTATGATGCATAAAAACATTTTCTTAAAAGATACCATCCAACGGCGCTAATAATTTTCCCATTCTAGACTTCCAGAATTTTTTCAGTTTCTTCAAACTTACGGGTTTGCAAACTTTATGAGCCACAGCTATAGGTGCAATTTTTTCTTTTAAATCAGTGCTTTAAATGGAGCCAGGCTTTCTAAAACACTCCCCCATAATTGATTGGTAGTTTTCCGCGTGGGTTTTTTTTCTTCAAGCCAAGCAACCTTTTATCGTCATTTTAATGCTCTTGGAGTCATTCATACTAAGTAGTTTAAATCACTTGTGCTGAGGCACAGTGAGAACCATGATAAAATGTGGTGGAGATTATCTTCAGGGATTGCAAAACCTCGTAAAGTAGATTGAACATTCTCTCATTAATTTCATCGACTTGATGTCTCAGAGCTCAACCGGTATGACGTTGATGTTAGTTAAGCAATCTTATTGGCCTTGCTTTAATTATTAGTGCTGCGATTGCATTATTATGTTGTTGCTAAACATTTAAACGGCTTCACATCAGAGTTGAATAGGAGGAAAGGCATGTACCAGAGGGAAATGTTTGTTCCATGCCACCTCCTTTACAATGTGTAGAAAAGCACCTAGTAGACGGCTTTATATAAGTAGCTATTAACATGCACCAGAAATGGTGTTAATTTCAGTGTTGATCAGTACATCAAAGTTCAAGTTACGTTTGAGCGATGCAGCTACTCAAATTCAATCTATGGTTGCTTGGTTTCGTTTTTATTATAGGGCATTTTGTGAAAAAAGGGTTTTTGATTTACGAATTAATTTGTGTTTTTTTTCTTGAAATATTAATGTTTTCATTTTAAAGCCTAGTGGGAGTTGACCACCTTTTATCGCCTTAAGACCTATGCGAGTTTTCTAAAGTCTGAAATGTGCTTTATTATAAAAAGCCAAAATTGAGCCGGCTACCAGGATTGATGACTTCTTTAAACGCTTATTACCAAGATTTCTTTTTATAACTAAATTTATATCCCTAATAATGCAAAATAGAAATAAACACATAAAGACAGCCTTACATGATTGATAACTCATCAATTAAGTCATTTTTACGATGACCTTATTTCCGTGACATGTTTGCGTTCTTATTCAGAATTAGCTAAGTTTATTAGTCACAATGGATTTTTAATAGTAATTCCAATAGCCTTAGTTGTAAGTGAAAAGAAGGACTCTGATGTGTAGTTATAGTCAAATAACGTCATCAGACACTGAAATTTTCTATTTCCTTGCCATCTCACAGATGGCCCAGTTGTTCGAAGACCGATTACCGCTAATCTAGGGTTAAATTTTAACCCGGTTTTTTTTCTTTTATTCAAAAGCCGTTCTTCAGATAATTTTCTCTACTCTTCGTAGAGTATCCTGTCATCCAATTGTAGACAAAGAGAATTAAACTGAGACTGCTTTTTGCACTTTCATATATGAATTCAAAATTTTACACTAATTCTGGGTTATCTTAACTCAGCTCTGACCAACCCAGCCCAGGTGGGTGGGCGACTTTTTAGGGCAGTGTAAAAGTAATTAAAAGCTTGTTACTAAAATGATTGTTATTGTTCGTTTTAAAGTTTATATTTAAGGAGGAGATTTCAAATGTCCTCAGGAAAAAGTAGCAGGACAGGAAAGTTATTCTCTCATTTGGGTATTTTCTTCTTTCAGATTTGAGATAACGAGATCAAACAACCATGAACAAGGAAAATGTTTCTCTTTCACCAACCGAAAACGTCATGGCCTTATCTTCATTTGATATCTCAACAAAAGTAGTAATGAGTGTTGCCTACGGTGTTATCTTCCCAGCGGCGTTGCTAGGCAATGCTTCGGTAATCTACCTTGTCTTCAAGATGCCTTCGATGCGTTCATTAACGAACATGCTTCTAGTAAATATGTGTGTGGCAAATTTACTGGTGACTTTGTTTGCAATGCCCTATTCTACACTGCACCTTTACATTCAGTATAATTGGCTTTCTGGTAACCTTGGCAACGTGACCTGCAAGCTGACACATTTTTTGTACGCTCTTTCAATCGCGGCGTCAATTTTTGCGTTGCTATTGATTTCGGTGGATCGTTACTACGCAGTCCGACACCCTTTTCAGCGGCGTCCTCTTCTGTTGCGGAGCAGGCGACTTGCATCAATACTCATTTGGTTTTTCTCTTTCGTATGCATGACTCCTTATCTGTTTCAATTCAGAATCACAGAGTACCATTCCTCTTTCTTATGCATTGTAGACTGGTCACCGCTGGATACCGTTGTTGCTTCGCGGACATACTATATTACAGTATTTGTGTTTCTTTACTCACTTCCTCTCCTAATAATTGGTGTAGCCTATAGCTTGATTGGGAAAAATCTTTGGCAGCGCAAGATACCTGGTCAGCAGACTCCGTCAAACAGGCGTGTGGCACAGCGCTCCAAACGTAAAGTAGTCCGCATGCTTATCATTGTTGTTGTTGTGTTTGCACTTTGCTGGATTCCAGCCCATCTCATGCACTTTTTGTCATATTTCCAAAGAGAAAAGTACTTTTCGCTTCATCCCTTAGTTCTGTTGATGGCTTTTTGGTTGTGTCACGCCAACAGTGCAATATCACCATGGCTATTTCTAGTCATGCACCATAACTTTAGACAGGGGATTCAGAGACTCATTAAAGGGCGTTATTTCCAGTACAGTCTCCAGCAATCATCCGCTTCCACGCAATGCACCCGAGGACACAGTTTGATAGAGCGCCAAGGAACTAACCGAAGAAATACTTCAGGAAAAAAGCGAACAGTACTATGATTTATAGGAATTCAGTTGAAATGACTTACGATGGCCAAGTTGCTTTTGAACTCCATAACAACGATATGGTCTGGTCATTTATTGATCACTTTATTCGTTCAGAAGGCGAGCGTTCCTCTTTTCCTGTAATGCTCGAAGTACAAAACTGTTCTTTTGCAGTATAAACTGTATAATAAGCGGCTACTATAGCATTATATTCTTGAGGGTACTAGCCAGGTCTAAAAACTATATCTTTTGATAACATGATAAAGTTGTTTTTCAATTTATGGTTACTTACAAGCCAACAAACTCTTGCTTGGTTTGACAGTACTTGGCAGTGCTTTTTTTAAAAACAACTTTTGATTGATATCTGTCGAGGTTATTGTCAAGAGTATGCGCTATGCTGGCAGACGTTTTTTTTCGGGCGAGGGAGGGCTTAGCTCTTGATGTTGATATCGAAAACTTGTAAGTTTGGTAAAACCCAAGAATCTGTAAAATAGGTTTTTGTTCAGGGTTCCTTCGAAAGTTAACAATGGGCTTTAGGATGCCGCAGGTGAGAGACACTCCGTTTTATGAAAATCCAAGGAACAATCTTTCAGTCAGTGCTAGAGTATTAGGACAGAGATGTAAATAAAATGTGGAAAAAGGTAGACCATAGATATATAGCAAAAGTAAACGTCCATGAACGCAAAAAAAGGTGAACTCGTCAACAAAATAAACCCTTTTTTATTTGCTGCACTTATATCAAGTGTGCCTGATTAATAAACCACAAAAAAATCTTAGTCTTCAAAATACAATATTTTTTTCATCTTGCCTTTTCATTACCATATGTATCATCAAGATTGTCACTATCG
Organism: Porites divaricata; assembly: GCA_038088405.1. NCBI lineage: Eukaryota > Metazoa > Cnidaria > Anthozoa > Scleractinia > Poritidae > Porites > Porites divaricata. Next base: position 11,886,655 of record JBBMOI010000011.1, read on the forward strand.
CGATCATACTCGCCATCAACATTGTCGCCATCAACCTCACAATCAGCATTGTTATAACAACTGGTTTCTTTAGAGTCTGGACCGTAGTTACGATGACGTCTATGCGTTGCCTGTTCTTCGTTTCCCGGTGGTATTTTTTCCTCAGTTGGTTCATCGTATAGGACCTGTATACAGTGGGGCTGATGCTGAAGGTCCATAAATTCCCATCCGAAGTGTGCCCCACCTGGCAGCCTCTTATTTACTTTCTTGAAGTACACATATTTATACTTAGGGCCATGGTCCTGCCAGTCTGACCAGATTTTGTCCAAAAAGGCGTGGTGACACCAAAATTCAGGCGCAAGAGCAGACGAGTCCTCAGACATGGTTCCTCCAACGGCATTATGCAAGTCATTGTGCATGTAATCTCTCACACCAGATTCAAATTTGTTAAATTGGTTCCAAGGAATTTTATTAAGGTCTTTGACGTACCATTCCCCTGGTAAAAACATTTTTTGATCAAATTCTCGGGACAGACAATCATGACCATGCCAGACAGGAAGAAACCATTTTCCCTTACTGAAAGGCCCACTTCTAACACAGCCTGAGGATCCAGAGTCGCCGTCGCCACCAAAGCCGTGAGGCCCTGGATTCCATATATCCCTTTTATCTGTATGACGCCACAGTCGTCTTCGTGATACGGCTCGTGCCCAGTTCCAATAGGGTACAGTCACGCGACAGTCAACGTGACGCAACAGATTTTCGAATATAGAAATGTACCAGCGATGCCAAGGAAAGAAAAGATTTTTCTCGTGAATAATATCAAAAAACTTGAAATGAAATCTGGTAATAATATCGTAGGTCCTCTTATAAGGGGCTTGCATGGACACTACTTTGAGGGCCCTTACAAAACGACGTCGCTCTTCAAGGGGCATTTCTAGGAAGTCCTTTCGTATTCTGTGGCAATCAGAGAGCGTTCCATCTTTACAGTAGCAAAGGCGGTTGCATTCATCGTATATTATTCCAGAACCTGAACAGCTGTGATTAAATCCTGAAAAAGGAAAAGAAAGGCTTTTGTTGTATTTCTTTTCATTGTCATTATGTCACTATTCGTTACGTATAAAAATGAGGGATTGAACCCAGGAGTCATTTCATGAGAATGCGGAATATATGATCGTCCAGGTGAGAGTAGCCCTGGATGGGAATGTTGCTGACAGTGACTGACGTTATGGTATTATAATCTCTGGTTATTGACCTGATTGGTCAATTAAGTCGCAATGTAATAACTCGACTGTCAGTCGAGCTGTGATGTACAATCAGAATGCTGAACACCTTTTACTGACGAAACTGCTTAACTGGCTTAACCGACGGACAGACGACCAATAACATCTCGACTAAACTGACCAATCAGGTCAATGACAAAAGTTTAATACCTTCAACTGACGTGATACAATTCACTTTGACTCTGAAGATGAATGTCATCAACCGGACCTATTTCCGATCAGTGCTATACTGTTCGGGACGATCATATTTCACCTTGTTATAGTTAAGTATAGTAATATTACACTAACGTTCATTTTGTCCAGTCATCCTCTTGTCACTCAACTTCCTCAGTAATACATCCTTCCAGCCATCTGTTCTTCATTTTTACCTCAACCGGTTTTTACGTTCTAATGTTCATTCGTTTGATACATCTATGCTCAACTCACCTTTTCCTCTTATCGCGTAAGAAAGCTTGGAAAGATCAGCAAAGGAGCTAATCCGGAATGTCCTTTGATTGCTGCTTATAACGTGCTTGCCAACCGTCAAAATGAGTACTCTGACTCCTTTGTCTTCCAGTGACTTTATAGGAAGAGATGCCAATACTTTTGAAGTAAGGGAAGTACTCTCCACTATGACAAATAAGATTCGATGGACCTTGGGCTTGTGTCTTTCTGGTTCGGAATACAATCTTGTTTTTAAGAAATAGAACAAACGGTTTAAAGATGCTCTCTGGCCCGGTACATATCTGTGAATGAAGAAATACCCAGCAAAATATACATAACCATGTAAGTTGTATATTTTACTTTTTAGCGGGGTCAAACAGGTATCAGCTGTAAACGATTCGTATCTCCCTTAAATCACTGCCGGCACGAGTGTGTTTCTCACCTCTTGAAATTTTTAGATGGTCAGCTTTCCAGAAGGCTAAAGTGATGCACAAAACGCTTATTTCCTTTTTTTGACAACCAACCGAATGTACATAACCAAGTTTTGATTTAAAAAGAAACAATACAGACAATAAATGAAAGACGCCAGGAAGTCCTCTTTTCTACTGCAGGGTGTGCAGGTGCAGTCCAACCCTCTTAACGGACACCCGCTTAATAATTAAGGGCACCTCACTATAACGGACAGTTTGCTTTGTCCCTGGGGGAAGAGAGCCCTTACTTTTTTTCAAAATTGAACCCGCTTAATAGGGCACCCCGGTCACTTTCTATGCCCCCCGCCCAGTGCCCGTATCAACAGGGATTGACTGTACTCTGAAGACAGTATAACAAAATGAAACAAAATGAGAGCACTGGTTGAAAATAAAAAGAGCCTTCATTGGATTCGAAGATTGCCTCTTTTTAGAATAGGGGCGCTTATTAAGAAAAACACGGTTGAAAATAACACTTGTTAGAAAGACGGAGGTTAGACAGGGTCGTTAAATTGAATTGTTATCGTTTATTTCATTCAAAGAGGTATTGTCGTTATTAGTTACAAAAGCCAAGTTTCCTGTACGATGAGTGTTTACCTGAGCGATGAGATGGCCTTCAAAGTACATTTCATGTTCATGTATTGGTTCCAATTAAAAACAAGGCGCGGAGTTGACGAATAAGTTACCATGGCAACCCTTGTCCCTGAAGGAGACACACTGAATTCTTGTACAAGTTTCCGCGCAAAGGCTTTGAGTAAAAAGAAATTCCTGGATCCTACAGTTGTAGTGCTTGGTATTGCTAATGTGAGTTGTATTCGAGGAGGTAAACCAGACGCTGCAAAATAGAAAGAAAGGTCTCTCAGGAAAGTTATGTTTATTTATATGAAGTTGAATTGCTTTGGCGAGAGGGATTTTTCAACAGCAAGTATTTGAAACTTTTATGCCTCCATTCTGCTGGAGGTCTTTAACCACCATTTCAGATAATCAACTAATTAATCAATGAATATAAGTCTATCCATCCATCAATTGATCGATCAATCAGCATTAATCAATGTTAGTCAACCAATCAACTGAAAGAATCAAAGTAATCAAAGGAATCCTCGTGTTATGTATAAACTGCCCTAATCATGCAGATATCACTTTTATATATATATTTTTTCGATTTTTAAAATTGTTATTTTGATTATCTGTGTAACTGAATTGAGTAAATAAATAAATAAATAAATAAATATAAGCAAGAAATTAATCATTTATCAATTAATCAGTTTTTCATTACAAGCCCACATAGTTACATTCCAGTTAACTTGAACTTTTTAACAATAAGAAAGAGAAATACCGCCGATAAGCAAAATACATTGATTTCTCCAGTCTGACAGAGTAGCCGAACTTTACTTTCTTTGCTGATCTACTCTGTCTTGACTTAGTCGATACTCAAAGGTTCCTCTTCAGTTTAATGACCATGCTCTAGTTCTGTACCCACCATTATTTCGCTTGGCCAACTGGAGAAGACTGCTGCTGGATAAATCTTGTACTGTAGATGTGATCCACTTGGTGGCCATTCCTGGAAAAAGACAATTTAAGGAACAATTGCATGAGTTAGTGCCACATGTCAAAACTGTTTATAAAAAACGTTTATGCTTGCATTGATGTCTTGTTTCATATAATCAGTACAACAAAGCGCCTTCATTAGATCAACTCATTGGATGAAAAAAGCATTCTTAGGGTAATTAAAAGCTTTTGGAATAAAAATAAAATAAATATTGTATTAATTTGTTAATTTTTGAAAGACGATTCGTAAAATCACTGTCGGATCAATGCAATACCCCTAATTAACGCTATCTTGTATCTATACGAAGAAAACGTGCAATATCATAGCTTCATAGTTGTGTTTATTTATTTTAATAAATAACACTTGAGATGTACTGAGATCGCGACGTTTAGACTATACTCTAGACTTTTCTAATAGTGCAGGCAATAAGGGTAACTGTTTAGTTTACACGTCACTTAAAAAAGCATTTATCATTAAAGTTAGATGTCCTTTAATCATAGTTACCTGGATGCTTTTCATCAGCGCCAACTCGAAATGATGTCAAGACGAGCCCTATCAGTACATAGCCCAAACTATGGCGTGCGTACATGATTGCCACCTGGTGTCCAGTACCTCTCGTTTAATTCATTCATCTCAGTAAAGTATGCCACTTGAGTTTTGTTGCGTCATACCTAAATGATACCATTCACACTACTCAAAACCAGGCTTGAATCAACATTTTAAAAGTATGTTTTTAGGCAAGTTGCTGCAAATGTTCTTGCATTCTTGACACAATTTGACCCAAGTTTTCTTGTCTAAATTTCACCGTGACCAACAACTAAACGAGTCCGTACATTCATCGTCTCTTTTTTAAGTACAGAACTTACAAAAAGAACACGTTTTAACCCAAATTTGGACTTGAATAGCCTTGAAACGAGCCCTTCAACAGCTTATCAACATTTGTCCCAGTTGTCTATCTAATGATTACAAAGCAGCTGAAAATCAGTGATATGTAAAAATGGTTTGTGTACATAATGCATTCCTCTGCAGCACAAGAGCAGTCAGCCTCTAATTTTACTCACAGAAACCTTAATGTCTGCCTTGTTTCCTCAGTAAGTTTGAAAATCATTATTCAGATTTAAAAAAATGAGTAAATTAAGATAATTCTTCTTCTTTCTGTGGCGTTGTGTTTTATTATGGCTGAGGTGAATGCCCTTGACAACGATCCATCCTAAAACCATTTATATTACGCTGTGTATACCAGAAGTTTGGCCATCGCTATTTATATGTATATTTTTTGAAAAAAAAAAATAACAAAATAAAACTATGATCATTATCGCGTTTAACTCTATGCATGCCTCGAGGCTATACTCTGTAAGGAAGGCTGAAACCTTAGCAGGGACGAGTGTTAACGTCGGCTTCGGGTTGATTCTTGGTAAATTCTATTCCGATACTTATGATTTGCTCATTTATTTTTTGTGGGATTCATCGGCTTTTAACACACCTTAGAGCCTTAAAGCGGTTTGAAATAAAATATCTAGAATGCAGTTTTGGAGTTATGAGTTTGTTACAGTTTGAATAGAAATTACAAAGTCCTTTCTAGCCTAAATATGAATGATATAAGGAATTTTAAAACGAGAAAGCTTCAAAGTAGACTTGCCTCAGTTCAGCTTAGTTAAATAGCAATTGGTATAATCCATTTTGAGTGTGATACATTCAAGGAGAGGTTCACTTTTAAAAAGAGTGGTGTTAAAATTGAATTCTCCAACTCAACTGTAATTCCCGTCAGCTTTTCATGTCAGCCAAAGAAAAGAATGTAACTAATTAGCACGAGCTCTTTATTGGCCTGGGACTAGATCTAATCTTATTGGGTGGGAAGTAGGATGCATAAGACCCTTTATAGGCTCTTTATAGTACGGTTCTGTGGGACTGGCCAGAAATTGCCCTGGGATGGGCAGTCACAAAAAGGAATAGATAAAAGCTTAAATCACGTTTCACGAGGACAAAATGGCCCCAATCAGGAAAAAAATATAGGGATTCATACCCTCTGGCTAGATGGCTCCTACAGGCTTTCTGTTGCGCTAGGATAAGACTACACCACGAGCCTCTTACTAGTAGATTGCACATTCTTTAACAATAGACAATTGCTGGAGTACGTTGGTGAAAATATGGTGATTTGTCAGCAGTTACACCTTGTCTATACCGAAGGCAAAAGGAATCGAATTATCTGAAAAATACTAAAAAATTACTAGTTTTTGCTAAACGAGTTCAACAATTGGTTATTTTTTTTTTTTCACTGAAGTGGCAAAACAACAACATAAGATTAGAGCTCTTCACTGGAGTTGTTTTTTCGTCTTCCAGCTACCATTCACCTAGGGGTTATTCTTTACACTAAAACATTATACATCACAGCCAGATCATTTTTGATAGGCGGCAAGACCTAGCAAACTCTTTTGAGCTTTTTCAAGAGATCCTTTTAGTATTAATTCGATTAATATATAGTTGAATTCAGAATGGGAATTATACAACTATTTTATTTACCTAAAAGAACATACCATTATACGGTGAACTTTGAACACATAATTTAAATGTTTTTTTAAGATTGAAAGATTTGCTGTTCCTAATGTCAATTGGTAGCCTTTTACTGGTCTGCATATCTTTTTGTATTTTTTTACACAGCTGTCCCAGGCTACCAATGAGTGTTTTCCGAAGATAGAGACCAAGCTGACATGCCCTTTTTTGTTAGTTACCTCATATATGATGATTATAATGTACTGTTTACAAATGGTCTACTGGCTGCTTTAATTAATATATATTTTCGATTCTTTTCTTGCTTAGAGTTTTTGCTTTATTACTTGAGGTTCTTTGCTTGCATGTTGTGCTTTGTCTGTCTAAGGTACAATAATAATCATATGTATGATTACGGTACACCATAATAATCCTATTTCAGGTATCTGTCGATGTGTTTGCCTGTTTCGCTGGACAAGGGTAAAGAAGGCTCTGGTGAAAAGATTGGACCACATGCAACTAACGTTTCGAGCGCCAGCCGTTCTTTTGGTGAATGTCTTATGCTTAAAACTTCAGCTTATTTGATCATGATTTAATCAACTCAGTTAATAAAACCAACACAGTTTTGTTTAGGACATAAGCCTTTAACATCAAACATGGGAATTGCTTCTTTTTCACTTTACAAACCTGTTTCGAGCTGAATTTGGTAAATTTGACTATTTTATATGGAAAAAGGCTAATTTGAAACAAATTGGTAACTTTCTGTAATAATTTGTTTCTACATCACTTCCTTTTATTGACCGACTCGGGAAAAATTGTGAATAATGTTGGAGGGAATGATATATCTAAAGTGCGCGATCTTGGTTAGAAATTGTACTCATGACAAGTGGTCCGAACTCAAGGCTCTGGTGTTCGTTAAGCAGTCGAGGAGCTAGTTTTACCAGTCCTCTTTCAGACACAGTAGTCATTTCTGTCATACCTAGAATAGCTTAAATCTCGCTAACTGCGCATGTACGAGCCGAAGCGCTTCAAAAACTCTGCAGAATATTTTGCTTGATCTAAATGGGAAAAACAACATGGCGGCCACAACTGCTGGAGGTGACCATGGCGGTAAGAGAAGGAATTCTAGTAGCAAAGGACGATTTCTGACATAAAACACGTGAGAAAGATTTGTTTAAGAGAAATAAACGTATTTTTCTGGAAGGTGAGATATTCCAGTTGTGGCTTGGCGCGAAATTCGAGGTAAGATATGATTTTCTAGCGACAGCGATTTCGCGGAAACTTTTGTTGTAGAAAGGTCGACAGAAAATAGTCGTTAGGTGCCCCGAGTGCGTAGGGTGATAATAGAGCTTGAAGCTTCTTAATTATTGGGACTGTTGTATAAAGAGAAGTAAAATATCTTGATCACATCAGGGAATTTGCATGTTTTGTCTGAAATATCTAAATTTGTTCAATTTTCAAACAAAATCTCTGCATGGTGAACTGTTCAGGAGGGAAGAGTTGAAGCTAAACATGCTTACCTCGATCACCTGAAGCTTCATTTCCTGGAGTTTTGATTTGGGCTCAAAGAACAAATGGCGGGCTTAATGCTCGTTAAGTTTAGCTAACGCTTCAAATCTCATTATTACCACTAACTGTTTTCTGGTTTGCGTGTAGTAGCAAGGAACTGAATAATTTCGATTGCTTGTTCAGTTGTTTCTGTAAAAATGTTGCTTTTATTGCCGATGACAGATGTGACTAATATCTCAAAACAAGCGGGTTGTTTCATTCAAACCTCGGCCATAAATGCAACAAGTTCTTATAGTCGGCCCAGCTAGCGCACAGTAGAGAAACAAGTTAATGGTGCTTGTTTTAACGGGCACTTAATTGGAAATAGGTTTTTATAATCATGATGAAAGTTCTGACAATTTTTACTGTCGAGAAACTTGACCATTATATCATCGTGAGGAATCATGAGGACACGCGTTGAAAGTAAAAGACAGGCACGTTAGTTTTGGATATATTTTTTTGTTATTTCGTAAAAGGAATAATAGTTTACTTTCTTTAATAAAACCTGCGTTCTCAGCGCTTATGTCAGTCCCAGAACTTTCTCATTAGGCCAGAGAAAGTTTCTAAAGCCATTCTCACAATCTTTTCCGGTTCAATTGAGAATGAAGGCCTTGTCTTCAATACGCCAATCGAATATTGTTATTTTGGCTAAAATGTTACTTATTCTGTTTGAACAACAACTTTCCGCCGGTTTTGGTTTTGGTTTTGCGGCTCTTTTTCACCTTTTTTATTCTTTTTCAAGAGCAAATTTCTTATACGGGAAGGTAAACAGTCTGTAGTGCACAACAAGATTATACTCCATCAATGCAGTTTTACTTTAAGTTTAGTTTTGTTTTCGGCCAATTTAGGCCTGTTGCTCTTTGAAGCTTTCTTGTGCTTATTATGTCTTGTTTACAATGAAAACGGGTATTCAAATGGCAGGTAACCAACCCGTAGCAGTCCATTATCCTTGTGATCACAATTGGCAAGCACAAAAAAAATTGACATGTTGGGGATATTCAGTTTTGCCCAATAATGCGTTTACTGAGCAATCGCCAAAATTAAACGTCCGTCTGTTCTGGCAAAGTCCCTGAAAAAATTAAAAGCCAAGTACATGTATAAAGTATTAAAAGTCATTAATGAAAAGGCATTAGTGCGGCGATCCGTCTATTGTCTGAGTTTAAAAGTCGTTTATTATTTGTCAAATTGTCGGTTGTCCAGTCATTCTCTCATACTTAGTTTGGCTTGAGTCCGACAATAAGTCGTTTGTGCGGTTTCGGTAGCTGTCGACTAGGATTTAATTTTCAATTTTTACTGATAAAGGACAAATAAATCGTGTTCCATTTCTTGTCGCTCGAAGGTTTGTGTTCAGTCAGTCGCGTTTTAAGGTTTCTGTAAGATTTCGGTTTTCTTTGGTCAAAATGTGATTTGAGGGTTTTAAATCAATAAAAAAATAGTCGTGACATAGCTCAGTCATTTAATGACTACTGTACATGTAAGACATTTCGTGCCCTGGAACTATATAAATCCTCAGTAACTGGTCCGCCATTACATATGAACAAGGTTGACAAGGATGGAATTCTTTCCGTGATTGAAGTCAGTACGAATATACAGTAGAACCCCGCTAAGTCCAATTTCCTTTGCTTTTAACCTCGAACTCGAACTCAGTTAACTCCAATTCCCTGTTAACTCGAACTAAATTTCATTTTCCTTGATCAAAAAGTCACTGACATTTACGCCGATAACTCGAATTCTGGTTCTTTTAATTCCACTCAGATGTCATTCCATTAGCTCTTCTTTTTGAATAATCGGTAGAAACCACTAAAACTAACATTGGTCAACATACGATAAATTTGCAAGCTTCTTTACTATACACTGAAGTGCTGGAAAATCAGTAACTATCAATTTTTAATATGGCAAATTGAATTTTGCAATCGACCCTTTAACTCGAAACCCTGCTAACTCGAACTGTTTTTCGTTTCCCTAATCACAGTTCGAGTCACTGGGGCCCTACTGTACGGGTAAAAGTCGTAATTTTGTTTTCTATAATAAAAAAATAACTTTCATTGAAATCAAAAGGACATATTGCTTAACATTGAAAGGAAACGAATATTTTCGTTCTGGTAGACCAGAATAGCGTTTATATTGGAACGTTTCCGGCAGCTCGGGTAACTGAGATGTCTGCTAAGAAATTGAGATCCCAGCGATTAAACTACAGCCCATTAAACTTTTTACCCGGGGTGAGGAAAGATCTTAGTAAACTGAGCCGACATCGCTTTTGCGCCTAAAAGTTACTTTTACTTTACACGACGACTAAGACATGGATGAAAGGAATATAATCAACGAGGAAAGACTTTTTTGACGTCATTTCTATTGTCGATAGGAGTATAGACCATGAAAAATTGTTGTCGATTTGTATATTGGCAAGCAAAAACGCTCATTTTATACATAAAACCCCACAAAACGTAACAGCAATATGCACTGCTACCGTCTTTTGTGAAAATAAACAATTTAGTTTTATTCAGTAAAGAAGATTGCTCACTGTTTCCATAAGGCAAAAACTAACGCCCAAGACGACACCTTTGAAACTTTGGTTCGATAGACAATTTAATCCAAGTTTTTGTGTTTTACTAACCCCTCACCCCCCGTCGTAGCAGTACAGTTTCCTTAGAAAGCATGTAACCTCTAATTTATTCATGTTTATTGGAGTGGGAGTCCTTGAGGAACACATTGGCATTTACGTTGCTTTTCAAGATCTACGCAACCAGCTCTAAACTTTCGTCACGTGCCCAAACCTAATTCCGTGTACTGGGGCGCCGGCCTTTAAATATGAACAAAATTTTTTCCTTGTTAAATTTGAATTTTCTGAGCCGTCAGTTTTATGTGAACGTGTCAAAACAAACAAACATGAAAAGTTCTCTAAGTTAATCCAAAGCAAGTTTCTTTTTTAAAACATCGGGTTGCTTTATGATTGTTTAAAAAAACACGTGCAAGGAGCTTGTCTACGTACTTCACTTTGCAATTCTTTGCAAAACTCGAATCTAAATAGCACTCGGAGCTTTAGTGATTATTATGGTAAAAAGTAATTTACTATCCAGACGCTCAATACGTGTTATGGTCTGTCGTACGTACCTGAATATGGAAAAAATCAAACAAAACAGGTGTTTTCATCACGCTATTCCTTGCGTTCATACATTATCAAATATATTTTGGGTACATTCTTTTAACTTCTACATAGTACATACATACATACATACATACATACAACCTCTACTTATACGCGATGATAATTCAAAGCTACAAGTTTGTGGGGTCGTGTGCAAAAATTACATTATAATAAAATGTTAAAAAATCTCACCTGCTAATGTCCCGATAAGTGCCATGTAGTTCACTTTAGCTATAGAATGAAAACAGAAGCAACAGACGGCAAGTGTACGTACAGTGAATGCGGAAAAAATGTCAGCTACTCTGGCTGAAGAAAAAAGTTTATGTTTGGATGAGCGCGGCCAATGCCACGCCAGCTCACTTATGACAAGACAATCAATCCGGCTAAGATCATGCACTAATGATGTCTTTGGGTATTCAATTGTCAAAATGACAGCCACCCTTATGTAAAATGTACATGGAAATATTGAGCCTTTCTATGAGTACCTACGTTGTTTTTCCGTTAAATCGTCCGGTTTTTCAGCGAATTGCGGTCACACATCAAGATTTGTGATAACGCTACAAGCAAGCTCAAAATATCAAAAGGACGACAAAGTAAAAGAGAATATAATAATAACAAAGAAAGAAACAGATCTAATAAGCAAAACAAAAGCTTTGAAAGTGCATCAGACTTTCAGGCATATTTCTTTACTTGATCGGAATGGAATGCGATCGTATAACTTTTATCGTCCTTTCATCAAAAGTGATCGTCGGAAATACTCATGGACAATGATCTCTATTACATTAACGGTTTTCAATTCACTCTTGGCATTTATATAGTGACTACAATTGCGATCTACTTGTCCTTAAAATGATGTGCTTTAGGCTTATTACCTAAACGATCACGAGATAAAAGGATGGTAAATGTCGTCTATTTTTATTTCTAAGAGAAATCGCTCCTAATTATAAGCAATGCATAAAATACGTGAATAAAGGTTAAAAAAAAATTTAGCTGATATTCGTTCTTAACTGGGTTGATAACTTTCTAACCTCTCGGTAACAGCCACTTTTCTCTTGCAGACTAATCAGTAATTCATGCCCAACGTGATATCGTTCGTTCATATTTACTGAAAGGCACGCTACTTCGGTGATATGTCAAGATATATGTTTGTCATGAATCTTCAGTTGGTTTTGAGAATAAATGTTTTTTAAACGTTTACTGCTATCACTAACTAAAACGTGAGCAGAGAGGTCATTGGCCAAGCTAAAAGGGAGTCCTGAACGATCCTTAAGAATGAATAAATTCGTGTATCACTTAGCTTCACTTCTGCATGGGAAGACACAAATAAAAATACCTTTATTTTGCACGTAATTCATTCTTCAAATGTATAGGAAACGTGATCGGTGAAACGTGGTAAATGTGCAGTGACGCACGTTTGATGCTTCAGCGTTTTGCCTTTCTACATTATTGTGTTTAAAAGTGCTTTTCTCAAGGGGTACTTAACAACTTTGTCGGGTATAACTATCAAGAACATTCCAAGCAGACATAAAAAAAACAAAAATAGAACGCTCAATAGGCTATTAGCACTGTTAGTACAAAGTAAAAATTATACACTATTGGCCACCAAGTGTCCCTGTATTTGATTTATTGGTCTCTTCTTTTTGAAGAAGAAAGACAGGGAAACTTATTTTTAAAGAAATATTATTCACTGACTAAAAATAATGTGTTGTGATGTTAGAGGCCTCAGTTACAGGGTGGGGAAGAGGTTGTTCGTCTGTTGAGTGGCGATTTTTATGCCGAGGATGTCAAACTTGTTTCCAGGGCTTTTCGCTAACCGAGCGTGGGGGCAAGTTAAAGTCGTGTCTTATTGCTTTTATGCCAGTGAGGATATCGCCAATTCCTTCATAATTTCACGACGCATTTTCTCCGGCGAAATGAAATTTGCTGATAAAAGACGTGCTATGAGAAGAAAGTCAGCCTTGAACAAGGTGCCTTAAATTTTTATAGAAAGGTCTTTTCATTTTTAGTGCTGGGACATGCATTCCATGCTTTCAATTCCTTTGACAAGGTAGTAATATAGAGCTCAGGAACTTGAAAGCACCGTCTTGAAAGTTCCGAGTGCCTTCCTTTTTGGTAGTATGCACAGATTAGAACAACACACCCCGGAAAAAGCCTCTACCAGCACTTCTAAAATATACTTAACATTAAGAATATTTCTTGTCAATCATATTTCTAGGCATTGCGTAAATCATCTTGGCCAAATAAGGTTCTCCGGACATTTCCTTTCTTAAAATTATTGTATAGTAGAAGTTAGGTTAACCTTGTCATTTTATACCGCGAGACTTGAAGCTGAATAATTTTCTGGATTTTGGTGAATAATTAATGTTAAAAGATTCTTTACTATCTGCCTCTGATTAAACGACGCTCTTTATATGCTCTGTGCGACGTCACACTAAAATGGTCGCAATTAAGAAACAACGTAAAGTGGGACGGGAGTTTGCATCACAAAAAGTGCTGGTAAGCCACAGGATAAAGTTAATATTAGTTTGATGGACCCGATTATCTCGAAAATTCGAATGTAGTACTCGTACTCGATTTCGTACTCGTAGTTGGTATTATTCCTTTTGTTAACAAAGTGTCATTGGTGGTTTAAGTAAGCACTCACCTCCGGTTCTATGAAGTTTGAGTTAGGACTGGCTAGTTCGGTTCACTCCAGCCTAAAAACATAGAAACGTCAGCAACAGAAAACAGCCGTTTAGGTGCGGAAAAGACAATTGACGCGCCATCAACGCTTCACAGCACTTATGATTTTGAGAATGACACAACCAATGCAAAAAAATAATGGCTTTCACGGGCCTTCTGGCTACTTACTCGTCAAAACATGATTTGTATAAGAAATAAATAAATGCAAATCGGTCATTCATGGCGGAAATGTCCACCAACGGCAAATCGTAATTAAAACACAATTGGACTGACAATACGAACAATGAAGCAAAATCAGTTCGAAACTGAAGGAAAACAATAACAAAATAGAAGAATACTAAAACAGATCGCAATTAGGCTTTTTGAAAACTTTTAGCCTCTCTCATTTCCCTGCTCGTTCAGGTTTTTAAGCAAGAGAGAATGATCATTCTCTCTTGTTTTAAGGTAATAATCTCGGTTGTTTGTGACTCAAATTATTCAGGCGCATAGCTAGGAACTTTCTAGAGGCACGAACAGAATCTATCCTACCCCGTCTCCTAAGTCGTTTCCACGAGGAGAATTGTTTGAATCTCAACCCGAGTTGGCTCTTTTATTGGTTAATGCCGAGGCGAACATATCTCTCACACGTACAGCACTGTTCTTCAGACAACGATACGGACTTTACGATCCGACGACGCGATGGCAGTGAAAACGTCGCTTAAAAAGTGAAGTTACGTTCTTCCAGTCTTTATGGCGATTATTCCTACCCATTTACTTTATCAAAAGTAGGCGAACCCTCCTGGAGTTGGATTCCTACGTTATATCCCTATCCAAGTTCAGAAAGAGAAAGTCGTCACTTGTTTACGTCCTCCATGAAATGTAAAATTATAGGCAATTTCACGTCGAAGTATTGCAAAAACGGCAAAGAAATGTACAAAAAAGTGCATGTGATGCATGTGCAAAGTTATTTTTTTTCCTTTTAAACCTATTATTTTTAGACATTCTTGTTACCATCGCGTCGTCGGCCATCTTTGGTCACCCATAAGAAGAAAAGGTTTATAGGACCTTATAAGGCTTTGAACAAACTCTCTGGGGCAGGGGTGGGGAGAAACGATTCTCTCCACACCGCTCCCTCCGTCGTTTCTTGAGGTTGCTACGGGTTACTTAAAACCTGACTGTATTTAAGGGAAATTTAAAAATAGACCCCTTTTATAAGGCACAGAAACGAAAAATGACACTCTATTCAACGGAAAACTGATAATTAATTAAAACGGTTCAATTAAACAGGTATATAGTGTCAACACTGTACAAAGTTCCGTCATAGGCCGTGTTTTCACGAGCGGTTTTTCAGGTCGCTTAGCGAGTGACAACCGGAAATCTCGTGAAAACAGTTGCTCTTCCTACTCGCTTAAAGTTAAGCGAGTCGGCAAACTTCAATGCAATTCTCATTAAATTTAAGCCACCAAACCAGGTAGCTTAAGCGAGTCGGCAAGTAATTTCCACCAATGGGAAGCAACTTGCGGTCATTCATCTGACAAGGCCGTCAAATCGGAAATACAACACGCGTTCTATTTCTGTTTCTCCCGCAAAACTTCTGTGGCCAATGCAAAAGCGAAGCAAGATGGATAATTTTCCGTTTAATGAACCCAGAAACGTTCCTTTAAATGACGCACGGTCAAGCCATGCAAGGTAAGTTTCCTTCCTTTAAACAGTGAGGATGCAAAGCATTTCCCTAACGTAACAACTTATTTGCTTCAGATCTCCCTTCGTTATTCCTCAAGTCAGCGATCATTTTCCCCATCCCGTACATTTTTCCGATCCCGTACATTTTCCCGATCCCGTACATTTTTCCAGCATGGCAAAGTCAACTGCGAGCTTCGTTTGGATCTCCCGCCATGTTATTCAAATTGATTAATTCGCGCGCGTGATCTACTCAAATCTTACTCGTGAAAACACCTATCATTTTTAAGTCGCTTAACGGGGTCTATAAACAAAACACCTTCAGGAATGTTAAGCGAGACAAGCGCTGTCGTGAAAACACAACCATAGGCTCGCGACAATGTGAAACGTGACCTTGAGTAGCTTGAACAGGAGTTTTTTTTTCCCTTTTTCCTCTCTCGCGCGAAGGTTGCTTGCACTTCACAGTGCATGTACCATTCTAAACTTCAGTTGACTGAGTAAATCTTGTTTTTGCCGTACCACACAGGCTTTCCGCTTACATTAATTAAGAGGTCATGAAGCTGGTTTGTTACATGCAAACTGAGTAATCATTTCCCGTAGTTTATGCTTCTGTAGGTGTCCCTGATAGGATTTGATCTCAGATGCATTTGCAAAGTTTTTTAATTTTCTTTGACCTCTGTTTCATACAGCTACACAAAGATTTTAGTTTCTTTGATTTTCTCCGTAATGCCTGGATCTGAATTACTACATGCGTGCATGTGAGTTTATTTGTCACGGTGAATGTGGTTATTTCCTGTCAGTATGACGCTGGGCCCAGGTGTTGTTTGCACGATGTCGAATTTTTACGGATAGTAAGATCGTCAGATTTGAGTTGTACACTGTAGCTTGAACTAAAGCTACATCATGTATGGAGAATTATGCTGTGCATCAGTCAAGATCATTCTCTAAGCGCTGATGTAGTCCATTTAGTTTTTTCTTGAGATAAGTGAGTTTTTGGACTGGAGCGCGATGATTTGTATTTTCTTCGTAGGTATTCTCTTTTGTTTTGCTCAACAGTGTATGCGACTGTTCTAAATTCTTAAGCAAGACTGCAGTTTCGGAACTATAGCGTTCCTCGTTTAATATCATAGCTGACGAATTACTCCTTAATTTTGGCGCGAAATTTCAGCGTTAATTTGTAATTTCACATGTGAAATTACCAAATTGCCATGGCAACCTGCCGTAGGTCTCCGTTTCAAGATGGCGACGAAGTTTTAAAATGTCTTGAATGAAGATGTCAGGGCATAAAAAGACGCTTTAGAAAACCTGAACACACGAAAGAGCACATCAAGAAGGATTCTTAGAGGTATGTTGACGAAAAATTCTGAAAACTTAAGCCAAATTTCAGCTCTAAACGTTGAGAGAGTGGAGTTCACGATCGATTGATACGATCCAGGATAAACAAGTCAAAAATCCTCGATTGCTAACGTAATTCGTCACCCATGATATTAATAGGTAATCAAA
The DNA here is from genome assembly GCA_038088405.1 of Porites divaricata. Classification (NCBI taxonomy): domain Eukaryota; kingdom Metazoa; phylum Cnidaria; class Anthozoa; order Scleractinia; family Poritidae; genus Porites; species Porites divaricata. The sequence goes on from JBBMOI010000011.1 coordinate 11,903,377, forward strand.
TGGTGTACTCGTGAAATTAGGGAATAACTTCACTTGCGTTTTGTCCAAATCCTAATAATTTCCCTCGCCTAAAGGCTCGGGAAATTATAAGGATTTGGACAAAACGCGCGTGAAATTATTCCCTAATTTCACTCGTCACCATTTGATTACACATACTAATTCTTCACTTTTTCGGATATTTAAAGGGGAGAGCAAGCCTCATCGTATAACTTATAATATGGGGAAACTTCCCGGTTCTGAGACAATCCGTTCTCATTGTTGTTCGCGTTTTTAGCGACGTTCTTACAAGACCCTTTGAAAGCGTTTTTGACCAGTTTATGGTGGAGACAAGGTGTGACAGCTTTCCTATGTTAACTTTATATTTGAAGACAAACATTAGTTCAGTGTTCTTTTCAATTGCTCCTGTACCCACCGCCACCCTCTGCGCTGGCGGTCGACGATCTCTGGTAGAGTAACAGAGTAGGGGAAGTGTTGTATAATTTTCATACATCGTGTTATGTTCGTTTTGTTAAAAATCAAAAACTTGTAATATTGTAAACTATTAATATTTAACAAAACTTAGTACGATTGTTAATTGTGATTAAAAATTAATTTTTAATCATTACCCACACCCACACCCACGACTTGTACCCACGACCCACGACCCACGACCATTAGACAAACTCGGTTTACAAGGTTTATCATTCTACATGGTGCTACTGTGAAAGTAAAGGTTAGCGACACGAAATATCGGAGATCCCCACTCATTCAAGGCGGACTAGAAATTTCAGTTGAAGTTGAAGTGCAGATGGAAAATTCCTCTGAAAACCAGCAAGCGCTGAGTAAATATCAAACACTTGTAGCCTAAAATTACCTAATTCGCAAAAACGTTTCAGCTTGTGAAATTGCTAAAATTAAGTGACTTATGTTGCAAAATTTACGAAAAATCGCTAAATTAAAGTGTCGCTAAATACGGATTTTTCAAAATAGCTAAATTAACGTGACGCCAAAATTTCATGTAATAAGGTAGTTTACTGTTGTGTTGTGACTGCTTGTTCAGTTTATTCTGACTGTACTACTGTACAGTATGTGGTCCTTGGTCCGCGCAAGTCCCCGATGCCCTTGGTCCGCGTCTTTTCGAAAATGATAAAATATTTCGTCAAGAAAAAAAATACGTTGAAAAATGAAAGATATCGTGATTTACTGATTAGCATTCTTTCATATCATGAAGTTTCAGCCTTCTTGCTGCGGATGAAGACGCGAAATTAAAGTTTGTTGACAGGTAGGTTAATTTGTCTTTCTTAAAGTTTGGATTTTTGCGGCACCGTAAATTACGTGGTCATGTTTACTTAGCCTGCGAATAACTAAAACGCAACGAGAAGACTTGCCTTTTTGCAGAACAGGTTTTCAGATCAACTTAGCCTGCAGTGCAGGCGTTTTCTTTGGGCGCGCAATTTGCTCGCAAAAGCGCTATGTTGAAACTTCTCGAAGAGAGGGGGAATGAAGCGAGTTAAAGGGAGCGGGAAGGGGGCGGGGAGAAAGAAGAGAAAATACTCTGAGAATGAGAAACACCCCCTAATTAGACGCGCGTGACCGCTCTTCCGGAAATGAGTAGCCGACAATAACAAAACAACCAAACAGTCGCTGGGGTTTATTGTTTTTATCTTGACTGAGTCACAATGCAACTCTCCACAGCTGGTGAAGTTTCAGTTTAAGCTGCAATTCATTCTTCTAAATTCATCTCTCTAAATCGCTATCCGTGGAGTTAAACATCCTGCAAACTAACGAGCTGGGCCCAGCGTGATACAACATTGCAGGAAAACATCGCATTCTCGGACTAGGAAGAAAATCGCTTAGTTATTCAGATCCTGAGGCACTTTGGACAAAAATAAAAAACCTAACAGCCTTATTTAGCGACAAAAAAGAGATATGCGCTTCAAAAGAGGTCAAAGAAAACGCTCTTGCATCAGAGGGCAAATCATGAAGACCACAAATTCAAAAACCACAGAAAATCAATAAGCGTATGACCTCTCAGTGTGAAACAGGCGGTTAAAATCACATTTGCTCAGTCAAAAATAAAACCCATAATCAAATCGCCACGAAAAAAAGCGTACTGGAGCAAGCCGCATCTTTTGCATGAGGCAAAAGTGGTGTAGGTTTTAGTACTGCGAGCAAATCATGCCCTGATGACCAGTGTGGGAATCGCTTTGACTTTCTCCAAAAGACTGACCGAAATGGAATAAACATTATACTCCCCTTGATTGGCAGCTAGCAATCAAACATCCGAAACCGCACCAATCAGAGTCCCCGTCTATCTGGTGTACGGGTTCGCCAAACGAACAATGGCTGCGGGCAGGCGTATTTTTTCCTTCCCTCCCCCTCCCCCTCTCCTATTTTAAGCCCATCAACCTCTCTGGCAGTATTAGCGTCCAAGATGGCGGGACAACGTTATTCCTGAAAACAATTCATAGCCTGAAAAGCAGGCGTATTTTAGAGCGCGATCCATGAATTGTTTTCAGGAATAACGTTATCCCGCCATCTTGGACGCTAATACTGCCAGAGAGTTGGGACGAGTCAAAAACTGATTTTAAGGGAGAGGTTGATGGGCTGCCCGCGCGCCCAAAGAAAACGCCTGCACTGCAGGCTAAACAATTCATGGATAGCGCTCTAAAATACGCCTGCTTTGCAGGCTAAGATCAACTTATTTCTGCTGTTGGAAGCATATTGCTGTAGACGCTGATTTTTTTGTTTTAGCGACTCTTAAAAAATATCACCGAATTTCGCTTAGAGGTCCTTGGTCCGCGTCCTATGACCTTGGTAGAATAAAACTTTCCAAAGTAAAAAGCGACGGCCTTTGTTTTCGAAGAATGTTTTGAAAATCGTCCCTATACATGTCTACAAGTTCTCTTTTTTAATTCCTCGAGTACATACAGAGTTTTGGCAATTATTTTCGACCGCGCTAAAAACCGCTCGTCGACGCTCGTGTGGGAGACTCGAGGAGGCTGTTGTCTGAAGTCTTTGAAACAAAAGCAGATTATTTTATGCTCACAACATCTTCCGAAAAAAACTTTAGCTTAATTGCATCAACAAAAGAAAAAAAATACAAGAAATACTGTGAAAATCACGTTTTCGTGTGGAAACTATAACATCTTTACGTTTTTATCGTGCTGCTTACCTGAGACGCGGACCAAGGACCAGATTCGCGGACCAAGGACCATCGAAAACGGTCGCCTTTTTGCGAATTCCAAGCAAAATATTTATGTCTGGAGCTTGAAACGTCAGGATTATCGACAGGAACATAAAAGCTATCTTCAGGGAGTATTCCAGCTCGTCACATGACGATTCGGGTAAGATATTCAAGTTAATGACTTTTACACGTGGACCAAGGACCACATACTGTACTGAACATAAGCAGCACAACTAGTCATATCGGCAACGAAAAAGTCAGTATGCAAGGCAAGTTGTCGACTAAATCTCGTAAAATCGTATATTGCTGCATCTGAACAGTTTTTTCTTTAAGAAAAGTACCACTGACAATACCCGTTGTCAGTAACCAACGCAATCGTTTTGCTGTGGCCAATATAAATTCCTCTGGATTAAAATAGCTTAAAATGTTTGAATTTTCTAGTAGTAATGATCCATGGCAGCGGACGTCCTTGATTCAGATTTTGCTTAAATAAATGTAAAAAGACAACAGACTGTTAATGACAATAAATAAATAATATAAAATAAAATGTATTAGAGTTTTGGAATTCTCACTTACCGTGAATGACACTATGTTCTCTGGCGTTCAACTCTTTACAAAACACGGGTAATGCAGTGCCTTTTCCTTTAACTTGCTGTCACGATCCGAACTTTTTTTACATATCTTTCTCTTTGTTAAGCTTTGATGAATTAATTTTCTTATTAATGGCGTCAATAGCCATAAATTAGCTTAAAAGAAGTTACATGTATGTGGTAATGGAATAAGCCCCCTAAGGCCCTTGAATACCCGTCCCCCTTTGCCCAGTTCACAAAGTAAAGCCCGTGCTGAAGAGAAAAGTGCCACCAAACTTTAATCATAATAGCAGTTTAGACCATAATTTATTATCATCATTATAATTATCACCAGGAAAATTATGATCATATACACATGCGAATGTGCGCGTTATAAGTAATAAAATTATTATAATTATTATTATTATAATGATGATGATGCTCATCATTATCATCATCATCCTTTTTATTGTCAGTCATCCTTCTGTTTGTAGTTTATACTGCGGTTAAGTTACCGTTCCTCGTTCTTTAATGATTTTTGTTCCTTTCGCGTGTCTCTTCATATAGGACCCTTACACATTGGGGCTGATATCGAAGGTCCATGAACTCCCTTCCAAAGTGTGTCCCCCCGGGTAGTGTGGTGTTTATGCTCCGATAATATGTAAATTTGTATTTAGGGCCACGATCTTGCCAGTTGGACCAGATTTTATCAAGGAAAGCGTGGTGACACCAGAATTCAGGTGCAACGGCAGATTCATCTTCAGACATAGTTCCACCGATGGCATCATGAAAATCATTGTGCATACGGTTTACAGCAGCTTCAAACCTGCTAAACCGGCTCCAAGTAATTCGATTTAGATTATTAACATATCGTTCGCCTGGCAAATCGGTGTCATAATCAAATTCTCTGGAAAGACATTCTGAATTTAACCATGTTGGTAACGACCACTTTCCTACTTTAAAAGGCCCACTTTGAACGCAACCAGATCTAGAGTCACCATTGCCACCAAAGCCGTGAGTCCCCGGATTCCAGATATCTCGTAAGCCTGTGTGGCGCCACAGGCGGTTTTCTGAAACAGCACGTGCCCAATTCCAATATGGCACCGTCACGCGGCAGTCCACTCGGCGAAGAAGATTTTCAAATGCGTACAGATACCAGCGATGCCAAGGGAAAAAAAACTTTTTCTCGTGAATCAATTTGAAAAATAAGGGGTGAAGGGCAGTGAGAGAATCGTAGGTCCTGTTATAAGGGTCTTCCGTAGATACTGCTTTAAAGGCCCTCACGTAACGACGCCGTTCCCTAAAAGACATTTCTGTGAAGTCCTTTCGTATTCTGTAACAATCTGTGGGTCTTCCAACTTTACAATGGCAGCGGCGATTACATTCATCGTAAACTATTCCTTCACCAGAACAACTGTGATTGAATCCTAAGAGTATCAGGAGCCATAATCAACTAGGAGACCCGGGAAGTGCAGGGTCCACGCGGCTTTATCGAAATACGGTAGCCAAATGAACTCCTTTTAGAACAAACTGCTCCGCACTTAACGTCACAAACTCGCGCGGGAACCCGCGACTTGGCGCAGCTCTCGTATGGAATTTCAGGAGATGGGCGATCGTTTTACGACTTTATTTGAGTGCTTTATGAACTTTCCAAGTGATTCATATCTTAATAGTCAACGCATACACAGTGGAAAAATGAGCCAATGTGTTATAAACATTACTAGAAATGCGTTTATCGTAAAAAATCCTTGCGAGACTGTAATGAGCCAGCAATAAAAATAAAGGGAAACAAGCCGGGGGGGGGGGGGAATATGATTAAAACAAAACAAAAACAAAGCGACAAAAATGTTCAACAAAGAAAAAAATAGCTTAGCCGAGAATCGAACATGGCACATCTGCGCGGAAGGTCGGCTCCTAGACCATTGCGTCACGTTGGAAGTCTTCAACTGGGTCTATTATTTTATTTAAAAGTATTATTTCCGTGAAATTATGTCGATAAACGCTGTTTGAAACTTGTGGTGCTGTATTTGTCATGAATTCAAATAATTCAGGAAAATTAGTTATAATTATTTGTTGTTGTCGTTAACTTTCCACCCTCCTTTTCCCCGCACATTTTTTTTATTGTTTGTTTCATCCGAACGGGATATTCATCGCACAACATCTCTTTGTCACTGGATTTGTCAAAAACACTCTCACTGCGGTTTAACATAATTAAGCATAATTACATTCACAGTCCTCATATTTAGAGTTATTGTCAAAGAGGTTCACCACAAGGTCTTTCCTCAAATTCACAGGTAGCAATGATGACAAAAATTGAATTTATTCATCTCTACGGAGATAATTTCCGACGCCATGTTTTTTGGTTATCTTTTGCGCGGCGTCCTCGCAAAAAATGCGACGAGATGGCATTTGGCTATTTCGATCGATCCAACCCTATTACTGGAAAAGGTACTACTACGGTCTCCTAACCCGATTATGGTTCCTGAGAGTATTCAGTCTTAATTAGGAAGGATGGTCTCACGTATTGATTATAAATACTAAAGGGATATCCCCAAATTGTTTGTCATTTAACTATTGTGTATCGCGTGAAGCAGTCTCCTTCTAGCGGAAGGTAATTATGTTATTTCCAGTTTAAGGTTTACACGACAAATTGTTAACGTGTCTTGACACCTACATAAACTCAAAGATTCTCACGTTCTTAGTTAAAACTTATTTACCTTTGCCATTAAAAGCCTTGGATGCCTTTAAGAGATCTTTATAGTCGTTAACTTGGAAAACGTGGGTATCCAATGGCTCACTTGCAACTTTGCTTAGATTGATGTTAATCACCTGCTTGCCGCCAACTTTAAAAACAAACATCTCCACCCCATTGTCTGCCAATGTTTTGGCGGCAGGAAAAGCAGTCAATGCTGAAGAATCAAATGAATTACTGTCCACAATAAGAAAAAGTATTTGTTGGGCATTTAGATTCTCTTTTTTTGGTTGTGAATACAGGTTTGATGTTAGGAAGTGGAGAAGGTGATCTAAAGAGGCACTTCGTCCAGCCGCAAATCTGTAGAGAAAGAATATCTAGGATAGAAATGGCCGTTTTTATACTAGAGGACGCATTACCCGTCCAGACGAATAATGCGTCTATGGCCGTTTTTATACTAAGGACGCATTATCCGACTGGACGAACTTGGGCAAACATTTGTAGTTCGTCTGGTTATGCGTCTCAAGTATAAAGATGGGCACGAGACGCATTATGCATCTGGACGAACTTTTCTTCGAAATACGTCTTGAACGACGCACTACGAAAGGTAGTTCGTCTGGACGCATAATGCGTCTCGTGCCTGTCTTTATACTAGAGACGCATAACCCAGACGAACTACAAAATATTGCCCAAGTTCGTCCAGAAGGATAATGCGTCCTTAGTATAAAAACGGCCAATCACTGATAAATATATTACTGATTTTATTTTGTGACATGGGAGTTAGTGAGGTGTCTCAAAATAAGCTAGAGACAGAGGGGGCTATAAAATTTCTCTTAACTCAGAGAGACAGAGGGTGTCGAAACGTCATATTGAATTTTGACGATCCTTTTCAGGACAAACAAGTCTTAATAAATATTCACCATTCAAAAGTCATTCTGTAATTTATCTGGATAGTATACTGTATACGGAAGTGTCTTTTTTAACATTTCGAGTCATTTACCTTATAGATGAGATGGCTTTCAAAGTGCATTCCATGTTAAAAAATTCATGCCAGTTGAAATCCAGGTGTGGGTCGTGTGAATAAGTTACCATGGCAACCCTTGTCCCTGAAGGAGACACACTGAATTCTTGTACAAGTTTCCGCGCAAATGTTTTGAGTAAAAAGAAATTCCTGGCTCCAACAGTTGTAGTTCTTGGTATTGCTAATGTGAGTTGTGTTCGAGGAGTTAAACCAGATCCTTTGGAATAAAAGGAAAAAAAAAAAGATAAAAGTAAAAAGTTATGAGACTTCTCTAAGACCTCATTAAACGACTTATTTCATTAATAACAATTTTAAAAACTGCTATAAAATGATGAGTGGAACTTCACTACTGATCAGAATTTACGTACTTTAAAAATGTCCGCCATCGAACGCGGTTGTGTAGGGCATTTTCTAGTATGTTAACGTGCAAAAACCATTCATGGCTGCTTTGTCAGACGACAGCTGTATGGGACAGATGCAACGGTCACATTTATTGGACAGCTTCCTTGCCGCGACACAACTGACACAACTCAAGCAAGTAAAAGCTATAATAGAATTGATGCCACGATCATTGACAAGACCAGAAAGTAAGTCAGAGTGATTGAAATGAGCTGTCCATGGCTGGAAAATAGAAAGTCTAAAGATTTCGAGAAGACAACGAAGTACAGTCAACTGAGACTAGAGCTGACGAACCGATATCCTGAGTACAAGGTCAATTAGTATAACATCATCATGAATGTCCTTGGAGGCTGTTCGAAAGAGGTTGAGCAAAATCTAAAAGAGCTTGTAGGAGACAAGTGTGAATCAATTATGCATTAAATGCAAAAGGTAATCCTGTCTAGTTCATTACACATTGCTAGAATGTTCAAGCTGTGCTGTTAGTATATCTATAGGAATTTTGGACACCTATTTTAAGAGATACTCATTACCGAACGACATCAAAAATGCCCCGTCTTTTAGTATATTCAAGCGTGTGATCAAACCATTTTTAAGGGTCAGACTGAATGCAACCTAAATACCTTAACGCCTTATGTGTATATTTTCCTCTAAACACACTTATATACTTAAATAAACGACTTTTTTCTTTATTTCTTAAAATACCGCCTAGTATTTAAATTGCCCGTGGGGGAAAATCTCTATTTCTCGTAAGCTCGACTTCTCGGAGATTTCCCCGCCACAGTCACTCCTCCCAAGTAATGCACAAATTTTGAATTTAATGTTAATTAACCTATTTATTACCGCTTTTATTTTGCTTGTAATTCATTGTGTGTGGTAAAATAATAAAATATTAAATAGAATAATACTTAATCTTGTACATTATCGAAATTTTATTGTTCTCATAATTTAATGGACAGCTATATGAACGATGGTTTTTTAACTTATGAACATTTTTAGTTTATAATTAAGACGTCCATAAAGCTTGTAGGATTTTTTATTTATTTATTTTATTTTTTATAACATTTTTATCAAACCATTTTTACCCAGGTTCTTTTTTTGCGAAAATTATTGTGTAATTGTTGCTTGAAATCTTAGTCGATGCTGCGGCTGGTTACGGTTTGCCGCCCAGCCAAAGCTTTTATTTTTTACTCTGGGCATCCAGACGTTGTACTGCCATAACAATAACACTATACCTCTTATAAATATGCTCACTCTATCTTTAATTCTTTAAATTACCATTCCGGGCTCCCCTTCCCGCAGCGAGAGAGCGCCTTTGGCTCATACAGTCGACTCTTTTTTAACGGACATGTACACCTGTATAAGATGGACAACTCGCTAAAATAGACACCTAGCTACACCTAGAGTTGGTCCCTGCCTTATTCTTTTCCTTATTTGACTCTCTATAAGACGAACACATAGTACCTGTCCAAACCATCTCCAAACTAGAGATGACGTCTCTCTTCGTGTAATCAGCAGCTATTTCTTATGGAGATCTGACCCTGAATTTTATGTATTTAAATGCAAGCTATGTAAGCTGCAAGAGGAGGAAAGAGTAGCAAACTCTCTGAGGATACGGTTGTTGAGGTGAGAAGTGTATATTATACAATGAATAGCCGTTTCGTTGTCTCCCAATCATACTTTCTGGTAGTGCAGTAGGGGATCCAGTTTATTGGAGGCGTCAAGATTTTTCTTAGTAATCATCATTACTCCTTTAGTACTTTTTTACACTCTGTCTTCAAATAATCGTTTGTACCATTTTTGTCCGTTACACCTCGTCATTCCTTAAAAAGCCAGTGAAACGTGCGACCCATTAGGGGTAGTAAATTGAGTTTCAGTGCAAACGGACGTTAGGTATTATATATATTATCAATTCACAGTGGTTTAGATCAGACTCCTCCGACCCTCCTCCTTGATCCGTCAATTCAGTGTTGTATTTTGTGGTAAAGAACAGTTACGACCTGCTCACATTTACTTTACGTTTATCTTGACTGAGTCGATGGAGACTGGTCATTGATTACTCAAAGTTGTTCACGCATGCACTTACCTTCTTTTTGCTTAGCCAATTGAAAAAATCTCAAGGACAAAGCTTCCACTATTGATTCAATTGAAGATGTAGTCATCCCTACGAAGATAACAAAGCCGGTTTATTTATTTGTTTAGAATTAATGTCTAATTGCTTTACAAAGTCGGACAGCAGGTAAGGAAACCAGATACAGCTCTATTATGTACAGGTGCTATAAATGACATGGCAGTTGTCATACTGTATCCATAAGAACGGTTTCATTGAATCCAGGGGAAAAATAATGCTGTCAGGGACTTAATATTAGAGCCGGGTGATTTCCTTACGCATGGGAAGCCCTCAATATTTTATATGACTTAACCCTTTTTTTGCTCTTTTAGAGAAAATATGGCTGATATTGATGGTTGAATTTTGTCTGGGATTCTCTATTAGGGTCTTTTGTGTTGCTAGCAACATTTTACCTGGCCGCTTGCTTTCCAAACTCTCTTCATTGGCGCTTTCCGCAAAAGACGTTAGGAGAAGACTGATGAATAATGAGCTCACACATAGACATGCGCACATGGTTTAGTTGGATCAAAATTTCTTGTCAGTGACCGAATTAATAGCTGCAATTTTTCATTTTCTTTTCCCCCGCATGTTTTTTTGCAGTTCCTGAAAATTAAATGAATCCACAATCAACTTATTGTATATTGCAAGTTTTTAGTAGCAATCTCATACTTACTTACATATATAATGATCCAGAAATCTATTTTCTTAAGCATGACGCCCCCATTGATTTTTTAAGGCTAAATGAAAACACTGACCACATTTGGTTCGAGATTCAGCAATCAATAAATCGGCTTTAATCAAAAACTTACCTCGTGATATGACGCGAACGATCTTAAATCTTTGGCAACAAGAACATACCTACCATCTGACCTTCTCATGAGTGACCATTGCCACGGAATGATAACAAAATGTAATGTGAATTGTGCGAAAAAGCAAGTAAACGGTAACTAAAGCGTTTGCCGAATCTTCCGGTTACTGCCTGCTCTGATTCAGGAAATAATCAGTGTTTTGATTTTGCTAATGTAGTGTGGCACTTAGTTTTTATACGACTCACCACGCTTCGCCACAGAATAACAATATATAAGGAGCTCGAATTCCATATGAAGATCCCCAACAAAATCACGAGGTGAATCAGGAGAATTTAACTCGTTACTTGTCTTCTTGTCTTTCTTGTCCGTTCGTTGAAAATTGATACATACTGAACCAACCCTCTCATCACTTTTAAACGCTAACTTTTTCTTGGCCCTTATTTATTAATTATCCTTGTATTTATTTTTTTCTGTTTGACCGGGCTCTCCGAGAACAAACAATCACTGATGCTAGCTGTCAAAAATAAAATAAGATAAAAAAATTGAGAATGGTTAGAGATCACTTTATGGTTATAGGCAGCCGCCGATTTATTGGCCAATTAATTTTTTCATGTAGTTAATTTAAAACGTAAAGACATCCGAGTCTGAATTAAAGATTGAGTTGCCTTACTTTTAGATATTTGGAATCTGTGTTTTATTCCAACCTGCTGGTTTCCCGTCTCCTTACGATAACAGCGGGTATTGGTGCTCGAGAATACTTCAACAAGTTGGAAGGGTAGAAGAAACATACTATTTAGGTTTAGCCAAAGGCTAAAGGCCAAGCCCCCTTTGTTAAAATTTATAATTTAATTTAAACAACGAACTTGTACCCATTGCAAAGGAATCCACTTGGAGTTGAGCCTGTCGTCAGTTGAAAAACTAGTAACTTGTCAGCGGATAACTTAAAAAAAAAACACGTTACCTCTTATGGCCATATTATACTGGTCAGCGGATACCCTGTTTTGAGAGCTGTCAATTGACCACAACATTAATGTGCAATATCAGGTTGTAGGCTCCCACATTACTGAGCAAATTAGCTAGAATGAGTGAGATTTCACATTGGTTACCCCGTGGTGCCGACGGACGCTCGGACGGACGTATGGTCACGTGACTACCAAAAACTCCTCGGATGGATACTGCCTAGTCCCTAGGCCTTATTATTTCCTGCGACCGATGAGTTTCGGGTTACGTGATTTAAGCGAGTTTTTGAGGCTTAGATAAACTAGGACAAGTGAGACACTTTTGTGTCACTTTGGGCCGGAACTTTAAGATCTAATTTGGTGAGCTGTCAATCGCTCCTCCATGCGTCTTCTCGGAAATAGCCAAGAATTTTTAGAAGAAGTTGTCCGCTTAGTAGCCTTAAGGTTAGTCGTTCCTTATATTGAAAGCTAAAGCAGGTACCTTTCTTATGCAGTGCGGAACATTTGTGAGCATTTCGCTGAGTCGTTATTGTCAAGGGTTGATTTGAGTGTTTTATTAAAAAATTAAAAACAGCCCTATCTATATTCGAAAATACTTGCATAGAAATCAATCAAACTTGGCCAAAGTGCTACCCATAAGTTACAATATTCATAATACTGTGAAAGGTTTGAACCCAGGAGTCATTTCAAAAGTAGGTTGAGTTTGATCGTCCGGGTGAACGTAGTCCTGAATAGGACTGTTGTTGATGACGGTGACTGATGTTTCGACAACCTGTGCGGTAGTCGCCTTCCGAGTCAAAGTGAGTTGTATCACGTCAGTTGATGGTATTATACTCTGGTTATTGATCTGATTGGTCAATCACGTCACGATGTTATTGGTCGTCTGTCAGTTAAGCCGTGATGCTATTGGCTAATATATAGATTTAGCCAGGGCTAAAAGCGAAGCTCCCATTAATAAATTTATTATTTAAATCAAACAATAAACTTGTAATCCACAAATCAGTTAACTTAAGGGGAAATTCATATGGGAAAGGCTAAGTGATTTTAGAGTGAAACATCTTACATCGAGTTGGCCTATAACGTATATAACGTATACAATTAATCTGTCCATCAAGCAAAGAACTTTTCCTGATGATCTAAAAATCACTAAAGTGATTCCTATCTTTAAACAGGGATCCCGTTCCGTGACTGTGCGATAATTATAGACCAATATCAGTTCTTCCAGTATTAAGTAAAGTTTTTGAAAAATGTATTTATAATCAACTTATAACTTATTTTTTGTCTGAAAATATGATTACTCATACTCAATATGGGTTTAAGCCAGGCAGTACCACTGTGGACTGTCTTGTTGATCTCATTGAAGAAATCTCTACGTGTCTAGATCAAGGAGATTATGCTGTATCAATATTTTTAGATTTGAGTAAAGCATTTGATATCGTCAATCATTCTATTTTATTATCAAAGCTATTGTCTTATGGCATTCGAAAACCTCACATCGACTGGTTCAAATCGTATCTTAATAAAAGAAAGCAGAGAGTTTTTGTAAATGGTAACATTTCTGACACCATGCCAATTACTTCTGGTGTACCCAAAGGATGAATTTTAGGACCATTGTTATTTTTGATATATATAAACGACTTTACTCAATCTTCTGATTTTTTTCTCTATGAGACTATTTGCAGACGATACCTCTTTAACAGCTTCAGCTAAAACTATAGAACGGATGAACTCTTATTTGAGATAAATTAATTTTTTTGAGAACTACCTAATATTTATGACTGGCTATGTGCAAATAAATTAACCTTAAATCTACGAAAAACTAAATATCTTATCTTTCAACCTCGTCAGAAAGTAGATTATGATTTATTATTTCCGCTATCGATAGCTGGACAATGCTTAAAGCAAGTATCCAAAATTAAATACTTAGGTATCTATATTGACAGCCACCTATCCTGGCAAGATCATATCGACTATGTGTGTGATAGAGTCAGCAAGACTATTAATATTATGACAAAGATAAAAAGTTATCTAGGTAATCAATGCTTAACTAGTATCTATTATTCTCTTGTTTACCCATATCTCATATATGGTAGCTTATTGAGAGGAAATAATTATGATAATCCATTATCACAGCTCATACGTCTGCAAAATAAAGCAGTTAGAATAATGAATGACGTTCCTTTACGAGATCATATCACTCCTCATTATGTTCATCTAGGTCTATTAAAATTTCGTGATATTGTTAAATTTATGTACAATTGTTTGTTTTTATATGACTATCTCTGATAATAAGCCGTGTAATTTTCCATTATTACTTGTATCTGAGCAACATGATTATTTTACACGAAGTGCATCTGCCCAGCAATTACAGATTCCCCACTCAAGAATTAATATTCGAAAGTTCTGCCCCACCGTCATTGGTAAATACTATTGGAATGATCTCCCCCTTCATATTCGCAATAAATCATCAAAAATCCTGTTCAAAAAGGCACTTAAAATATATTATCTTGCTCAGTATTGACTTGTTGTGTGTGTGTGTGTGTGTGTTTTTTTTGTGAAAAACAAAACTACAAAAGAATAAAGTCAATCTTGTTAAAGGGCCATTAGTTCACGATAATGTGCCTTTCTCCATTCTAATTTTCTTCTTTTATTATTATTATTATTATGTGCACGTAGGTTAAGCAACTATTGTATTATTGAATACAATTACTGTATTACTGTACAATTAATGTATTATTATTGTACAACTAATGTATTTAAGGATGGAGTAAAAAAATAGAAACAAAAACAAAACAAAACATAGCAATCATCTTCGATCACATTCAAGAGCCGTAATGGTTCTTGATCACAGTGGATTATACCTGGAAAACAAATTCTTGGAAAACAAATCAGGCCGAATTTTTTGCTTTCGACAAGTTTACTTTATAAAATCTTGCCAACAAATCCGGGGATATGTAAACCAACCTTTTATACTTTTTACACATCACATCTGAGGTGAAACCGTACTATTTATCATACAGACCTCGAGCGCAGTGAACATTAAAAGAGTTATGCTTCAACATAAATAATTTGTTGTTTTGTTTTATTTAAGGGTTTTATAACGATGTGTAATCTTGAAAAACGTTTGATACGCGCGGCAAAAAGATAACTCCTGCAAGCGATGTTCATGAACGACTGAAAACAAACAGCACAGCGATTTAAATTGCAAGAGAGACTACTAACAATCACTAAAACAAATATAATTCGGTTAAACATTTACAGACACAACAATTTTCATTCACAAAGATAAGTATTAAAGCGTTTCGAAAAATCCTGAGTCTTAAAGCTTAATAACTTTATGTTTTAAGCCGGCCTCGCGGTGTTTGCTTTTCTCAAAGATGAACTCGAGGCAAGCAAATCGCTCAAAGTTTTCTTTCTACAGCCAAATTTATAACTAAATATTCTTCGGAACGTGCTCTTCTATTTGCGGTGAGAAAATATATCTAAAGGCTCTTTTAAGTCCTGTAAGCTTATATCAAACCTGATATTAGGTCGGTTTATTGTCTCAAATCTTACAAACGTCAGTGAAACGTGCATAAACTTGCCGCATAAATTGTGCTCGACTACATGAAATTAGATATAAAAAAAAAACTTGAAATGCAATCATTACTCAGGCTTACCTTTCGAGATGCGGTTCGTAAAAGCTATCAAGTAACGCGAGAGTCGCTTGAGAATTTTGAATCCTCTTTAATACGCATCAAGCAAGGTGAAAAACGAAAACGATGCCATCCGAAATCGGATTTCCGACGTTGACAAGCGACGCATCTCTCAACCAAAAAACCAATGAACAAACTAGCCATGAATAACAGACTTGATAGCAGCTGTATTTCATTTTGTACATCCAGTGGAAAAAGACAGTTAAAAACATCACAAGTTTACACAAAACTCTGTCAGCTTGAGCTGTCAAATTAAAGTAAACAAGTTTCCAGATGCTGCATAAATTTTCCGCATGAACTCACCTGTCAAATTTTGACCAATCAGAGCATAAAAATTGGGCGTAGAGCGTGACCAACGCGTGACCTTGGTGAGAAAAGGTCTTCCTAGCCTGTATTGTTACATAACTTGCTGAATTTTCGCGACCATGGTTAGTTTGAAATCAAACTTTTAATAGTGCGGGGTCATCATGATATAAACACGGCATATTTCATATAAATTTAAAAAATAATAAACTTGAGCCTGCGATCATCTGAAAACCAGTAACTTGTCAGCGGATAACTTCAAAAAAGTACTCGACCTCGATGGGTTGACACCTGAGCCCGCGATATGGTCAGGTGATACTGGTCAGAGGACACCTTGTTTTGACAGCTGTCAATTGATCACAATATTGATGTGCAATCAGTTTCCTCCTGGGCTTCCTGGGTTCCCAAAGTAGTCAGAAAGTGTGAAAGTAAACATTGGTTTTCCTGTGGTGCGGACGGACGGCGGGCGGGCGGGCGGTCGGTGCACGGTCACGTGATTACCAAATTTTCTGGGATGGGTAGATTACGTTAACTATGGGGCTACGTCCACGCGCGCGCTTCGCGCGCGCGAGGAGCTCCGCTATGAAGACTTGTAATCAGTAATTGGTTCGTTTCGATCCGTCTATTGTCACAGTTAAACAGTCGTCTATTGTTAGTCAAATTGTTAGTTCTCCAGTCGTTCTCTCGTAGTTAGTTTTGCTTGATCTCGTCAATAAGTCGTTTGTACGGCGCTTGTAACTGTTGGCTACGATTCAGTGGCGTTTGTTCTAAGTTAGTAAACCAGCTTTCTAAAGTAAGACGTTGATGGTAGTCTGTAGAATACGTTATACATGTCGCAGAGTCCCAGTCAATTTGATGTTTCGTCTGGAAATGATGCGCAGCAATGTGATTGTAGACGTCACCATTCCTCGTCGCTCGTTTGTGTTCGGTCAGTCGTGTGCTAAGGTTTCTGCCGGTTTCACCAATGTAAGAAGCCTGACAGTCGCAGCCTTTGACATTAGTAAGCAGGCGTCGTAAAGTGGTTATGGGTTTGTGTGCAACACGTGTATTGTAAGGTTGTAATATACGTGCAATATTTTCAGAGATGCCTCTGATGTACGGTAAAGTCGCTGTCGTAACAGGGCCAGAGCAGTCACAGACGCCAATCAGATCAATAACCAGAGTATAATACCATCAACTGACGTGATACAACTCACTTTGACTCTGAAGATGACTACCGCACTGGTTGTCGAAACGTCAGTCACTGACAACAACAACAATCCTATTCAGGACTACCTTCACCCGGACGATCAAACTCAACCTACTTTTGAGTATTCATATTCTTAATCAATCTTTCTATTTAGAGTTTGTTTCAAAAGTTTCCGGCATGGCAACGTTCTGTTTCTAGGAAAGCTCCGATCTTCAAAAGCCTAACTGCATTTCAAACTTCAATCTATTGCTAGTTGTCTTGTATTTATTCAAGGTTAAAATTCAGTAATGAAGTATTTGAAAAACCCCATCGAGCCACCTTAAAAACACTCTACCTGTAGTTACCTTAAAATAGATGGATTTTTTAACATTTCTTTTCTCTCTCAAAATGGTGGAATATACATAAATACAAACAATGAATATGTAAAAGCCATGAAAAGTTACTACCCATCATTTCCCGTCATAAGCCACCATTTCCAGTCATTAGACATAATCCACGTTCACTGGATAACATTTCCCATAGTTAAACATCATTCCCCGTCATTATACATCATTCACCATCACTAGACATCATCATTCCCCATCATAAGACATCTTTTCCCATTATGAGACATCACCCCCCGTCACTAGACATCATTCACCATGACTAGACGCCATTCCCCGGCCATCATGAGACATGACGAGTCGAGTGTATTGACAATTCAAATTTGGTCATCAGTGGTTGGTTATGAATAAATTAGCCAGGGGATTTGAGCTAGTCAGTAACGGAGAAATATTTTAAATAGACATTATTATTCATTCAAAATATTTTACCAATGCTGATTGGCTAAAAGCAAACGCATAATTCACCATAACCAGTTACTGATGACCAAATTTGGAAAAATTTTGTGTTTAACGAGGAAATAACGTCAAAAATGCAGCCCTCTACAGTTCTCTACAGTTTAAGGCACCGTTAACCGAGAAGACCTGGGGACGAGGTTGAGTTGTTTTGGTTGTGAACAAAAAATGGCGGACATTTCGCTCGTTTCAAGAGTAAGAACTACAGCTGGAACTCGGCGAAATAATAGCTAAAAACATGGCAAAAACAGCAAGAAGACAACTCGGAGGGTGACATCTGCTATTTGGAGAATATTTGCGGAGCTGGACAAACCTAGAGGTACACTATCGAAGATGAACTTAACATTGATCCAGGTAAGCATGTTTTAGCTATGTTTTGGAATTATTTTGAATGAATAATAAAACTATTAATGAATTCGGCTTTCGTAGGATATGAAGAATTAAGCAGATCTCGGAGGGTGTTATCCACCTCGGCCGAAGTTTTAAACTAGATTCGATGTAATTTTCATTTTCTTATTCGATCGTATATTTCTATTCGTATAAGTTTTTATTTTTGTTATATTTTATATCTTTTTATCAACTAGATTAAGATTGTTTTGTAATAGTTTTAGGTTGTTTTTATACTCCTTTTCTATCGTAAATAACTTATTTTTCAGGGTTCCTATTGATAACAGAGTCTCCTTAATTAAATATCTTAATATGAGCCGTGTAAAGTGCGTTATCTTCAGTTTTAGTTGAACTCTTCGATGCGAATGGCAAATTCGGCTTGCATACCGTTCGCCAAATGATACCGAGATATAACAAGAAAGCCTAGCTTGTATTCGGGTTAATTTCAGGTTGATTGCGTGGAAATTCCCTCATTTCTGTTCCTGGGAGAGTGTTTTCAGGTTTTCCTAGATGTAGTCTCTCCAGAAACGCACGCCGTAGATTCTTCGTTCGCCAACAGTAAACAATAAGGTTATACAGGGAACCTAACATTGCAAAAGTTCCCCCCCCCCCCCAGCTCCAAATAATGCATCTAAATCCAGGCGGTAATATACTATCCGAAGAAGGAATCACTAACGAAAAAATTATTTCTAGCTATTCCTGGGAAATAAGTGATTACCAAAGCAATCAGAATGATTGCCAGAGTAGTAGCTGCCTTTCTATCTTTCTTGATTCTTTGAATTTCTTCTTGAGGCAGTTGTTCGGTGTGGAGTCGTTTAATCTGACGGCGAGTTTCTGAGTAAATGTAACCGTAGGACAAGGAAATAGCACCATGATAATGAAGAGTTGCGATAGCACCTTCTATTACATAGGTAATTTTAAAATAAATTGAGTAAAAGCCTCCCTCACTGTCTAATAGAGCCAAAACAATTTCGTTAATTGTTATCAGCAACGTGAAAGCCCAGATCAAAACAGCACTGAGTATTAAACGCTTTTCTGTAAAAATGTCTTGGTATCTCAATGGCTCCTTAACAGCAATTTGTAACGTTCTATGCTGATTACAACCAGATGACCGAGGGAAGCTGAAAAAACCATCAAAAGGATCAAATTGAATGTCTTCTCTAAAGGACAGAAAGGTCCAACAATAAAAAGTCGCTTGAGTTCTAGCGAGAAGGCAATAGGTAGGGTGATAAACCCTGTTAGCAAATCTGCCCCAGCTAAACAAGCTAGAAATATAGTTGATTTGTTTTTTTTGTCGGAATGATTGCTGCTAAATCAATACTGGCCAGAGCAACCAGGTGTCTCTTCGTATCTTCATTTTCTATGATACTCCTTTTGCCAAGTGAGCACGTTTTAATGCAAATCTCTTATTCTGGTTCAAGGGACCTGGAGATGAGATTAAGGCGTAAAAATGTTCAGTTGTGATTTATCTGGTACATTAATTTTTTAAACAGAAAGTTTCAGGCTAAGAACCCCTATCCTGCCGAAAAGTTATTATACGTTGTATATTCTGTGCCTAAAAAAGATGATTTGGCTGTTATACAATAGGAAAAAACAGGAAATTTTTGGCACAAAAAACTGATATTGACGATTACGAGAAATGAGAAAAGCTCTCTATTTTTGTTAGTTTCCAACAAATCAATCTTAAATTTGTCAATTCGTGCTTTCCAGTGGCTTTGACGGATTTTCGTAAACAGAATGAAAAAAACCTTGGAGGGGTCTTTTAGTCACTTACTTGTTATTGAATAGCATTTTAGACCTGAAAACCTGGTGAAACGAAGACTTAGTCTTAAAATGTCGAAACATACAAAATGACAGCAAACTTTCGAGTGCGATCAGTTATGTTTTCAGAGGGAAACACAAAAATAGAGGAAATTATTTGTTGAAGACTTAATCCTATGAATTATAACATGATTATACATGCTTGTTCCTGTTTCTCTTGGAAACCTTTTTCTACTCTCCTTATGTCTGTGATTTTCCTAACGGTGTTAACAACCGAAAACATCTACTTATTAAAAAATGAATAAATGAATAGATAATTAAATGAAATCAAATGAAAATAGTCCCGCGACCTAAATCAGTTTTCCTATTAGCTTGTTGGAAGCCAAACACTTTAAACTACACATGAAGGTTGGTGAAATATTACATATTATACACAATTGACGCGCAAAGAAAATATTTTGCTTTCTAACTTTTGACATTTTCACTTGTGAAGAGCCCAGTTTTTTTTACGTAAACGTTCTCTTAAAAAAGCTAATATATAAAACAGCGATCTTTAATTTCAGTAAGAACGGTTTGTGCTCTAAAAAGAGTAAAAATGAAATATACACAACACACAATTGAAGCCATCTGAGTTTCAATGTTGTTTTCCTATGTTTTGAGATTTTTCTTACTATTAAGTATGTTCTTATACTTAAACTTAAGAAAAAATTTAAAAAAAGAGTTAGAAGAAGCAGACAAAGCCGTCAGCTGTGGACACTTGAAACTTTCTTCTCGTCATGCAACACTGATTTAAGGAGGCTCGCACCCAGTTTTCGAGGTCTCACCCCTTCGTGTTTGATGGTAGATAACTTTGCCTGTAGTGCATGTACGGAAAAGGCTCAAAGTGAAACAACATATATAACATTGACCTTAATTTTAGAGTATGTTTTGTTCACATAGCCGTTTCTATAGCAAGAAAATAACGATGATATGAATTCTACAAATTGTAAAATCAAATCCTCTAAAATCCTCTAGAGTGCTATTAGTTTAGACCGTTGTCATTACCTTCGCAAGATTTGAACAAAATCTATGGGAGCGTTTTGAAATATAATGCTCCAAAACTTCTGCATCCCCAAACAGGTCTTTTTCACTTTTTGTTCAGTTTTAATCATCAAAAATGATGTTTTACAGTGCCGAGACAATCCAAATTTAAATAGTCCTAGCTCAAGGTGTGGTTCAATTGTTTCAATGATAAAAATTGGCAAGCAATCGCTCTTTATGATCGCACATTTTGCTATTCTTACTCATAAGAAATATTTGCTCATGTAATCACAAAAATGTGTCATCTTTGGCTTTAAAGCTGCAGTTTAAAAATTACTCTATAATGTTTTTTAAAGGGTTCTTTCAGAGTTTAATCATTGCTAAGCACTTGAGTGAAACTTCAAAGCCATTGAAAATTTCTAAGCTACTGAAATAACATCGAATTGCCCCTGGCTTAGTAAAGGCCATTGGCCATTGTTTAAATACTAGTCTAATCGTTTACGGTTATGTCTCCCGCTTGCTAGTTTCCGCACATTTGCAGTATGCAGCACGTCGGACCACGGGTCACTGCTTCTGTAACACGCGAGTGAGTCTTGTTTCAACTCTTAAGTTTGATTCAGTTATTCAAATAACGCAACCTTCTTATCGGAGTGGAGAATGGTTAACCAAAGTATGACAAAAAAAAAAAAAAACGCTTTGCGACATGGATTTCGCAGCAGCAGGTTCATTACGGAGGTTAATTGTTTACAGGTGTCAAAAAGGAATCTGAAGTTCGTTGAACAGGCCTGAGCCTGGTTTAATAGCCTTTGACTTAAAAAGAAAACATGATACTAAAATCTACACGTATCCGTTTTCGGCCGTTTGCCAAACTGTTTCACTTGATGCAAAAATTTGCTTTTTTCAACTGAATTGTTAAGTGAAATGAGGCACTTTCACATTGTAGTCGTGCAGCGACGGCAAAGAAATGTACAAAAATGCGTGATGCACGTGCAAAGTTGTTGTTTTGCTAATCTAAACTTATTTCTTTTTTGCCGTTCTCGTTGCCGTCGCCGTCGTCGTTACTTATAATTAAGCTCCCTAATAGCACCTTCGTCTATCTCGGTGGAACCACATGGACCCGCGCTTGCGGTCTGCTAGCCCGATTATGGCTCCTGTATGTGGCATTTTGCTGGGTCGTTATTGTCAAGATCTCAGTTAAGGATTATTACCTTTTGCATTCAATTAATTCAAAAGCAGACCCTTCTAAAAGCTGACGCGGTATATTCGAAAATTCTCGCATAGAAATCAATCAAACTTGGCCAAGTGCTACCCATAATGTACAGTACTCACAGTTTACTAATACCGTTTGGAGGTATATCTTCGCCAGTTTGCAACACGGCAACTTTTAATTACTGATTTTTTAGACATTCTTTCTTTCCTGCGGCGCAGTTCGTACACGACGTACGGCTATTGTCTTGTCACAGTTGACTGGTTCGTTCGTTCACCAAGCTTGTGCGAGCAAGGGAAACTTTTATTTTCTACTTTCCTAACCAGAAACGAAGGAGCTAACGACGAGTCGAAAAATGCTATCAGCAGGAGCAATTCAATTTGCCCCGAGTATATTCTGTTTTTGACTCATCACAATGTATTGTAAATAATAGGAAGTTAAAGATGCGGCGGCGACGAGAAAGTCAAATAAGCAATAGCTTGACAAGGCAAAACAACAACTTCGCACGTGCATCTCACTTTTTCGTACATTTCTTTCCCCGTCAACTGCACGACTACCCTTAAAAATGCCTAATTTCATGTTTTGTGAAGGACGAAGCAATGACAAAATTCATTCTCTTCATGAACTTGGATATGGTTGATAGAAATAGAGCTCCAGAAGAGTTCGCTTGCATTTGACAACGTAATGAGTTGGAATAATCACGATAGAAACTGAAAAAATGCCAATTCCTTTTGGCATTCGACGTTTTCGTGGTTGTCAGCCGTCGTAGTGTCTTTTAAAAATTCCCTAATATTTACGCAAGACGTGACCGATGCAAACGTGAATACCTATTGTAGGCTCAAGCTTGTATTTTTGGAAAAGCGTCTTTCGTTTTAAGGCAGACAGTATTTTGAAATCAGATGGGGATTTTATATCAAACTGAAAGTTTCCTGACTGCGTGCATTTCTTTGGTGCATGATCCAGACAAGCCGTGATCGAAACAATAGTCGTCGTGTACGAACTTACGAAAAGAACTCAGGAGAAATTGTTCGCCGATTGGGCAAAATGATACAAAGCATTTTTTGTACCCAATCAGGAGCCGGCATCCGCTTGAATTATTGGAAATAGCTCGGTGAGAGTCGGTACCCAGGGGCTCTTTCGCCCGTACTTGAAAACTTTCGTCCCGCCTTTTCTCCCGACCCGAGGCTGCAGTTGAACCAATTAATTACTGAAAATCACAATAATCAAAAACATTCTATTGTGTATTGCAGCCCGTTGGAACGTGTGATTTGTGCACTCGCATTTTCTATTAATACGTAGGCTACATTGTATTGCATTAAAGGTGAAGTTAATAAGACTGGTTTCTTACTCTTCCCTGAAGTCTTAGATTCCCTTCATGGAGCGCTATAACAAGATTAAATCTATAGGTTCGGGTACTTTTGGTCAAGCTTGGTTGGTAGAATCGGTCACTAGCCAGAGAAGGTATGCATTAAAGGAACTTGGTGTCACCGCTATGTCAGAACAAGACCGCCATCTTGCGATGAACGAGGCCAAGATTTTATCGAAGCTAAAACACAAAAATATTGTGCGCTACAAAGAGGCGTTTGTAGCTCAAGGAAAGCTATGTATTGCTATGGAATTTGCAGCGAATGGTAAGTGTAAGACAGATTTTGGTTTGAATTCGATAGAAATAACATATCTATAGTAGAATACAATCAATTGGATTGCTTTTATACGAAATTAAGTAAACACCCGTTATTATGGAAAGAGATCAAGTGGTGAAGAATAAGAATGACTAAAGATATGCTCAGCTAATGCGAACTCCCGCTATTTTGATCCATAACATTTACTCAACTCCAGCATAACGATGTATGCAGTTTTTGGTAGAATTCCTGAATGTGGTGTTGAAGAGGAAAATGCATACATGATAAGTGAAAGTGTTGTGCTGAAATCTTGCCCTGGTTTTGAAAATTTTAATTTCTCTACAACAGGAGATCTGTACACAAGAATCAAGGAGAGAAATGGACTATACTTCTCAGAAATGGTGAGTTAGAGAATGTAGCAAGAAATTTTACCGACTTCGGAGCTTATACGAGAGAAAATTTCATAGTCATAATCATTTCATTAATGATTGAATGAATGAATATATGAATGTATTGTTCTTATTTGTCACTGTTTCTTTTTTCTTTCTTTTAACAATTGTAGCAAATTTTAGATTGGTTTACACAACTTTGCCTTGCCCTGAAGTACCTTCATGGACAAAATATTCTTCACAGAGGTTAGTGCTAATTTCGTTACTTAAAGTTTTGTTTTAATTATGTTTGCCACTTCAATCACTTTTAAGACCAACATTTTCTCAAATATTAAAACTTAAAAATAACGATTTCTATTTCAGACCTGAAAACTCAGAATATTTTTCTCGGTAAAGATGACATCATTAAGCTCGGAGATTTTGGCATTGCCCGGATTTTGAATAATACTTTAGATCATGCGCAGACGACTGTGGGAACGCCATATTACCTGTCACCAGAGATATGTCAACGAAAGCCGTATCCTTCAGTGAAATAATTCAAACTGCCATATTACAACCATTCTTAGCAGGACTAGGCCGAGCTTATCATCACTGTACTTGTTACTCTCTAGTTTAAAAATAGCAGGACCATATACACAGTAACGAGTTGAGTACAAAACTAATTTCAGAGAACTGCGTAGCTGACGGGATTAGTCCGGGTGAAGAACCGGGGTTCAAGTCAAACGGATATCCCTCTCGATTTCGCGCTCGCAAAAATAGGGATCCATCGACGAGGACGGGAACGAGAACGTCAAAAAACAGTAGGTGTTATAAGCAAAACAACAACTTTGCACGTGCATTACGCTTGTTTGTACATTTCTTTGCCTGTTTTTGCACGACTACAACATGAAAATGCTTAATTTCTCGTTTTATGAAGTACGTAAACAAGCAACGACTAAATTTTATTTCTCTCTCCAGGAGGGTTAGCCTACATTTCACAAAGTAAGTGGGTAGGAATAATCGCTTTAACTAATAGAGTGCAAATTCACGTCGCCGTCGCGTCGTTGGATCTTAAAGTCCCTAATATCCCTCGCACATTCCTCGCAGCTCGCTTCGCGTGATGGCTCCGCCGCCAAGAATATACCCCGGGTACAACAATCCCGCCAACTACGCAGGCTATTTTGCTTTTAATTGAGCAAGAGTATGGGAAAGAAATTAAGTGAGGACGATCCTCCCAAACATGTCTTGGTTACTGTGGAAACACTATTTTTTATTCTAATTTGATTCATGTCAGTTTTACCGACTTGTCAGTATCACCTTATCTGACAAAATGTATAGCCTGTTTCCAGTGACCCCCTAGTTTACCTGGCCTTCCGGAATGTACTCAACAAAGATTTATAAGGGGAGGTTTCGCTTCGAGGTCCCGGCGACTCCTTACCCTTTTTGCCCCATTCACATACCTGTCCAGAACTTTGCATCCCTTTTAACTGCTGTACTCAGTATACTGAATAAATAACGAAAATAGGACACTTCATCGACTTTTTAACAGCAACAAAACGCATCTGTTCGGGAAGCTCTTTCACCCTTAGGACCTTTGACTGACCGAAAGGACAAATACCCTTTGATATACTTTAATTTGTGAAATTCCCTAATCCTCCCTCCTTTTAAAGGTTAAAAAAGTGCCTTTAATAACGTGTTTGATGCTCAGGAAATGATATTAGGACAAAGAATATACGACAGCGTGAGTACGCTGTGCAATAGAAGGGTCAGCTATATCTAATGCATCTTACAGTATAAAGTAATGAAACGGTAAGGTTTGTAAGCTGAGCTTCTCGAACATTAAAAGAACATAGGTAATGCGATATTCGCAGGGCCTAACGTTTTTGCTTGTTGCTTGCTTTTAACATCATGAAAATTGCATGTATTACCTTTTTACCGTTTACAAAGGAAGTAATATTTTATGAGTCCTTAACAGCTTGCTAGCTACAATCACAAGAGTGACATGTGGTCACTCGGATGCGTGTTGTATGAAATGGCTACACTAAAACACGCTTTTAATGCAAACAACTTCTCTGCCCTTGTTATAAAGATCTTACAAGAGCAGTACCCCCCAGTACCTAGGTAAGAAATATTATCCCTGAGTGTGAATTTAATATTCGATAGCCTGTAGAATCATGAAACTGATAAATAATCTCAAAGTACTGTTCATTTTGAAATGGAGAATCTTTAGAAAGCGACTTCCAATCCAAGTGCCGATGTCAATAAACAGATTGAGGGAACAAAGGCAGCAGTACTGATTTACTGTTGACTCAAGCCAATGCACTTTTCAACGATCGATTTAACTCTTAGTATTTTTTTTCAGTTTTTATGGACCACTTGTGGAGGACTTAGTGTGGGTCCTACTTCAAAAGAACCCAGATGATAGGCCCTCAGCAAAGCAGCTGCTTTATGTACCTTCGATGCAACCTTACGTGAAAAGGTTCCTCATGAGTGAACGAGAGAGGACCGAAAGTCTCGCTTCGGACATAGCTGATGTCTCCTCCACATCATCAAGGCATGACTGCTCTCAAATGTCGGGTGCTGAAAAAGAGGAAAACATAAAGAACGCCAGTAGAATGGTCGTCCCTGTTGCTGACAAATCCAGCCCTTCAAAGGATGGAAGAAGCGTTTCTAAAGATGTAAATTCTCGCCAACAAAGAACGTTGCTTGACAACGCAACAAAGCCGCAGACCAACGTAACCGTAATTTACGAGAAACCAGCTGTGAAGGAAAATCCACGTGAAATTCAAGGACATTTTCAAGCATATAACAGCACACCAAACGAGCGGGAAAATTTAACCACCCCCAGGAATATTCCACCAAAGGGGGAGGCTAGCTGCTCGTTTCAGCATGACCACGCATCAAAAACGCGGGAAAACTGTCCCCGTTCATCAGATAACATTGTTAAAGCAAGAGAGAATTTGCGCGCCAGATGTTCCCTGGGCACAAGGAAGCAAAGCCTTATTGCACTGGCACACGCACAGAGACGCAGGTATTCAGAACAGACTTCGACTTGCTCAGAACCTGAAGCCAGAGTTCACAAATCCCGTATTCATTCTCAAGGTTGTCGTGAATTTGTAGATGCTGAGGCTGAAGTTTTTGCAAAAAACCAGGCAACAGTTATTCAGATTAGAACTGCAAGAAACAGAAATGTTGGGATAATACGGACCCAAGTGCTTGATAAACACGTTCCTTCATCTTGTAAAAGTAATGTTACTACCAATCTCGAGCAAAGAAAGCGAAAGCCAGTGTTTTCAGTAAGTCAACCAAAACGCTCTGAGGATGTACGCAAAAGTAAGCGTCATCATTCAGCTGTGAGCGGCAGGAGTCTCCATCCAATTGAACAGAAACATCAAGGGTGTCCATATCAACTTGATCATAGTGTTCAAGATAAGGAAAACGTGAGTCAGGTTAGCTGTTTTCCACTAGCACAGTTGCAATAGGCCATTTGTATGATATGATAACGTTATTTTACCAACTACTACTACGACCAGAATCCTTCAGGGTATTGTTTTCTTATGCACATTAAGGCTTTTGTTGCTTAAACCTCACTGGGACTACCACATTTACATATGAAAAGAAAAACGAAATGAAATCTGGTCTTAGTAGTAAAAAGACGTCATCGTGCCAAAGGCCTATCATGTGTTCTTCCTTTCAATATACACCCAAAGCAGCCTCGTCTTTTTAAAACACTTTTTTATGAAGAAATTTAAATGTAGAGTAGCCTCCCACGCAGGCGTTGTTAGGAGGCTCGTATTTCGCCCCTCCCTGTAAACAGCGTTTGTGGGGAGAGAAGAAATGGGAGCTCGCCTAAAAACTCCTGCGTGGTGGGAGGGTAAATGAAGAGCGCTTTCAAATATTTTATAGCATTAGCAATGATAATGATGTTGTTGATGATGATGATGATGATGATGATGATGATGTTTAGTATTATTACTATTATAAACAAGACGTGCTTTGGGATGACCGTTGGAAAAAAATAGAGTGTCGGTTTTTATTGAGGATCGTATTTGAGAGAGGGAAAGGATAGTTACGATTTAAACGTATAGAAAATTTTGTTAAGTTAAAAACATAAGAAAGGAAGGTTTGATTGTTACAACGATTAGGCCTTTATTTTCTTCGAGAATAGTAGAGCTAGCCCCAACTACGCATGGGCCCGTGAAAATCATCTCCTTTCTCTGTTCTGGCTTCGGGTTCCTTTCCACGCGTGCGCCGATATCTCATGCGCTCTCGCATTCTTCTCGATCCACTCTCTCTCTGAGAAGTTATGGACTGCCGGTCAAAAACTCTTCCAAATTTAGTTTATTTATCATTATTCTTTTGTCTGTGTTCTTTTTATGATTCCAGGAAAACTCTTCGAGTGTGCATGTTCAAGAGAAACTTCCGATCTCTTCTAAGGTACTGAAAGAGGTTCAAGCCCCCAATTGGAAACAGCAAATGGCGAAACCTTCATCGGAAGAAATTGAAGACAATGCCGAATATCGGAAAAGAACGTATACAATATCACATGACCGGCGACCATCTGAACTCGAAATCCCAGAAGTAGTTGGAAAAGAGCACACTAGAAGTGACAAGAAAGAAAGTGAAATTTGTAAAGACGCAAATTTGAGCGTTGGTCAAAGCACAAAAGGACGGGAGTGTGAGATAATTGCCCAAGTGAAAGTAAAAAACAAGACGCTGGGAGCAGCAAATCAAAGCAGTACCCATGGTCAAACACCAAGTTGTAAATTCATGTTTTGTGGAAAGACTTTACACCTTGACAATGTTACCGACCATGATTCAGTCTACTCACAGATGGAGGCACTGCGCATGCACTTGGAAGAAAAATTAGGCACCAGACTTCTGACCGCGGTTTATCGTTACGTCACAAATGCCTCGCCTGAGGAACATGAAAGGGTGAAGCAAACGGTTCTGTGCATGCTTGGGGAAGAATACATGATGTATTTCCCGGTTTTACTTCAGCTTGTAGCTTGCGAGGCATTATACTTCCAATGATTAATTAAAATTATCGTAAACTAGAGATAGCCCATTTAAGATAACTGCAAAGTGTCTAGAAAGCAATTATTGAAGATAGAAACTTATTCCATTGATGTGTGTACAGTCTCTACTATAGAATTTTACATTTTTTGTCTTAAATGCAATGTTTATTGAACCTTAAAACTTGAAATTCATTTATCTTACTTGTCTTTTGAGATCAATAAAGATATCAAATAAAATCAAACTTAAAACAGACTGATGGATGTTAATACCAAAACGGAATGGTTCCCTCCCAACTTGCGTTTTTACCTCGTTGTAAGAACCTGTGAACTTATTCTTTGTTTTCCACCTTTTGTTTTTCTAGCTATAGGTTCTATTACTTCTCTGTTTCCTTTGTTTTACGTCACCCGTCAGTTTTACAGGTTCTTACACCGAGGATGAGCTCAACCTGCATAGCCATTAACAAACAAACAAACAACCAAAATTAAAATGAGTGATTAAAACTTCTCTGGATTGCACAATGCATTACGCCTTTTTGTTATTCTCTGCCTAGCCAATAGATGAAGTGGCCTTTTAGGTCTCTTGAGAAAGTAAACGGGAAGGCGATAATTCCGTATTACTGTTTTTTCGAGTTTTTTGCTGGCTATTCATTGTCTTTCATTCCATCAACAATGCTCCAACGAGAGCGGAGTTAGAAGCGATAGCCAGCCTCACTGCAACAATTTGTCAGCTATATTTCAGACACGTGGATCAGCAACACCGGCCCAGGTGATCTCCTTTTAGCTGAAGTTTTTTTCTGATGGCCACAAGTGAAGAGTAATAACGACGTGGAAGGCTGGCACAACAGACTACACCGTCGCGCTGCAGGTATAACGGAATTTGTACCTCCTTATCAACCAATCTACATCAAGACGCCAGATTAATAGTCTTACGTATTCCACTTGTTTCGGAGAAGAAGCTGACAGGTCATTGCAGGCGCCAATAATTTATTATCCGGACTATCATGATTATCAGCAGAACCGCATAAGCGCTGAACAGCTTTTTGTGCCAATGTGCCCACTGTAGCAAACGCTCAAACTGATTTTTTTATTCTTATTACGTTAACACAAAGAGATAATGGTAAAAATATATTTATTTGAAAAATTACATATTTTTAACTCCTATTCAGTCGAATATCGACGACTCATCCCATTTTGTCCATGTTAGGGAAGGCACGTTTTTTATTGGGGGGGGGGGGGGGGGAGTGGGCCGGGATATTTTTGAAAATTTTGGCGAAAACATTCGTACTCCCCCCCCTGTTCCTGGAATGTATTAATTCCTGTCCCTTCACAAATACCCACACAATGACATCTGACCCTCCCACTACTTATTCAACTGTTGTTTCAAGTAAAAAACTAACCGGAAGTGAAGATAACCAACCGGAAGTGCTACTCGTATTACTGTGTTCTTGTTCCTCCATCTGCGCACAAAGCAGCTGATCACATGGCGTGTGATTTTGGGGTGAACATGACTGGAAGATGGGCAAGGATATTCGAGGGATACAAAGAGGGAAATGTGCTTGTGGTGAAAGTGATGATTTCATGAGGTCAGATGGAGCAACTTGACCAGAAAATCAGTTTTTCTACTATCGCGAGTACTTGGAAAGAGTATCTTGGAGTCACCAACAATCAAAAGAGGTCTGTTCCGGGGCATGGTTATTTTTCAAAGCTGGAACAATTTGAGAGCCTCCATTGTGAGAAAGGAGAGTTGTATATGGCCAGGCGACTGTCGTGTCAAGAGCAAAATGACCAACAGTGTAAACGTTGAGAAAAGTGATGAGGCTAATAGCGCTCCACTTCCAAGAAGATAGAAGATAAATCATTTGGATTGATCTTGGCTACTAGCTTTGCTTGTGCATGCAGTTTTAATTTTCCAAAGACGTTTCATGATTGTTAACATAAATAAAAGAGTCGACTTTAACAGAAGCAACGAGGAGTACTTTATTCCTTCCGGTAAAAGTGTGACCCTTCCCCCAACGGCGAACAAAACAGGTTTCGCCCTCCTAGATTTGTTAAAATTTCAACTGGTGACCCTCCCCTCCGAAGCCCCGGCCCACCCCCTCCCCCCAATAAAAAGCGTACCTTCCCTTATTGACAAACACTACATCTGGGCTTAATTCGATCAAAGTTTTTTTTTATTGTTGTCTTAGTGATATGGATTTTACTGAAACTGCATTTTGACAAACTTCAATTCATAGTCAATCACTGGCAAAAATACCAAAGCGAACGAACAAGGAAAAAAACAGATTTTTTAAGGCGACTGAAAAGTCTTGGTACGGTCTCCGAAAATTGTATGGAAACACCTTTAATAGCCTATTGATTTTCGGCTAATACTAATCTATACCTAGTACAAGCTAAAACATATTCTGTTTATTACTTAAGAACAAATTGAAGATTGATTTTCGATTAACTGAATTGTTAGAGGACCCCCAGCAGAGTTTTAGGGCATCACGCTTGTTACCTATGTCACGTGTCCCTGCGTGACATTCAAGATGGCGGCGCTGTCGTGTGATATTTCCGTTGTGAAAGAAGGTTGTTCAGAGCTTGGAGAGGGGCCGCATTGGGACGAAAAGACTCAAAGAATTGTATGGGTGGATATATTAGGACACAGTGTTCATTTGCTTGATCCACTGACAGGAAAGGTGCGGTTTAATTTACACATGTTTACTTGTCCGTCATGGCAGCGAAATGGGTGGAAAACAAAGACCCCCCTCAAAATTATACATTGATTATGTAGAAAACGAAGACCCTGGTCGAAATTTTGTATAATTGAAGATATTGTTGTTTCTTACACATCTAAGGTCGAGATACCCGTTTCTAGGTATTTATAACTGATTTTGAAGGGGGTCTTCGTTTTTGGGTTTTAGGTCTTAGGTCTTCGTTTTCGGTCTTCGAGTAACCATATTTTTAAGCCTACTGAATATTTTGAAGTCCCTCAGGCGTTTAATTATTTATGGCGGACTTAGTTCCCGACTAAATTATCGAGGGTAGATCCTTTTTTTCAGTTAATATTTTGCTTATAAAATAAATAATAATTAGGGCTCAGTCAATTCCAAGCCTTCTCGCCCCCCGGGCATTTGTCAGGCATTTGTCAGGCATTTGTCATTTTGTTTTACAAGAGCTGCAAATGTCCCACAGTGGGGCTGGGCATTCATACAAAAACCCCACGGTAGGGCTTAAAGATAAGGTGCAAATGCCCCACCTGGGGACAATGTCAAAATCGCATTTTCCCGTGAATAAGCTGCAAATTCCATATTTATTTATGAGGGTGTCAATGGGGTTAACTGTTTAACGTATAAAGGCCTTTTCTTGCTATCGTAAGCGTATAAATTACAAAATATTTACTGACAAGCGTATAAAAGTATGTGATTTTTAAGCGTATATGGAGCAAAGTAAACACACAAAGGACCTAAAAGTAAGAAATTAATATGTAAAAAATGAGGCTTTCTAAGGATAACACGATTATTTAGATTAAGGAATGAAAAAAAGGCCTTTTTTGTGAATATTCACTTGCTTCCCGTCTTTCTGTAACATTTCATGGTATTTGCTGTGATCTGTCAGGGAAGAACACTGAGTATGTGACTGATTCAGCTACAGTGTGTGTCAAGCTTGTATAACCCCTTTGGACAGTACAGTTGAATTCCTAACACA
Source organism: Porites divaricata (assembly GCA_038088405.1). Lineage (NCBI taxonomy): Eukaryota > Metazoa > Cnidaria > Anthozoa > Scleractinia > Poritidae > Porites > Porites divaricata. The sequence continues at coordinate 11,936,192 of JBBMOI010000011.1, forward strand.
CCTTGGGGACTTGTTCCGTAACTTTGGAATTCATTTGCGAGGCGAGACCGGTGTGGAAGTCTACCTTTGTAGAAGCGCAAACCTGTCTACAGGGTGTTACAAGGTTCCTTAAAAGATGTAGTCTCAGATGTACAATTGATCATGAAGATTCACAAATGGACCAGAGGGCACAGTAGCCAACAAGACCATGTAATCTTGTGAGCTTGTGTTAAAAAGCATTACCTGTCTTCTAAAAGCATCAGAATTTATAAGCCCAGATGCTACAAATGCGATCAAGCTATAGTCTCTATTGACTTTGGTTGTGGAGAACCTTCACACAACCACGAAGATGAAGCACCCAGCACCAAGTTTTCTGGACTACTGCTGAGATTTGGGAAATGTAACAAGAGAATCTATTGAGGGAATAACAAACTGGTCTACCAAATACTTCACCCACTGGAAATTGTATTATCCATTCCAGAGCTTGAATGGACCTTTCTGCTATTGCAAAATTAAACCAAATTCCAGTAGTGCCCATAGACAAGACAAGGGAATAGGCAAGTGAACATGGACAGTGTGTTTGACAGCTTACTGTTAGGCAGCAAACAACAAAATTTTCAGCTGGCACATTACCCATCTCAGCCTGCGTGGGCTATAAACCTACCAATGTAGGAAAAAGAAGTCATCGAAAAAAGGAAGAGGAAGTCATCGAAGAGTATGACTCTGATTTTGATTCGCCTCAACTAAGAATGAGGAGATGGAGTGTGATGTTGTGGTGCCTTCTACCTTGAAAACGCGAAATGGCACACAGATAAAAGCAGTGGTTAGGCTGGATTTGTAAGACCTCTCGTAAGAAACTAATATTCAGGCTGCTTCGATAGGCTCGCATGCTTTGCGCGCGTAAGACTCTTACTGCACGCTTTACCGATTTTGAGGAAAAAACCGACTTTTTTGTAGTCTAGCTTCAATATAGTGTTCATGAAAATTGCAAACTGGAAAGTGGGATAAAACTTATTTTTGGAAGTCTTGAAGATAAGTGATTTGTAAAAAACTACCCTATAAACGGCCATAACTGTCTGCGGGGCACAAAATAATTTTGCAAATTAACTGACTAAACGTTTTTTTGTTGCTTACTGACTAAGTGCCGATTTTTGAGCTGTTTACTGACTAAGTAGCATTTTTTTAGCTGTTTACTGACTACAGCCATACCCCATTGACACCCTCATTTATTGCAAAAAAGATTATATTGATCTGATTTTAAATTTATTATCTTAATGACAGAAGTATAAATAAGAATTTTAATAATACCTTTCTTAATTTCGAAGATATTTAATAAGTGAATGATTAACAAACAACTGATGAGGTTTACACGGGTATTTTCTCGTCACGATGAAACTGTTGAATTGTTGCATTGATGGTACAATACACAAAGTTTATATTAGCTCTCAAATATCTTGCAGAGTTTTACTAGGCCTTTCAGCCTCAACAATTCATGTACAAAGAAAGTGTCATGTATTAAAAATATTCTTTATAATGCTATTGAAAAAGGAACAACGTTAACAGCTTCCAGAAGAATTAACAAATGCTTACAAATGCCCGGGCGGTGGGGGATGGGCATGCGTAGAATTTTACTGAGCCAATATCACTTGGTTGTTTTGACGTACTGCGTAACTATACTTATACCTATAGGTTCAAATTGTGAATCAGAACTCCTTAATTTTAATTTAAAAATACATATTTTATCAATCATTTCTCTTCAAATGTATCAATTAATTGCAATTATATGGTTCATCTTCCCTGCAAACACCCTGGCATTTGAATTTTCAATAATTGATTGAAAATTTGTACAGAGTGTCAAGTGTAAATGAAGATTCTTAAAAGTAGAACCAAAAGAAAAGAAGAAATCACTCTCAACTATAGGCAAATCATTTCTATCATATGACATTGTGAACAATGATCCCATGGAATTGTCTGGAAACAGGCTGACAACTCTTCTTGTCTGTATGCCAAACTTTAAATAAATGCAGAAGGATTATATAGAGGATATTACATGGTAGTGCGAAGATATGAATTTTATTTTCGAGTGGCAAAACAATATTTTACGAACGAGCGCAGCGAGTACAATATTGTTTTTGCCACGAGAAAATAAAATTCATATCTTCAAGCCGCCGTGTAATGTTCTTTTTATTATATAGACAAAAAGACATCGATAAAGTAATAGAGGGAAATGACCGAAATTACGTCATCGATAAACTCACTAGTGAGATTATGGAAAATAAACCACTCGGGTCCCGGATGTAGTTTTTATGAATTTTACGAGTGGTATATTTTCCAGTAAAACACTTGTGTCTATATAATAAAAAAGGATATAACTAATAATGAGCAGTGACCTATGGGCACCCATGGTAGAGTTCCTTTAGCTTTCAACCACTGATTAACCCATTCGCTCCTGGAGATTTTGCCGAAAAACGTGTTTTGAAGCTAGTCGAGTGGTTTTCTGGTCACTGTCACGCTATAAAGAGCTAAAACTTACCACAAACCCGTTTACCAGTTGTACACTTCATGGCCTTCTGATCCAGATGCAAAACATCAGCTTGTGAAGTTTGGGCGTGCGCGGAAAAAAAAATTTTGACATAGTTTTTGGGTTTAAAAGTGACACAGCAGTCTTGACTTTTACTTTTCCCTTTCTCTCCTCCCCTCTTTTTTCGCTTTTCTTGCTCATTTTTTTTCCCTCTTGCTGGGCATTTAGTAGGCTTCATTTTGATGGAAAGACTTTTTAGGAAAGCTTTTAGGATCTTAGGATTAGGTGAAAGGAAAGGTAGGTGGGTAATGAGAATTAAATTATTATTATTATTTAATGGAACAAGATTTTCATGGAGATTTACAGGTCAACCTTGCATGGTTTTTTGCCGTTTTCTCTGGTGTCATTGACTGAATTGTGCTCATTCTGGTATGGTTTGAAAGATCTCTTCACTCTGCACAAGTTAGCGGACAAAGTTGGCCTTGACCATTAAAACTGATGACGTCACGAGGGTTAGAAAGGATGTGGATCCGCACGGGCGGTTACGGGCGGTTCAGGGGCAAATGGGTTAACTTATTCATTTGATATATATACAGTATATAGTCAAATGCTCCACAGGGTGGGACCCCCTTTGCATCAAAATCGGGAACTGAGATCTGGAACCAGAATCCGGAATCCAAAAATAACAATAAATGATAGCATAAATTTCCCTCATTTATATAGCACTTTTTCCTCATATTATGACCCAAAGCACTCTACAGCATGTTACATAGTTACAATTAACTGTAAAACTTAAAACAATTTTCTTGTTTTTTCGAAAAGGAATGTCACCTTCAAATTAAGTTTAAAAAAAAGTGCGTTGTTACCTTAAAGGTGCAGAAGGTGCACAAATATCGGAAGACAATGGTGAGATGATTGGGAGTTGTATACACAAAATTAATATTCAAATACCACAAGCAGGGAATTCCAGATTTTAGGCAAACCCTCAAACTCTTGCGTATAAAATGATAGCCTGGTAATAAAATAATGCACAGGGGGACACATTGGGGATGTGGATCATGGGCACTTTTGGAATGTACTGATCAATACATAAATTCTGTACTAAACCCCTCCCCATTACCACTATGAAACAAATGTTAAAAATTAGTTATATTTTTTCTAGGATGATGAATATAAGTTTGATGGACCAGTTGGAGCAGGTGGGTTGTTATGATTAAGGCAAAGCAAAATGATGTATTATACTTAGCCTGGCAGGCATTTGAAGGAGAAAGGAGGGAGGGTATGACACATGTGAACTTGAAAAATGCAATGTATGTACATGCATTTTATAAACTCTATTTTTTGTAGCTGTACCAAGGCAAAAAGGTGGTTCTCTCGTAGTGGCAGCCAAGAGAGACTTTCTGTTCCTAGATCTTGAGGTACACTGTAGTACTGTTGACCAGTAATTAACCTTTCCTGTCATATTAAGCTTGTGAAGTGATTTCTTTGCACTGGCCTTTGCAAAAAGAAGGGGGGTTAACCATCTTACATGTATGCTGTGCTGAAAAAAGTGGATGTATTGTATACTTTATAAAAGCATGTACAGTCAAGCCTCCTAATTACAGACACATACCAAACTTCATATTATACATAACATAATATGATCCCAATACAGTCAACTTTCTCCAACATGGACATGTTCAGGACTGGCTTGAACTGTCTCTTAGAGAGGTGTCTTTTTTATAGAGAGCTGAGGTATCATGACACCAGTAATAGTATAAGAAAATATTAAACTAACAATGAATGTGATGGGAACGTGGAATCATTTTCTCATTGTACAATCAAACGTCCATTACAAGCTAACATTTACATGTATGAGTTAATGGTCTAAAAGTGTAACTGGAACAAGACTACAAAATGATAAGAATGACTGTACCAAACGTCCCTTCTTGAGTTGGAGCCTTAACTCGCTGCAAAACGAACTGTAATACAGTACTGTAAGTACTTAGTTTGCTTCCTCTTACAGCAATCTTCTGTAATGTATAGAGCCTACTTTGTACATTTTAGATATTTGTGTCGGTTAACGCTTTTGTGACCACCCTGCAGGTCACTTCAACTTATATGTTTTAGGCTGCTGGCTGCATATGGCTTGAGATAAATGCTGCCTAAATCAAAGTTAGCTATTAATCAGCTTACTATACTGTAAATCCCCTCTGCTGTGATTTTGGAGCCATTGACGAATTTAACAGTACAGAATAATACTTCTGTGCTTTAGGGCCAGCTATTACATGTAGATGCATGGCCTTCATAAATTGTCCAGGATGTAGCCGAGCCTGAAGCAGTTTAATTTAAATGTCATGATCGCATTTTGATATGGAAGTGTTTCAACTGCAGCAATTTGGCTTTAAATTGCAGCAGACAACCATGCAATAAACTAAAGGAAACTTTGAGCAATAAAATAATAAATAATTAATTCAAATGATATTTAACGAATAATGAATCCTTTTTTCCTTAACAGACAGGGCACAAAGAAGTTGTAACTTCAATTGATAGTAAGTTACATTGTATTTGGTGTCTGTTTCACTTATTATCAATAATTGCTACATCATGTTATGGAAGCTATTTACTCTTCTCTGTTGGTTCATCAAAGATCTCAGGTACTTGTATTTTCTAAGCTGAAAGTTTTCTGCTGTATAATTTTTTAAAGCAACACTCATTGTCATACGAAATTCACTTGTCATGATTTATGAGTATTAAAGCCACTGATTTTGTTCTGGATTCAAATATTAACATGTAATTAAAATTATTGATTGACATATAGTGTTGCATTGCAGATGACAAACCAGACAATCGCTTCAATGATGGAAAATGTGACTTGGTTAGTGCTTCATCATTTTATGACTATCATTAAGACAACTGGGTCAAAAAGTATTAAGTGGAAAGCATTTTGTTACAGTGTTACATTTGTATCTGTATCACTTAAGTATTCCTTTTCCCTGCAGTCTGTAGTTATACATTTACATATGGATGTGGCTCGTCATAATTAATTGGTACTGTGTGTAATACTTTAATCGCATCACAGTGCAAACAGTCGGATCCTGTTGTGGTCATCTTTTCTTATAACTTTTTTTCTAATGTATTTTGCAGAATGGTAGATTTTGGGCTGGTAGGTACAAAGCAAAACTATTTATATTATCACCACAACCTGATCAAGATGGAAAAACCCATCACCTAGCTGACAAGTGACAGAGAGACTGAGTCAGTCAGTTTACATACATAGTTGAAGCTTTCAGACACTCTGGGCAGCTATACTTATAGCCACCTTGACAAAGCCCCGTTTGAACTCTCTGCTAAAAATCAAACTGAGAACTCTAAACTTCCAGCAAGTCAATAAACCATACTGGATCAGTCCATGCTCACGAAGTGTTACAGTCGTGATTGATAAGTAAAATTTATCAGAGGGGCGTGAGAGCCTTAAAAGACGGGGCTAGACTGTTCATGGTCCCCTATTTCCCGTAAGATAGTCGGGATCGAAGACTTTTCGTCACGGTCGGCCATCTTGGATGAGTGATAAATCTTCTAAGAGGGCGGGGGACGGTTTGGGAACTCCCCACTGCTTTAAACTCCGAGGCCCGGCCCCTTGGAACATATGAAACCTAGATGGCTGCCCGTACTGGTAAGCGCGGCTCGATCTTGACGGTCATACGAAAAAAATATGGTCTGTGAACAGTGTTTATTAGAGAGAGGGGCTTAATAGACAATTTTAGGGTGGGGTCGAGTTAAAATTAAATCGTTCCCCAGTTACTAATTATTATAGATCTTCTAATGTTTTTTTTGCGTTCTAAGGAACCATGGGTCCTGAGCCAATTCCCACGAAAGTTGTACCAAATCAGGGATCATTAGTGAGTATGCCCTCTTCTTCTTCTTCCTGAACGACTCACCTCCTTCAATTCTGAAGATTCTAGTGAGCGTATAAATAAAAACTACAATTTAAAATAAGGCTAAAAGGCTGTGATAAAAACTAAAAAAGATAACAATAATGTCAATAATAAAAGTCAAAGTTAGCATCATTTGGTTTGGCCTTAGTCAGACGGCAGGCTTTTCTTGAAGGCCTTCAAATTTGGTGCAATTACTGTTTCATTGGCCAGGCTGTTCCACTCTCGTATCGTTCTCGGGAAAAACGAGTACATGTGGTAGTCCGTCTTTGAGTGGGGGATTTTGTACGCGTATGAATTTACATGCCGTGATCTCCTTTGAAGTGGAGTCATGAACTCTTGGGCATCCATGGCAATCAAGCCTTTATGAATTTTATACATCATGCAGAGTCTAAGTGTCTGTCTCCTGGTTTGAAGGGAAGTCCAGCCGAGCTCAAGTAGCATGTCCCCTACGCTGGATGTGTTGTTGTATCTTCCAAGAACAAATCTTGCAGCCCGACGCTGCACCATCTCGAGCTTATAGATGTTTCCCTGTGTGTATGGATCCCAAACGGTGCAGGCATACTCGAGGGAGGGTCGGATCAATGTTTTATAGGCAGTGGACTTGAGTGCAGTAGAGTTAATCTTTAGATTCCTTTTCAGGAATCCAAGGGTTCTATTTGCTTTACTTGTGATGATGTCGATGTGTTTGTTCCATCTCAGGTCTGATGCTATAGTAACTCCGAGGTATTTGGCTGAGTCAGCTGTTGCTAGTGTCTCACCATGAAGAATATAGTCATTTTGTACCATAACACGCTTACGCCCTACTCTAAGTACTTCACACTTGTCTGGATTGAACTCCATTTTCCATAGGGTTTCCCATTCGGCTAATTTGTCTAGGTCTCTTTGGAGTACTTGGGCGTCACTGTCTGAGTGGATGGTCAGGTACACAATGGTGTCATCAGCAAATAGTCTAACATTAGAGGCAAGGGATTCGGGTAGGTCATTTATATAAAAAAGGAATAAGCATGGACCCAAGACAGAACCTTGTGGTACGCCAGAGAGTACTTCGGCGTCGTCTGAAAATTCTCCTTCGAGGACGACTCTCTGTGTTCTGCCACTTAGGAACGATTGGACCCATCCGTTTGTCCTACCACCAATTCCATAATACTTCAGCTTGGTAACAAGACGAGGATGGCTGACTTTATCAAATGCCTTACTGAAGTCCATCACCAGGATATCCGTCTGGGATCCAGCATGCATAGTGTTAATTAAGTCGTTTACGAATCCCAAAAGCTGTGTTTCACACGATCTTCTATTCCTGAAGCCATGTTGTAGGGGGTACAGGATGTACCAATTAACTTAAAACGTTCAATTAACTTAAAACGTTCTTTTTTAAGATTTGCACTGGATGTCCAAGTACAGAGGGATTGATAAGAAAAGATTCATTTTTGGGGGATGGGCTTCAGACCTGATCTGTCTGGCACCTTAGCTTTGATTAACTGTATACTTAAGAAAATGACGAACCATTATTTATGATCTATGAGTGCACGACGAGAACGAAGGGATTTTTTTTCGTGTGGAGACGTTTCACCGTTTTCCGCCATTAAAACATACGGCAGCTTGAACAGATCTTTTCGTTCGGCCATTTTATAAAAGGTCGCGTTTTCTTTTTTTTAATATGTTTTTTTCAATTTGCCATTTTTTTTAAAGGGATGTCAGGCAGTCATACGATTTTCAGGGTTATCTTGACTGTGTTATTTTACGTTCATTGTCCTGTGGAGATCGATAGCACATGGTCTCTTTTTTCAAGCAAAGCGTCTGCTCGGGAAAGTTGTAAATGTACTTCTTCATGTCACTGAGTCTGGCTAAAACTTCCTTAGATTTGGACATGGAGACTAAAGCTAAGTTAGCCGAATGCCCAATTTTTATGTCAGAAAATGGGTTTCCGCCTTCAGTGGTCAATCTCGCAAGTAGACAAATGTCATTGTGAATAACTTGCCTACCAGACAGACAGCAAAACAGATATTATTTCCATGAATCGATAAAGCAAATTAACAGAGCAAAAAGGAAGTACTTAGCAAAAGAAATAAACAAAATCCTTAAAGCTCTTCATCTCTATTAAGACCTCTTGTCTGGAATTTTCTGCTGGCTGCTATCCCCTCTACTGTCGCTATCTCAAAGCAGATGTTCTTCGCTTTTCCATATAGGGCATTTATTTTAGTACGGTGTCAGTCTAGAAATGGTGAAGGTGCAACATCCAACCGTCGAGTTATGGATGCACGCGGGAGGTTTCTAAGCACGAAAGAAGCGTAAGAGTTGAGTAACTATAGCCTCTTCAGTGCTTAGCAAACCTCCCAAGCGCATCCATAACTCGATGGTTGCACAGCTGCAATGTTTACCATTTTTATTATAA
>JBBMOI010000011.1:11950000-11955000 GCA_038088405.1 Porites divaricata
GCAACCTCTGGCAGGCTCCATTTTTCGGATAAAAAACTTTGGAACTCGAGGATTACCAGCTGTCGCCTTCAATGGATGAAATAGAGATATAGATTTATTTTTATGAAATTTTGGGTCTGCGACGGGTAATGTGACCCTCCATGAGAATCACATTTGTGGTCGGCGAACGGTAAAATGCTAGAAATATGAAAATTCCGTCTGTTCTGCTTACCAATACACGGACTGATATCTGACAAGACGATGCTTGCATTCTCGAATTAAAGCGGGTTGCGGTTTTTCATTGGCTATTACGAGGCTGCGTACGAGACTGGTTACAAAAAACCCGACCAAACAACAAAAAACCTTCCCCCAAAACAGAGTTGGTTTACAGCAAAGTTAGTCTTTGGTGTCTTTCTTGGGATAAAAAAGAAAAAAAACAAAAAATACAAAACGAGAGATTGCTCTAATTAGGTCACTACGGTCTGGATGGATTAATTCTACATTTCATTTGCTGTTGCTGTTTGAAGGGAAGAGCGGGGCTAATGAACAGCTAAATTAAAATGCGAGGGGATTATGTATTAATATGCAAGGGGGATAATCTCCTCGCATTTCAATTGGCTTTTCATTAGCCCCGCTCTTCCCTCCAAACAATCAAAGCCGCACCCAGCTTTTCAGACTGTTGATTCGGGAATTATATAATATATTCCCCCCGAAAAGAAGAAAGGAATCCGAGCTCATGTAAAAATAGAGAAAGTTAATTTTCCCCTCCCTTCATTACCACCTCGCCCGCGCTTTCGTACCTCCTGTGTACATAAATCAGGTTCGCGCACCCAACTGATCTGATGAAAATAATAATTTTTTTTGATAGTAAAAATCTTTATTCAGTACTCATAAAAAAGACCTATGTACAGTGCTTCACTTAAAAGAATTAATAAAAACGAAATTTGTACTTAATATCTGTTAAAAGAAAAGAAAAGATCATAATGTCTCAATGTCTCTTGAAATATAATCCACGAAAATGTTTCTCTACTAATTGTTATTACTATTGGCAATCACTGTACCAATATTTTTAAACATCTTTTCACTAATATCCATTTAAATGTTCTCAAAACATAGCCAAGAAAAGTCTTAATGATGCTGACAGTTTCGATGACTGGCAGCCATCTTTATCAAAACTTGAGAATCGTCAAAGGTGTCAGAAGCCTAAAATAGGCTTCTGAAGGTGTTAATTATTGCGATAAACGCGCAAAGTCACTCTGTGGACGCCACCTCCTCCCCGGTTAGGGGGTGGAGATCACTTGTGTCCATATGGGAGAAAGCTGGTAGGCTCCCTCATCCCCCTGTTCATAGTAGGAGTGTTCGATCTAATACATATGCTTTCCTTGATCCATCTCTTAAACTTGTCGCTTTCTTGCTCAACTATTTCACTTGCTTCCCAATTCATGATATGATTTTTCTGACAGACGTGGTCTGTTATGGCTGATTTATGGTGCTCATTCAGCTCTGCGGAAATCTTTACTGCTTCCTTTTTGTGTTCGGTGATCCTAGTTCCCAGCTGTCTCCCTGTTTCACCGATGTATACCTTTTCGCACTGGTTGCATGGAATTCTATACACCACTCCAGCCTTTTTTTGCTTATCAACTTTGTCCTTCGGGTGAACTAAAACCTGTTTGAGGTTTAACCACTGTGACTACCCTGTGGTTAGTGAATATACGTTGTATTTTCTCCGTGAATGAGTGGAAATATGGGACAGTCACCACTCCTCTTGATTTTTCTTGTGCTTTAGCTTTCCTGGATATATCTTTTCTAATAGCTTTCTTCCTGTTCATTTGTTCTTTCACCCTCTTTTTCGCCCAATCCAGGTAACAAAATGTGTGGAGGGCTGTTCTTATGTGCTCTTCCTCTTGTTTACTGTCTTCTCCTTCCGTGGCAATGCTGTCATTCCTTTCCAATAGCGTCCGTATGACATCAAGTTTGTGCTGAAGCGGATGATGCGATTGAAACGACAGGTACTGGTCTGTGTGGGTGGCTTTCCTATAAACCAGTAGTTTGATGGATCCGTCCTCCCTCCTAGTGATAAGGGTGTCCAGAAACGGGATCTGGCCATTTTTCTCTGGTTCGTGCGTGAATTTGATGCTGTTTGTTTTATCTATTCCGTTGAGATGACCCGTCAGGGCCTCCACCTTTTCCCTCTCAATGATTTCTAGGATGTCATCCACATATCTTTCCATAGCTTTCTTGGTTACAGTCTATGGGAGCAGTGGCGATGGCCTGTTGTTCTAGCCACTCCATAAAGAAGTTAGCCAGGATCGGGGATACTGGGCTGCCCATAGCTGTGCCGAACTTCTATTTGAATAATTGTCCTGTGAAACTGAAGTATGTGGTGGTGGCAATAAATTCTGTGAGATCCATAATGACTATATCATCTACCTCTAGGTTTGTTCTTTTCTTTAGATCTTAATCTTTTTCTAGGCGTTCTCTTATGATGGTTAATGTCTCCCGTATAGGGGTCTTGGTAAATAGTGACACAACATCGTGGGAGTTGAAGATGTCTTCTTCTTGTAATGTGACTGAGGATAATTCTTCAGCAACCTCTTTGGAATTTTTAACATGTTCCGTAGGTGCCGACTAGAGGTCCCAGGAGGTCAGCTAGGGCTCTAGATGTATTATAACCAATTGATACTGTGTAATCCACAATAGGAAGAGGGACTGAGCCTATCAGCTTTATCCTATATGGATACAAGTGATCTCCACCCCCTAACTGGGGCGGGGGGGAGGTGGCTTCCACAGAGTGGCTTTGCGCGTTTATCGTAATAATTAACACCTTCAGAAGCCTATTTAAGGCTTTTGACACTTTTGACGATTCTCAAGTTTTGATAAAGATGGCTGACAGTCATCGAAACTGTCAGCGTCATTAACTATGTTTCTGATGAATTTCTTCAAGAATCTTTTCACTAATAATTCCTCTTTAAATCTGCCACAATTTCAACTTGAACCAACTACGATAAGAATATTAAAAAGTAGTAATAACCGAAAAACCCAGTAGAGCGTGCTGGATTCGAACACGCAATGTCTCTTCAGGTAACCGCCCCTCTTGTCACGCAAATCGTATCCCAAGCGCATGAACCTCCAGATGATGCTCTGATAAGATCTTTGCAGTTAACCACGCGTAGAGAGAGAGATGTGAGACTGGACGATAAATTAGAAGACCTGAGGAATTCCCTACCCGAGAAGACCAAGAGAGCGGTCAATCGCGCAGCAGAGAAAGGTGCTTCAAGTTGGCTAACTGTCATTCCGGTAAAGGAAATGGACTTAAATCTCAACAAGAGAGAATTCAAAGACGCAGTCCATCTAAGGTATGACTGGCAGATTAATGACGTACCAAATGTATGTATCTGTGGAGAGCCCTTTAATGTCGATCATGCTATGATTTGTAAACGGGGGGGCTTCATTATACAACGTCATAACGAGCTGCGGGATCTTGAGGCGCAGATGCTTGATTTGGTCTGTCATGATGTTGAAGTTGAACCAGTTTTGCAGGAGATTACCGGTGAGTCGTTAGCCAGAGGGGCTAATACTGCCCCCGATGCCCGGCTGGACATCCATGCACGGGGTTTTTGGTCTAGACAGGGTTCCACATTCTTTGACGTACGGGTGTGCCACCCAAATGCGGAATCGTACAAGGACCTCACCCCTCAGCAAATATATCGCCAGCATGAAAACGAGAAGAAACGTATGTACGCAAGCCGAGTTATGGAGGTGGAACAAGCCACGTTCACGCCGCTGGTGTTCACCACTACTGGTGGCATGGCACCTGAATGTCAAGTCTATCACAAGCGTTTAGCGGAGCTCCTGTCAGTCAAGAAAGGCGAGGATTACTCGACTACGATGTCTTGGATTAGAACCAAAGTCTCATTCGCCATTCTAAGAACATCCCTCTTATGTTTAAGGGGTCGCGTTCATTGAGGAGAGTAAATCTGAACCTAAAAGAGATGGATTTTGACATCGAAAGAGGACTTTTAGGACGATAGATTTTGATTTTAGTGTGTTTTTGAATGAAATGACTTGTTAAATAATGAATTCTTTTATTTTAAAATTATTATTATTATTATCATTATTTGAAATGAATCGTTTTTTAATGAAATTTTTTTTTTTCGAATATATGATATTTTTTAATGGAATAGTTTTTTTTTAATCGAAATGAAGTGTCTTTTTTTTAATGGAAAAGGAATAAAGTGCAAGATGCTTTGACTGAATAGTTTTTTAAGTGAAATTAATTGTAAAAGGGATTTTTGTAGTTAGATTAGTATTAGTATTCGAATAATTTTTTTTTTTTTAAATTGAAATGACTTTTTTAATTAATCCGAATTAGGTGGTTTAATTTTAATCGAAATGAATTGTAAATAGTACTTGTACAGTTGTACTGGATAGCCCTTTTTTTTAGCGAAATTGTAAATAAAGTTTTGTTCCTAGTAATAACCGAATATGCAATAAGTAATGGTAACAGGACTGAGTGGAGTCCAATTCGGTCTGTAATCATACGAGTGATTAACAAAATCGGACGACCGCGTAGCGGGAGTCCGATTTGTTTAATCACGAGTATGATTACAGACCGAATTGGACGACACGAAGTTCTGTTACCAATTAATCATAACATTAACAAAATTTGTGATATAATAGGCTATTTTTTAAATCAAAACACAAGAAATTCGAAGTTTTGTTTTGCTAGCAGTGAAAAAAAAGCCATTTAAGCGCGCGCGTGATGGCGCGTACTGTCCAATTACTTGGGCATGACGCGTACTGTCCTATTAAACTGTCCAATTAAGGCTGAAATCAGGGCAGTTGATAGCCAATCAGATTTGACAATTTTGTTATAGTTATGATTATAATAATAATAATAACAATAATAACGGTACTAGCCCCCTATGCAGGATGTGTAACAAATATGACGAAACAATCGACCATATCGTGTCTGGGTGTCCTGAACTTGCGAAAACAGAATATACTCACAGACACGATAA